>JAQISU010000433.1:4122500-4582500 GCA_029339505.1 Unio delphinus | reverse complement strand
TGGATACCCTCAAGGTGGACAACCAGCAGGATCGTATCCAGGGGTACCTGCCCCTGCTGGACAAGGTTTGGGAACACATTGTAATAAATATCTATATTTATGTTATGTTGTGACTCATGATGATGACAATGTCGAGAAGAGCATTGTATTAGCAATGTCTGTATTTGCTTTCACCACCATCACTAGTACTCTCTAATGGAATTTTTTTAATTACAAAAATTCAGCAATAGTGCTTATATATATATATATATATATATGTATGTATGTATAATGAAAAGAATGTATGTATGTATATATATATGTATGTATGTATGTATGTATGTATGTATGTATGTATGTATGTATGTATAATGAAAAGAATGTGTTGCATTTGCAATTAAGTAGTCATCAATTTTTTAAAGCAACTCATTCACCTTTATGCAAAAGTTAATTAGTTTAACATAAGTTGCTGGCTGGTGGAAGTCAGTTTCTCAGCGTATGACTTCCATAGCGCAGTAAATCGCCCCTGGTACTTCCTCATCTATACTTTGGTATCTCAAGAGTTAACCTTAATCCCATCTTAAATTTTCATGGTATCTTTATTATTTTCTTTGATCATTGCATCCTTAATTAATCTGTTATGACTCAATGGTCTTAAACAAAGGAGCAGGAAAAGGACAAAAACAAGTTTTGTAAAATTCAACAAATAGTTTATTTTCCAAGAATGAAAAGTGAAAATTTAACAGTAACCTGCAGTATTGTGGATTAAATACCAAGCAGTCTTAAATGTATATCACAATTTCAAAAGTACAGAGAATCCCAAATGAGTTCAAGTTCTGCATCAAGTTGGACCTTGAATGTGCTGATGTGCCAGTAGCCTTTAATATGATAATGTGTAAACATTCTTGATGTATTACAATGATAAAATCCAAGATGTATAAGATGTATTTAAATAAATTCACAGTAATTCAAGAATAGTTTCATAATCCTCAGGTCAATGAGTTTTTTTTTAATTTCAATGAATAACTGAAATAAATATTTTCATAATAACTCAACTAAAAGCAACTGCTCTATTTCAAATGTTTAACACAGAAATACGGTTTAATTTATTAACTACCTTATATTAAGAACATAGACACAATAACAGAACCAGGACAAGCATTATAACTTTATTTCTAGTACATTCTAACTTGTAAAGGAGGTCAGATACTTTGGCAGCCAACCAGGCTGAAATCAGGTAGGCCATAGAACATCCAAGGAAAACCCAAAGTCCTGAACTCAAATCCAGGTACATTTGTTAACAAGATCTCTATGACCTTCCAAGGTCAAAAGGTCACATAAACATGTTTACCCATATTTTCTTAAAGTGCAACCCACAATCATGGTGTTATATAATGTTATTTACGAAAATGACCCTTACTATCAACAAATCATGAGCAAAAAGTTAAACAAAAAATATATGTGTTGAAGAAATTTAACTGCAAGTCCAATTAAATTAGTTATGTAGATTTTAAGTAATTTCCCTTGAATAGTTTTGCAGACAATTCTGATAACAGAACAGTTGGGTTTTTCACTCAACTGGTTATAGAGTAGATAAGCTTATGGGATGAACTGTTGTCCCTCTGTTATCATAAGCTTTTATCACTGCATCTCCAACACTACTTGCAGGGTTGCCATGAAATTTTACACACACACACACACACACACACACACACACACATCCTTTGCAAGATTTGATTTATCTTATGGTTAAATCCATATATGTAATGTATGCACATTTACTCAAAATAAAATTTAAATATTGTAAAATTTAATACTAAAATAGTTTATTGAACAGTATTGACTTTTAGAATGATACCTATGTACTAAACTTGGTCAAGAAAAGAGAATGTTGGGACCCCTGCAGGGTTGAACCTAAGTTTTTCAGGGGGGGGGGGCCAAACTTGTTATTGGGTTAAGCGAAGGCGTGAAGTGCTGAGCCTTCTAGGGGGGTCCGGGGGCATGCCCTCCCTGAATTTTTTTTTTTTCAAGGATGCAAAATGGTGCAATCTGATGCTATCTGAACCTTGAAAAAAGGATCTAACAAAAGTGACTAAAAACTGCAATGTTTTAAAAACAGTAAAAAAATTATTTAAAAAATAAATAAATAAAAAAAAAATTAAAAAATTTGGAACCCCCTTTGCATCTTTTATCAAAAGCAGTGAATATTTTTTTATTTTTTTTTAGGGGGTGGGGTCCGGCCCTGGGTTTGACAGGCATTACACATGCGAAAGACAAACTGAGAAAAGTTGTTCATTGCAACTGATAAAACATTTGGAAGACGTTATTCGTAGCTTTTTTTTTTTTTAAATTTGATTCATTAGTATAATTTAATAATGGGGATGATGATAATAGTCAAGCGTTTTAATGATCTCAATGATAATAAGGAGAAAGAGGGTTAGGAAAGGGATGAGGAACCTTAATAAATGACGCAATGAATAACAAAAAACCTACAGTACTCAGTTTTTGTGCTCTTTTGATGCATACCTCAAACATATCAGAAGCTGGCAACTTCTACACCCACATAAATGTTCTGTTTCCAAGCAAAATACGCAGACACAAGGGCTTATGGTTAGACATAGAGCTAGACATCTTATTTACATCAAGAGTTTGTCTGTTTTCAATGCCATCCTTGTTCGATACTTTCTGGCAAAGACATTTATCACTTGTTGCACATCGACTGGCCTGTCTCTGTGGATGCGCATGAGTGCTAGCCCATTTAATCGATCTTGACCAATGGAGGAACGTAGACATGTCTTCAGAGTGTTTAGTCTGGAAATCGTTCTTTCACATTCTGCCGTAGTGATTGGCAGGGTGCACAGCAGTTTTAGCAGGATGTGGATGTTTGGAAACATGTCAGTGTCATATGCCTTCAACGCTGCTGTGGTCGTTTGTGGCGTTTCAGAGTTGGAATTGTGCCATTTGTTCACCCAGCGATTCCACTCAGCAGGGATGTCATGGCTTCTAGGCATATCGGCCTGCCACAGTTTAGCCAGTGCCATCAGCCGCTCCACCCACCTTGTTCTACACAGATTTACCAGCTTCTTCTTTTTTGTGTCATTTGAATTGCTGCTCAAGACCTCTTCAAGTTTCCGTTGGCGCAAAAAAGCTTACAAAGTCGGAAGTGAGATTACGTCACAGCGGGTCAGCCAGCGTCTTTTGACTGCTTTGCAAACGAAATCTCGGTAGGCCTAACATAGTATATGTACTATTACTATAAGCTAGTAGACTACAGAGACCGCAAAATAGGATACGCATAAAATTAAACACTAGCTTCTAATATTATTCTTTGTTTGTTCGTTTGTTGATTTTGTTTGGTTTGTTTCTGTCTGTCTTTCGTTCTTTCTTCCTACACACACACACACACACCTTTTTTTTTTTTTAAAGGGGGGGGGCCGGGCCCCCATAGCAGGTCCGGCCCTGCCCTGGTGACAATCAGCTTGGAACTTTTATGTCATTGTCAATGAATGGAATCACATAGATGTATGCATTTTATATATCCTTTATGCCTTTTGTTTTTAGAATTGGTAGCAGGGTACAAACAAACATGAGTGTTGGTGGATACTTTACAAGAATTCTTATGATATCTAGTTGGTTTTAAATTTAAGTGGTGTCTGATATCCAGTATGGCTACCATGGCAGTCATTTTGAAATTCTAGCCACATGGAAAGTCATATCAACATGGGGTTTTCACAAATATGAATTTAGTTAAAAGAAATAATGCTTATCTGATCTCAAATATGACCATAATGGCAGGCAATTTTGAAACTCTTGTCCCTTCATCAGTACAAGTCATATCAACATGTTTGTGTTTTTTTCAACTCTTCCATTTTCTTATAGTGACTAGCGAGTCCTGAATGAAAATGAATGCCAGTCTGACATCTAATATGGCAATTATGATGGCCATCTTGAAAATCTTATTAAGAAATCTTAAAATCTTATTACGCCTCCAGAATTGATTATCATATCTTCTTAGGTTTTCGCCACCTATATGATATAGTTGGGCCTCCACAAATTATTGCCCTGCAGACAAGTGTATTGAAAATAATGTCACCAACTCTCTCGAAAAGATGGTCATATTGGTGTCGGATTTTCACACAAAAATGTTTCTGATCGTGTTTAGAGTGTCCTACATGTACATGAAAAATGGCTCTGAGTTAAATCCAGTATAGTAACCACTGCAGTGCAGTATGAAAATATTATTCCTGAAAAATATTGGAGATGGTTTTAAGATTCAAAGTTCAAAAGAAGAAATGATCTTTTTCATCAATTCCTGGAAGTTTGGTTTCGGTCTCTTCAGCGAACTCTTGTTTATACAAGGAATCAATTCGATATTTCTTTTCTTAATTATGAAACAAATATCAGGTGGATTCTAGTGATTTTACAATTCAGTTAAATTTGGAGTTCAGGTTGCTAGCCATATTTCTGTGGTTCGATTTAACCAAAACTGTAAATCAGTCTTAATAACAAGATTTTTGTGTGGATGAAAACATAGTTATTCAGACAGCTCTTCAGTCTATATTTAGCAGTGGAATGTGATTTTTTTGACCTTCTGTTTTGACATTCTATTGAACCCTACATGTGCCAGATTTACAATAGCTTGAAAGGAAACAAAAGCTTGTGAAATGGCAGTACCCATAAACTGGTTCAGATGTGTTTTTCACATGACAACTAATATTGAGATTTAACAATCTGGAGAAAGTTTGGGTAGAGGAAAATTATTAAATAAAAGTTAGAAATGTACAGGACTTGGTTTATTTTCAAGGCACAATAATATTTCAAAGAAACACCATTTAGTTATGAACATTTAATTGGGAATGGGGGGGGGAGGCTGTATTTATTTTAAAACGTTTCAGGTCCCCAAATAGCTTGACAAATTCTTGCTCAGATTTGTAAAAAAAATTATAAAAAAAAAGACCTGGTAGTATAACAAGAATTATCATAAGGTGCAAAAAAGTCAATCTCCTAGTTTGAAACGAATGTTTGGCCCACTCTCTTTTACCTTAGTCTAAAAGTTTTTGAAATTCTAGCAGTTTGGATGTACCTTTCTTATGTTTTAATGTTCTCCATCAATTTCTGTACAATTAATCTTCTTCTTTACTTGGAAGAATCCCATCAATTTTGTGATTGAATGGTCAAAGATCAAAGTCACTGACACTGACAGACAAAAAATGGTTTCCTACACAATAATTGAGTTTGTTACTGTCCATGATGACAGACACATATACTAAGGTGTGTGTACATGATTTTGTTATGACTAGACATGGATTATGGAATAATCCTATTGTTTTTGGAGTCAGTAGGTCTAATGTCATTGCAACTGAGAGAATACAATGGTTTCTGCAAAATGATGATAGGACATTGGAGGTAGGGACTACATAGTAGTTTAGTTAAAGATGTATAGCTCAGATAAGGTACCCAATCATGTATACAGTATATTTAAATTGATGTACCTAATTATTTATATCAGTACATTAAATTCCAGTATAACTAACTTGGATTAATACATGTTTCTCAATGTAGTGTTTATAGGTCTTATTTTAATTGAGCCCAAAAAATAAGGCATGTCTTTATAGCATCATCATTTCCAGTGTCCTCAAAGAGACTCTAAGATAAAGACCCAGTTTTGTACATGGATTGTTTTTACAGCTGTATTTTAATGTTCCACAATGCTTACAAAATTGTTACCGAATTGTGTGTGATGTTCAAAGTATATTCAGACTGTGTGTGATGTTCAAAGTATGTCCTGATTGTATGTGATGTCCAAAGTATGTCCTGACTGTGTGTGATGTCCAAAGTATGTCCTGATTGTGTGCGATGTCCAAAGTATGTCCTGACTGTGTGTGATGTCCAGGGTTTGCTCCAAGATAACATTATCATTGAGGTTTTCCTTGGGTTTAAAGTACACTTTATTAATTTAAGATGTCTAAGCACGTTGCTTAGAGTAATAATGAGATGCATGAAAGTAATTTATTTAAACCTCATGCAGTCTTCAAAACCACCAAGACTATGATGGTACAAACCTTGGTACATGGAAATAGAATACTGGAGCTCATATCGTTGCTTACAGTTGAACTATCAGTCATACATACAACATAAAATAATATAATTATGACTGACATTTACATTGTAAGCAACGATACGAGCACCTGAGTAAATCCAGAGCAAGTGGCATAACACTAAATTGGTCTAGGCACAGGAGTCTGACATTTTATTAATAAAGTACGGAGAAATCTCTGAAAACGTGAAATCACCTTATCGGTTATATAAATGAACACTTATATTCATTATTATATCCGATAAGGTGATTTTATGTTTGCAGAGATTTCGCCGTACAAGGCTCTGACACAGGGGCTCGTATCGTTGCTTACAATCGACCGGTCCTACATATACTATATAATAACTACAAGGGAGGACACTTCTCTCCTTTCTCGCACGACCCATTTAAGAATAAACGCTGTTATTTCAAGCCACATTTCGCCTAGAGTAATAAATTGGGTATAGATATTTAGCTCAGACATTTGACTATGTATCCCTGTCAGCAGTTTGACTAAATATCATACCTTTAAGGAATGCCAAATCATTTTCCCACGGTACCGCTCGACACGTACCTGATCGCGCCCGCTTAATATTCAAGAACAACGCGCTGAATGGAATACTGCACTCTCATTGGCCAACCGAAAATTACGTACGCGTCTATTTATAAGTTAGTCCGGGAAATTTAAATTGCTTGATTGTCCAAAAAAAGCAGACGAAATAAGAATAAAATATGACGGAATCACACATTGTTTCATGGTAAGAATTATGAAAATGTGAAGACCATCTTTTGTTTTAAATTTATTAAACAATAAAGATCACAACTGTTTGCAAATATATATACTCCTGAAAATGGTATATGATTATATGATTGTTGTCATTACTATGTGTCAATAATAGAAAATGTAAATAAAAGAGATCCTCTCCGTTTCTGAAAAATCTTTGCAGCTTGCATAAAGCACCATTTCAGATTTAAGATTTAAAGTATGCATTGTTACATGTATCATTGTATATGACAATTCATCTCAAGAATACCCTTCCTTTCCTCTTATATTTTCAATTTAGTCATAATCATTTCTAATATAAATTATGTGAATCTTTTCTGCATTTGTTTGCAGAATGCAACAAAAATATCCATAAATGCTGAAACACATACTTCAGTGTGGGGCTTCAGTATAGTATTAAATAACTATATTTACAACATGTATTTTACAGATTTCTAAGGTTGTAATTATTTGGTACCAAATGAAGGGTGGTTAATCTGTTTGAGAAATTTCACATTTCCTATAGGTATTCCAGCTATATTGGGGCAGTGTTAGAAGTGCTATCCAACTAAATGCATTTTTAAACTTTAAGATTTTAAGCATAATATCTTTATAAAGTATTCCTTTAGTACACTAGATTACCAAAGTTTAGTTGTCATTGAGTCATTTCATCAGGGTCTTGGATCACATCTCAATCTCTATTTTGATGAGAATATTTTATTATAGTATTTTTTAAAAAAGATTACACAGGGGATACTGTCACAGCCTATGTACCATTCTATCAATCCATAATTATATTAATAAATGTACAGAATCTCCTTTAACACTGCTGAATATAATGACATGACATTATGGAATATGATTGATGTTCATCAGAAATACAAGTTTTAGAATTTTATAGTATCTCTTATGTGGAGAAAAGTGGATAAGACACTGTTTTTCAGAATCTTCAAATTTGTATGTATCATAATTGAGAGCCATGATATTACCTTTATAATGGAATTTAGGATAAATGTATAAATAATGTATACACAAATTTTGCATGTTGCAAGTTTTAACTAACTCCATATTATAATATACTGAATGCATGTAGGTCATAAATATAACACTGATCCAAACACTGTAGACACATATTTCCATAGCATGAAGTTGCTCCCATTGACATAGCTGGGAAGCACAGGGATTTGCAATTATGAGAAAAAAATGAAAATTCTAATGCACTTACTGGTAGTACTTGAACTAATAAATAATGACATTGCCGATATTATTCCTTTATGATGTCACCCGAAAATCTATAGTCTGGACATATCCATTCCTCCTCCTGAAGTTCATGTTCATCTCCGAGCAAACCAGTGCACTCATAATGATGCCATGTATCACACATGTCACAACAAACACTATCAACTACACAGTCCTCCTGACATCTTCCACATGGCCACTTAGTTGTCTTTGATTGTTTCCCTTTTCCCTTTCCTGTCTTTTTCTTTACTGCTTTTCTTTTTACTAATTTATTCAGGCTTCCTTGCTTTACGGAGGCGGAAGAATAATCTGATCTGTCTTTCCTCAACTGACTTTGCTTAGAACTAGAGCTTACTTGTGCTTCGGAAGAAGATTTTACTTTACTGTCTCTTCTCATTTGAATTTGCTTCCTGTGTGCTTCTTCTTTCCTAGCCTTAACTTTTAGCTTGAATTCTCGTCTAAACTGCAGATGACATTAACAAATACTTACTCACTACCTCCTCTTTTAACTTCTGAACATGTAGAGAGAAATATTCATCATCTTCAGTGTTAAAGATCTGTGACCACTGTTGGTTCAGTGTCTCATTTAGAAGAACCCTTGATGTCACAAAGTCATAAAAGCTTTTGCCATATAAATTTACATTTTCCACAGTTTCAAGTTTTCTGATGACCTTGTCTAACTCTTGGAAGAAATGAAAGGCTTTATCACATACACAGCACAGACCACTCCTTACATTTTGCATCTCTGTATCTCAGTCATGGAAACCTTATCTTCTGATGTTTCCATTAGGTCACTTTCATATTGGATGAGTGTATCTAACATTATTGCTTGGTAATACAGTTTGTTCACATAATCCCTGGAATTATTGCTGTACAAGTTTTTTCTTACAGCACTTCTTTTTCTGTGTCTAAGTGTTGCAACACACCAACCGGCTATATATCTCAATTTTGCTCTTCCACTGCTTGTATCTTCAAAGACAGTTCTATTGTGTTTGCTTTTAATGGGTCAGAGATATCAGCCACAAGTTTTGCTCTCAGCTTCATTAATATCCCAAATGCATCTATATAATGGTTCGGTTTGAGATCTGTGCACACAAAAAGCTGCGTTACATAATTTCTGTACTCTTCTGTACTGATAAACTTTGTGACTGCAGCATAAAATAAAGTCAATGTTTTGTTCCTGATGTTTCATTCTGAGAATGTACCCCTTAAGTCAATTTCATTCACATGCATACATTTTTTTCTCAATGATCAGTCATTTTATATATGGTAACAGTGTGAATCTCAATAGTTTATAAGTTCTGACAAAAGGGATATGACCCTTGCGTACAGACACTGACCTATGTGGACAAGTCATCTGCATGATTTTATTTGTCTCTAAATGGCCATTAATTCTATAAATGGTTATATGATGTGGATTTCATTGTTATAATGAGGTTTGCATAATAAGCATTATATATAATACCTCTTATGCAAATCTGTACTAACCCATTTTGATCATATCTGTAACCAACTATACATAAATCATAATATGTGTGAATGTTTATGCATATATATTACTTTGCATCCATCCCATCTCTCTGTCTCTCTCACACTCACACACATGTACTCCTTTGAACTGAGTCCAAGTTGTTGTGGATAACATAGTGTAAGACACTGAATTACAGGTGTGAAAATCAGAGAAAGTAAAAATATGGTATGAAATGAAGATGAAATTACTGATTGAAACATATGTTGTCTATTTCAAGTATCCTTAAACAGGAGTGTGTATATAATTTTTGTAATAGTTTATTGTTAACAACGAGTTCAAAGAAAAAAGATATTGTCACTGGTGATAAACTGATAATATCATTCCAATGGATGGTATCTCAAATAAAAACTGAGTGATCATTGCTATTCATTGATGCAAAATGTTACAAATTTAGGAATTTCAGGACTACATGTATTACTGAGAACTTAGTATATGTGTGTGTGTGTGTGTGTGTGTGTGTGTTGAAGTTTTTACACATATACATCCAAATATTGGTGAAAATGATAAACGGAACAGGAAAAAAAAATTCAAAGAGAAGGAAGATTTTTTAAATTGTGCTTTATCTTTTCCTCTTTTATCACACGAGGTCTGTTATTAAAATACAATGTTCAAATTACCTTCTGTTCATCTATGTACTTCTGACAAAACATAATGATGTGGAATCAGGCTGTGAATCTTCTCATAACTGATAAAGATTTCTAATCTGTCATGGTACACATCATTTGGCACAGGCTTCAGTTGAAAGAAATCACCAGAAACAATGATCTGAATGCCACCAAATGGGAAATTGCTTTCCTTTACTGTTCTGACCACCTTCTCTATTTGCAGAAATAATTTCAGAGATAGCATGGAAATTTCATCGATAAAAAGAGTGTCAACATTCATAATCCTTCTTTTAATATCTATCATATCATCATTATTTTTATTCTTATCTATCAAAATATCATCGGGGAAACGACCGTCCTGAATGCCCGAAAACTTGTGTATTGTCATTCAGTGCAACTGAGAAGCAGCTATACCTGTACTGGCTGTTAAGTAAACTGTTTTCTCTATTTCTTTCAGTCTTTTGCTTAAATTCTTAACTAGGAAGCTTTTACCATACTAGCCTGCCCTAATATCATGATATTGTGACCTGACATTGCGGCGTGTACGATATCCTCCATCATGCAAACACGTGCCAGCATCAGCAATACTTCGATCCAAGTGAAAACACCCGCCATATGTCAATGTATTTCAGCCAATCAAAAAATTACGATTAAAACTCTAAGCCAACATGCGTAATTTTCGGTTGGCCAATGAGAGTGCAGTATTCCAGTCAGCGCGTTGTTCTTGAATATTAAGCGGGCGCGATTAGGTACGTGTCAAGCGGTACCGTGGGAAAATGATTTGGCATTCCTTAAAGGTATGATATTTAGTCAAACTGCTGACAGGGATACATAGTCAAATGTCTGAGCTAAATATCGGTACCCAATTTATTACTCTAGGCGAAATGTGGCTTGAAATAACAGCGTTTATTCTTAAATAGGTCGTGCGAGAAAGGAGAGAAGTGTCCTCCCTTGTAGTTATTATATAGTATATGTAGGACCGGTCGATTGTAAGCAACGATACGAGCCCCTGTGGGCTCTGATCGGCTGATTTTAGTCCACTATGCACATTCATTTTGAGATGTCCCCCCGTACATAACAAAATGCTCGTTACCAGTATCGGTATTTCGTACACGATCGCCATATACAATTACTTGTTCAAAACTTTTAAAGATTACATCCGTATATTCGGGTAAGGCTGTCACTGCTTATCATATATTCTAATATTGTGAGAATTTATGTGATTTTGAAACATGGAACTTGGTGTTGTTTCTGCTACGAGGTCATGTCCAACACCCATTCCAACACGGTCGTTTCGTATTGGTTGATCGATTTGCAATACCCACCAATCCATGCTTTATTTTTCAGAATATTTACACGTGCCAGTCTTGTATGTAAACAGAGTCGACGTTTAAAATGGAAGAACTTTTAAAGGTTGAGCGGTAAAGATTTTAAAAGGAGATTGATTGTATCAGAAAAACGAGAGAGGAAATAGGTCAAAACATCCGAGAAGGAAGTTTTATCTACGAAATTTTGATGTACAACATTTCGTTGTCTATTACGCTTGGAACCAAGAATTCTAACTTCAAATTTTTCAATATGCCGGAATGCAATGGTGTTGTGTGCACATGGTTTCGTTTAAAAAGAAAATAATGGCATCTTGCCTGTAACAATATAACGGGTCTGGAAGTTTGCGATCAGCGAAGAAATAAATAAAAATACTGACTTTCAGCATATTATATATATATATATATATATATATATATATATATATATATATATATATATATATATATATATATATATATATATATATGTTGTTCTTAGCTGTATATTAAAATGCATTTAATTTCGAGTTTTAATCAGATGACTGCTGGAAAGATCAGTAAACACAGAGATGTAATGTAGTTGTCCAGGTTATGCAAAGGAGAGTTATTTTTACAATGGTATCTACTTGTCCTAATGTGGGGAACTTGATGTATATTTTGTACAAAGTGTAAATCACCTTGAAAATTGAGTGAAACTTCCGTGGCACTCATTCTGCTACATGCGCCATCCAAAATAATTTTATAACTTAAGAAAGATTTGAAGATTATTTGTAACCACCAGTGACGGGGAGACAAGTATAGCACCATAATTGTCGCCGAGAATGAACCACCAAAATGACCATGACAAATGTCGACCTCAGACTGTTTAAACGACTCCAGTGTTCTAAGGGAACATAATAAATCGTGTTAAAGATAGTTGTTAAGTCAACACTTGTCAATTCCAAACGTTATTGTAGCAGAATAGCAGTCGTCACTTTACACTTTGACTTTTATTTGCTCCGATATATTTGATCTCTAGTTTCTTAACAAATACAATAATCATGTGATCCAACTCGTGTGATATTACATCACTGGACATTATTAGATGACAAAATGGTATAACTTATAGTGATAGGGATTTTAAGACAGTCATATTCAATGGTGTATTTTTAAAACAATGTACTAGTCAGCAATCCAGAGATTTTCCCAAAACCAACTGATGATGCAGAACTATTTACTTATGGGCATGTAGCGTATATATGACAAGTACACATTAGGTGACACTATACAGAAATACTACTAAAATCTTTGAATACCATGATACAGTAGAACCCACAATATCATAGGAAGCTGCAGTACATAAGCATACAAACATTTTACCTGTGAAGATTTGTGGACTTGTTTCAAAGTTTAAAATTTGCTCACTTTATGCACTTTACAAACAGACTGTGCTTTTGTAGGAAATAGGAATTTATTAAACTTACTTTTCTTAATAGTGGAGAAACACTCATTATGTTTGTAAATACATTATATGTTTGAGTTGAAAAATAAATATATAAATTGGTCACTAAATTTTTTCTTTTTATAAACCTTAATGCAAAATAAGTGAGGATGTATTGAGTAAATCATTCCTGAATTTTTATCTTTTGGATATTGGTTTTATCCCAATTGCTTCAAGATCCGAAAAATCTGAAATCCTGATTATTTTTAAAAACTAGTGAAGTTACAATAGCTTTCTCCCTTTTCTCCACTTTCTTTCACTGCATGGTCCATGCACGCCAACATCACAGCCATCATGAATACAATGTTCCCTCTTTATAATGCTGATAACAGCCATCATAAATACAATGTTCTCTCTTTATAATGCTGATAACAGCCATCATGAATACAATGTTCCCTTCTTATAATGTTGATAACAGGAGTCATAAAAGTGACCACTATAAATGGGTGAGCCTTATACTTCAACAAGGTTATGTCCAGATTTGAAATAGAGTTTTAAATGATGTGGAATCATGTTGTTTTTTTCTCATGAGCCAAGTACAATAGAGTAAAATAAATTGAGCAGTAATATGAAATACAATTTCTTCCAAACTAATGTCATCTGTGATAATACCAGTTTTAAGAGGAATATCAGTATACATAGTTGCTTTATAATGAGAGATCAATTTAATGTGATCCATGATAATACCAGTTTATAAGAGGAGTAACACTAGAATGAGGGATTTTGTAGCTAGGGACTAATTTTTAATATGATCAATGACTGTCAGTGTTTTAAGAGAGGCAGCAGTTTACCAAGGGGTTTAGTAGTGAGAAGCCACCATATAATGTTACACTGTTATAATATTAAATGTAAATAACATGTATTTGGAAATTTCTAGGTTTTGTTTTATTTTTGCAACTGTCACGACCAGGTAATTAGAAGGTGACAAAATTTTAGCCTCACAGAAAAAGTTTTTAAAAAATAAACACTTTTGATTATAGCTGTTATTAAACCATGCACAAAATTACCTAGTTGTAAAATTTGGGAATCATTAAAATTTGACAGTGCAAAATTTCTCAATATATGGTATAAAATTATTTTATGTTTATGGTTGTGTGTCTTGGATAGTCTCATGGGATGTGCAAAGGAAGCACGAGGTACCTCCATGATTTAGCTATTTGTTCCAGTCATCTCCAGATTCTTTTGTTTCTTGTAGGTTATCAACATGGAGGGGTGGCCCCAGGTGATGTCGAGGTGAAATGGATGGGTGAGGTACCTACAGAAGATGTGATTGACAATCCCAATGTTCCAATGCAGGTGCCCACTGCCCCACCCCTGGAGAAGATGGACCAAGTTACAGGTTACACTAATGTGGGCTTCAATGATCGTAAGTTAATTTATGGTTTTGGTCTATAATTTCATTTATTATAGCCAGTGACCTTCTCACTTGGTTGACCTTTTATTGAAATATTTATTAGGAACTGTAATGCAATAATGATCTGACATAAATGCATGCCTAATACGAAAGAGACAAAGCCTCTTGGAGAAGTGAACATAACAGCTACAGTAATGTGTGCTTAGATTTATGGTGTCTACTGACTTGTACAGTGTGTACAAACTGCATGTAATGAATTGTACAGTGTGTACAAACTTACTGCATGTACTAACTTGTAAAGTTTGTACAAACTTACTGCATGTACTGACTTGTACATTGTGTACAGACTTATTGTATGTACTGACTTTGTACATTGTGTACAAAATTACTGCATATGCTGACTTGTACATTGTGTACAAACTTACTGCATGTGCTGACTTACTGTGTGTACTGACTTATTATATTTACTTACTGTATGAACAGGCTTATTGTTTGTACAGACTTGTATATAAAAACTTATTGCATGTATATGTAGTGACTATTCCATGTATTGGAGAAATACTCCAAGATGGCATCAATGTTGAATAATGTCATGAGACTATCTTTATGGGTACTATGAATCCAAGTCATGGAAGTCTTTTTGCATTTAGTCAATACCATTTTTGCTGGGTGTATAATAATAATAATACATGTAATAATAATAATAATAATGTGGACTATGTCAACTGCCTAATTTTTAGAAGCTCTAAGCGCTTTACCGTATATGATAACATTACAAAACATACAACAGCAAGGTTACAAATGCAAATACAATGAAATTACAAATCAAAAACACATGCTGACCATAATCAACTAAATTAAATAAACATTGTCAAATCTTCAAGTCTGTTTTAGTAGTTGAAAAATAGGTGAGTTTTAAGAGCTCTCTTGAATGAGATCACAATGTCCTTGTGTCTAAGATCAGTGGCCAATTCCTTCTGCATAGCAGTTCCCTGTTATGTAAAAGAACATTGTCCGTACGACTTGTTTTTAACAATAGAAACAATGAGAATATGAGTGTTGGAAGAGGAGTATAAGTCTCTAGGTGGGGTGTACACATGGGGGAGGTTGGATAGGTATATTGCACTGGATCCAGTCAATGAAATGTAACATAGTGGACAGATTTTGTGTTTTATTCTGAATTGAATGGGTGGCCAGTGAAGTTTACAGAGCAGGGAGGAGGTGTGCACAGTTCTTTGTACTAAGTATAAACCAAGTAAAATACATTAGGCCTGTCTTGAAAACTATTGGGAATACACATGTTTTAGTGGTGACAAGTGAAAGAAAAATGGGAATGGTTTAAACATATCTCAGCTCAAGATGTGCATTCTTGCATATGTTTATGACATTTTGGTGTAATGAGAGAGTACTGTTGAGAATGACACCTATTTTTTGCACTGACTGTGATTTTACTGTTAGTATTTCTGATACTTATATAAAACATTTTACATCCTCAATTAGTATTGGATAACTATCAGTTGTCTCTGCCTTTGATTTTATGGGTCAACATTTTAGATTCACCACTGAAGTACTTCTAAGTAGTAAATGATACAAAACCATGGAAATAATGTTCTTTTAGTTGGACCAATATGCAGAAGATATGCAGTGCCATAAGAGTTGACATTGCAAGATATGCAGTGTCATAAGAGTTGACATTGTAAGATATGCAGTGCTATAAGAGTTGACATTGCAAGATATGCAGTGTCATAAGAGTTGACATTGCAAGATATGCAGTATCATAAGAGTTGACATTGCAAGATATGCAGTGCCATAAGAGTAGACATTGCAAGATATGCCGTGCCATAAGAGTAGACATTGCAAGATATGCAGTGCCATAAGAGTTGACATTGCAAGATATGCAGTGCCATAAGAGTAGACATTGCAAGATATGCAGTGCCATAAGAGTTGACATTGAAAGATATGCAGTGCCATAAGAATTGACATTGCAAGATATGCAGTGTCATAAGAGTTGAATTTGCAACATATGCAAAGCACCACTTTAGCTGCCCTTGATTAACCAATGTTTTGTCAGTGCATTCCATTGAAAAATATCATGGCAAGTTGAATATGTCCCATTTAATAAATCAATCGTAAGAACAAGCTTCTATGTTACTTAGATCGGTCTATGTCTTTCTGAAGTTTCTTTGTACTTAACTAAGACCATAGTTTGGATGTTTATCTGTGTAAATTAAAACTTGTTCCAACATTGTTCTGACTGTTCTATACTGTGACAGGTTTTCTGGAGCATTTCAAAATCAGAGGAAACTCAGTCTTGTGAAAATGACAGCCATTACCAATTTTTGAAGAAATTATAGTTTATCAGAGTAAGATATCTCCAATATATGACTTCAGTTGAAGAACAAAGTGTCTTCAGAATGATGTGGATTGATCAATTTAACCTGGCAGTTTGGCCTATCATTGGATATCAGACATTGCTTCACATTTCAAAGAACCAGTCACTTGACAAATATCCAGTATTTCTAGCAAAACATGTTATATTCTTGATAAACTCTTGTTGAATGATTAAAATCCAAAGATTTGAGTCTTTTACTATTATTGATCCCTATTTATGCCTTTTCAGAAATGCTGCAACCCCCATCCTATGAAGATGCTATGAGAGGAGAACAGCCAATTAGAAGTAGTGTTACAAGGTAAAGTTGTATGCCATTGTAAAACTGTGACACTGATTCCATTTAATGTAATTGTCCTAGCTGTAAAACCATTCATGGTACCAATGCCTCACTATTAATCTGAGTTGAAGTCCCTCACTGTTAAACTTTATTATATCACTGCCTCTCTTGTAATGCAAGTAGTTATCCATCACTGTAAAACCATTCATTGTACCACTGACCCTAATTTAATGTAATTGTCCCTTGCTGTAAAGCCATTCATTGTACCACTGACCCTAATTTAATGTAATTGTCCATTGCTGTAAAGCCATTCATTATAACACTGACCCTTATTTAATGTAATTATCCTTTGTTGTAAAACCATTCATTATAACACTGACCCAAATTTAATGTAATTGTCCCTTGCTGTAAAACCATTCATTATAACACTGACCCAAATTTAATGTAACTATCCCTTTCTGACTTTCAGTTTTGACGATTAAATGAATTATGTATCAAATTTTAATTTGCCAGTTTTTATTTCAAATTTAGTTATCGTCAGCAAATAGGAGCCTATTTTAGAGAAGAAAAATTATGCCACACCTGCCCTCTCATTATAAGTATATTCTCAACTTATCTGGTTGCACTAAAATGACATCTGTGTACTACATGACATGTTGGCAGAACACAAAACCTGAAGAAATGTTTTAATAAGAAAGATAGATGTTCAAAAGATTGCTGTAATGGTATATACATCCCTGAAGATAAAAATTAAGTCAGATGTCAGAAAATTCATCAAAACCTTTTTGAGAAATGTGGGAGCACACAATAGGGCACCTGTACAGGTAGTTGTCCTTATTTGTTGAATATGATAATTTACATTGAAGCATGGATTTATTAAGTTACAATCTAAACTGGATCTTAAGTAATTTAATTAGGAGTAGAATATTCTTTTTTCCACATAAAAAATTGTTTTACTTTATTTTTTTAAAAACATGTATATTGTTGATATGTTAGCATTGATGATACTGTAATGTGTAATCAGAATGACTATATGAAATGTAAGATGTCACTTTACACATTTTTGTCTTGATTCTTTATTTTTTATATAAAAGAATATATGACTGCATTCTTACATTATTGATACATTCTATTTAATTGCTTACAATTTGAGTAGAAAATATAACAGTAAATTTTCATTATGAAGTTATAAATGTCATTATTGCATTTTTCCTCTTGATAAGGCCCCTTTTCACAAAAGGTGCCCCCCCATCCCACGCCCTATACTCGAGGAATTTTCGAGTAATGTTAAATCCAAATTCTTGCAGTTTATATCTATCATTATGCAAATTGGGCCAGTCCACATTTATTATATCCTATTGTAGTCCATAACAAAATCATTGATATTTATTTTTTTGTTGAATTATCCTGGAAATTTTCTAACTAGTCAGTGGTAGATAAATAGAAATCACATGAAGTCCAAACAGAAAATAAAGTGTTTTATTAAGTTTAGCTGCTTGACATTTGCAATGATAATAAGGGGCCCAGAGTGGCCAAGTGGTCTAAAGTGCTTTCCGTTGCGGATCACTGCCATCTCACCTCTGTCTGCGTGGGTTTGAGTCTATGATTCGGCTAATGTAGTTATGTGAGTAAGCTTGCCAGTAGCTTCTTGTGGGTCAGTGGTTCTTTCCGGGGCTTCTCCCAGGTTCTTCCTCCACCAATAATACTGGCTGCCATGTGTAGCCTATCGTGTGCAGAAAAATGGCGTTAAACCCTAAAACAACAAGAACAACAAAGATAATAGAGCAACATGAATGATTCTGCCAATTCTGGCTAGGTCACTTACACTAAAAAATGCCAGTCATTTCATTGAAGTGGAACACTTAACTTGTGAATGGTACAAGCATTAAATAGAAGCATGAAAAGATAAATTTAAAAAAAAAAAGTGTAATATGTTTAGTTATATCTTGACCAGCATAAGGTGGAATGTCCCTTTTGAACACATTTTTGTGATAAGTAATGATCCTAAATGTAGGCTAATTATGTTATGCATGTACATGAAATAAGTAAATAAATCAGTTTTTGATTTATATATGAAGAATGCAATGCTGAAATAAAAAAGCTTTTACCATTCGAAAGGTGGGAACTATTCAATTTAGACACGAGTTTTATTGTACAAATATACCTCTTATTCTCAGGGACCTCTTTGGAGCATGTTTTTATGTTAAATATACATACAAATTGCAGAGGGTAGTTGAGGGCACATCATATCAGTACCCGAGTGCCCATTTTATGGCATTCAGTCTTGTTTTGAAGTAGTTAACTTGATTTTACCAAACATTTTCAATTATAAAACAGCTATTGGCTATCTGTAATCCCAGTCATGTAGATAATTGATTGATTAAGATGAATTTAGTTGTGCCAGTTTGACCATGATGGTGTCTGTCTTTTGTTTCTCTGATTGGTTACAACCCATAAAAAAAACCAAAAGACATGCAAATGGAAGTGGAATGGCGGCTTTCAAACCAATGCCTTGGAAACTTTTGGTTGGTCTTTGGTTGTGATGGATCTTCCAATATGACAGAACCATGGTAATTTCTTAAAGCTTAGGCACAAATACTCGAGCGATGCTGCCTGACACGAGAGGAGTTTTGAAATCGGACATTTCTTAACCATATCTACAATTTTGTATGGCCCATGCATCTGAAAACTTTTCCTCTTTTGCCTTAGGTGCACACAAATGATATACTTTCTACAGATCTATTTATTTTTAGATGACAACTACCATACTAAACAATCACCTCCATGATGATTTTGGCAAATTTTTAAAACCTATTACATATTAAATCTTTAATGTCTAACAATTTGTCAAAAATAGAATAAAATGGTCTTTCCGGCTGTTATAATGATTTACTTGTAGACTTATATTCTAACTACAACATATTAAATCTTTGTATTGGTGTGATAAGTGATTCTTTGTCTCTTGGACCTTATATTTCACCTATGGCATCAGCTGATAGTTCAGTTAGACTAATGTCTTGTGAAGTAAATTACACTCTGTAACAAACAGCAGTTAAACAAATGTAACCAGACCTCACTGTAAAGCTTTAATCTGCAGATACAAGAAAAGCATATATTTTAAACTGGTGAATTGTTTGTCATCTCTTTAAGGTATCACTAATTGAAGGGTAAGTCAAGCCAGTCAGATGTTGTATTCAGTTGTAGTTCCGTAGAAAACCATGAATATATTTCTCTGAATGCATTTTCTTGAAGATTTACTGGTAACTTTTGATGAAAATGTTAGTTTTATTCATCAAAAAGCAACATTAAAACCTACACAGAGAATAAAATGCTGTTGAGTTTGGCATCTGCATAGGAGTCAAAGCAATAATATGATTTGCTTGTTCCAGCAAATTCACATGCATTCAAAATATCAATCGGTGCAGTCAAATTAAACTGTTTCCAGAAAATGCAATTTAAGCTATGTTGACTTTTGTATATTAGTATCTAACATGAATATGATAGTTGTGGTGTATCTGAACTTATAACTGTGGCACATTAGTACATCCAAAATGTACAAAAATTGAAGTAAATATATAAGGAACTTGATTAGTGTAGTGATATCTTATATTTTGACTTGATTAGTGTAGTGATATCTTATATTTTGACTTTATTAGTGTAGTGATATCTTATATTTTGTAGTCTACCTACCATGTCAGAGGAGGACTGCAGAGCAGCTTTACTTCAGCATGTGGCCGAACACTGTTGCTATGGTAAAGGGGCAGCACAAGAAATGAAAATGGCAGATATACAACATTCAAGTGCATTCCATGTGAGTGCAAAGTGTTTTACCGTCTACATATGAAACATGATACAAAATACACAAATCTAATAAGGTATGCAAAATGCAGTCATCCATCCCTAATAGATTCTTTTAAGGTACACTATTCCTAGGGCACGGTATTCTGGACCAAGGTATAGCAGTTTTATCTTGTCCCCATTACCAAATGTCACCCTTTTTATAAGGTAAACTTTTCATCATAGAAGGGGTTGTGTCTTCCTAAAGGTGAACTACTACTTTAACATAATAATAATGATAATTATACACAAAAAATTATAAAACTGATATATATAAAATAAAATATATACCTCATGTTCTTTTATCTATTAAAAAGTACAGTATTTTACAGATAATTTTTTACTTTTTTAGTTCTGATTTAATATTTCGTAATTGCATCAATTTTATTTCAGTACACACTGGAAACTTTTGGTGAAGGCCGAGCTTCAAGTTGGGCTTATGAACCCTATCATGGTATGTTCTTTTGAAAGATGCCCTTTTCATGGTTTTATTATAATTATACTTGAGCTCAGAATTATTTTAGTTTTATAAATATCCCTTTCAGTCAATTTTAAGAAAACAATCTACTAATGCTTGAAGCTTGTATCAAAAAGCAGGCTGCATATAAGAGTACCATGTAATAAATTTCCTATAGCACATTGGTTTAAAAAAACTTTTAGTATCAGATATCAATGACATTAAAATACATAAAATAGATGCAGTTATGACATGAGTACTGGATGGTTATAATTAAATCTGAAATTAATTAAACCTGTACTGCATTCAAAATATATTGTACATAATTAAGAATAAAAGATAATTGGTGTTTAACTCATTCCATGTGGCAACTGTACTGCATTCAAAATATATTGTACAGAATTAAGAATAAAAGATAATTGGTGTTTAACTCATTCCATGTGGCAACTGTACTGCATTCAAAATATATTGTACAGAATTAAGAATAAAAGATAATTGGTGTTTAACTCATTCCATGTGGCAACTGTACTGCATTCAAAATATATTGTACAGAATTAAGAATAAAAGATAATTGGTGTTTAACTCATTCCATGTGGCAACTGTACTGCATTCAAAATATATTGTACAGAATTAAGAATAAAAGATAATTGGTGTTTAACTCATTCCATGTGGCAACTGGTGCCATGTGCAGGTCCTTTATAATATCTCACAAGCTACTTGCAGCTCTTGAACAATTAAGTGAGATCCTCTCTACATGTATTTTGTCGGAAGAAGAAAAGAAACTCTGACATATCTGGCATGTATGTGACCTAGTCTAAATTTTCTCTGATCTATCTGCCTGTTTTGAGATATTTTTGAACTATAGTGTTGAGGTGGGAAGTCGGTGAACATTCTCTATCGAAAACAAAGAATTCATCAAAACCAAGTGGTAGTCACTTTACACAGGGTATTGCAAAATGTTTAGAAATTTTAATTTGGCTTTCATTCATAGCAAGTAATACATATTTCATCTCATTAATAAAGTCAACACACGAGCCAAAATGTTTGGTGTACTAACTGAACCTTGTCCTTGGCTATTTCTGATGTTACTTGGTAACATGATACAAAATATTGCAGCCGTCATTTTCCTTGATGTAAGAGCTCCTATGAACATGTAGTGCACAGAACATATAAAAGGATAAGGCACATAATAATTCAGTAATTTTTAAAACCATAACTACTATATTTGGCAGTCATGTAGCTATGCTGTGCTGAATGGCAGAGTATAATCTTTTTCTAAATACATGTACTGTCTAATCACCTCATATATTGGCTTATTCAAGCTTCAGTTATGTTTTAATTGTTATGTCAGAGAAAATATAAACTCTACCTTGCATTTTCAGGCACGTAGAGTTTGATACAAAATTTGCCTGGCTTTTCTTTGTTCAGTGAAAAAGTGGCTACTTGATTCTGCAATCATGTGGTTTCAACAATTTTCATATGCTTGATAGGGGACTGACTCTGACCTCCCACCTCGAACATAACTGCCCAAATATCCAAGATGGGGTGAGAATAGTGATATAACATGGCTAAAAGATAGTTGTTTGACATTCTGTCTGCTATAAAAGACAGGGCTGTTAGATCAGCTTGAGATTCACTGCCTTCTGAAAAAGATGGTTAATCGATAAACATTTTACATTCTACCTCCTGTGAAGATAGGTCTAGTAGATAAGATTGACATGCTGCCTGTTCCAAAAGACAGTTAATAGATCAGCTTTTGACATGCTCCCTGTTCCAAGACAGTTTAATAGGGAAGCTTTTGACATAGTGCCTGTTCCAAAAGACAGTTAATAGATAAGCTTTTGAAATGCTGCCTGCTCCAAAAGACAGTTAATAGATAAGCTTTTGACAGTTAATAGGGAAGCTTTTGACATGGTGCCTGTTCCAAAAGACAGTTAATAGATAAGCTTTTGAAATGCTGCCTGCTCCAAAAGACAGTTAATAGATAAGCTTTTGACATGGTGTTTGTTCCAAAAGACAGTTAATAGATAAGCTTTTGACATGTTGCCTGTTCCAAAAGACAATTAATAGATACGCTTTTGACATGCTGCCTGTTTCAAAAGACAGTTAATAGGTAAGCTTTTGACATGCTGCCTGTTCCAAAAGACAGTTAATAGATACGCTTTTGATATACTGCCTGTTTCAAGACAGTTAATAGGTAAGCTTTTGATATGCTGCCTGTTCCAAAAGACAGTTAATATGTAATCTTTTGACATTCTGCATGTTGTAAAGACAAGATTCTGGTAGATAAGTTTTTCACAAGCTGCTTACTGTGAAGATGGGGCATGTAGATAAACTTCTTACCTGCAGTAAAGACCAGGCTGACTGCTGTAAAATGACATAATTAGTTGATAGGTTTTTGACATTCTGCCTGCTGTAAAAGTCAGGACTAGTAGATAAGCTTATGAAACTCTGCCTGCTGTTAAAGATGGCAGATAGATAAGTTTTTGAAAAATTCTGCCAGCTGTAAAGACTAGCTGTCAGATATGCTTGCTGTAGATAACTGTCAGATCATATTGTCATTCATTGAACTATAAATAGTTATCTGGTCTCATTATCAAACTAGATGATACTAGTTTATTTCTGTTAACCAAAATCACAATATCATTCATTATCAGGTTTCATGTTTTGAAGAAGAAAATGGTAGTTCAGTTTCTTGCACTGATGTAGAATAAATGCCTGTACACTTAAAACTGTCAAGTCCACAACCTCCGGTCAATGGAAGTTGTATCGAAATTAAAATTGTTTTCTGGTTCCAAATTTACTTTCTTTTAGTAAAATTGATTTATTAAGCCAGAAACCACTCTAAACCCAAACATTAGTTTTTCCTGAGTGTTCTATGTCTTGATAGGTTTCACTTATAACTCTCTATAAAGCCCCTCATTATAACACTGTCCATCATACATCACTGGTATGAGTTATAATATAGTTTGTGATATTAAACCTGAACAGTATAAGGTGACCTCACTTATAACACAGTACACTTTTATTCTCCCCATGATGGAGTTATAGTGAAATATCAGTGCACATAGAGCAATCTGCATTACTTTTTAATATGTATCTGGACTTCTTCAGATTATATATTACGTTTTTTTTTCTTTTTCTAATTTTTTTCTCCATAATTATAAATTGACTAATGGGGTTGATAAATTTATTGATTAATCTGGCTTTATACATTAAACTTCCAATTTATATGAATTCAGCTTGCTCGCATCTTGCATTACATGAATTAATATTTACATACACCCAAACAGAAAAATACACTTTGAGATGTGCATGAACCACCACCATAATGTGTTCAAATGGAATAAAGATTCAGTTCCACATTGATGGAAGGATTTGAGTCGCAGGGAAACAATATATGTGTAAATCAGGAGTTTACTGTGTTCATAAAAATGCTCCTCAACATGAATACAGTCTCAAAACTAAATTTGGTTAACATACAATAACGAACTAATTGAAATACATAGAGTTTCAAAGTAGCAATACATTTAGATTCAGAAGACTCTTAAATATGTATAGTTTATTTGTAACAATTTAACAAAATCAAAGTCCTTCAGTAAAGGTAATTTTGAATGGGTACTTAAGTTGAGTAATTTTTTTTATTATGGTGCCCATGTAGATAAATTCTGATTCCATATATATGAGAGATACATGTACATTATGAATGTCTGTCACAAAATGTATATTAAAAAAAAAACACCTTGCAATGATGCAAGTAAATCTTAAATACCAAATTAAAGAAATAAATCAAACACAAATACAACAAAACTTGCTGAATTGATCACTTAATAAACTGGATCTTCTGTCATGTCTAGTGACATTGGTCCTAATAATGCATTTCACATGTTGATCAAACCATATTATGTTGGCCATTGAATTG
This sequence comes from Unio delphinus, assembly GCA_029339505.1. Classification (NCBI taxonomy): domain Eukaryota; kingdom Metazoa; phylum Mollusca; class Bivalvia; order Unionida; family Unionidae; genus Unio; species Unio delphinus. The sequence goes on along the minus strand of JAQISU010000433.1, from coordinate 4,557,281 downwards.
AAATGGCCATTGGTTTAATCCCAAGACTGTTTTATGGAATTTTTATTCTGTTTTATATATTTCATTTTCTTGACTGGTTATCTGTAAATAGTTTTAAATAAGTAATATAGCTGTATCTCAATACAGTCTATTCTTATATATACAGCTGGATCAAATTTTGAATGCTCTGCAATTAATCATCTTTGCCAGACCTAAATTTTACCAACATAAGCCTATGTCTAGACTTAAGATATTTGATTGGTCAGTTTTAAATCAGGCACACATTTTAGCCAATGAGACCTGTTTCACCAAAATAAGTCTTAACTTAGGTCTCAATGTAAGACATTGTCTAAATGTTTTAGCAGTATTATCAGAAATTTGATTAATTAGTAAGTACTGAATTGTGATTTTCAGTGTATAAGATATATCTAATTTACTTATATGTAACATGCAACTAAACTACAGCTGCAAAAAGTCTAGACCAGTGCACCAGCATATCAATAGCAGATCTTTGTTGTTGATAGTTGGTTGTGTAATGTACAAGTGTTAGCAAATTTGATACTCTATTTTACCAGGCCAGCCAATAGATGGGCCAATGAATGGTCCTGCCCCTGGTCCATGGGATATCCAGATGAATCCACCTAGCATGTTTTCTAATACAAAGCAGTCTTTGGAGGTTCCGCACACTGCTTCTTTGAAGGTATCAAATAATTTTTTGACTTGTAGGAATTTTAATTCTGGCATATCTGATGGCATGCTATTTTACTGTTACTAAGAATGTCTTGTGTTTTTTATAATGGCAATGTTCTGTGTTTTGTTCCATATGCTGTTTGGCCTTGAATGGCTAGTTAGGCTTATGTGAAGCAGGGCTCTCAGTTAGCTGTAGTCTGTTAGTCTGCGGCCAGTAAATTTCCTGTCAGACTTGAGTAGTTTTTATACTAGTCCGATGACTACTAAACTGGTTGTTTATTTATGCCATTATGCCTACCATATTTTCTGGCCTATAAGTTGATGCAGAGTATAAATTGAATTCACCAATTTGACTTATTTTCCATCCTTCGTCCATATATAAGTCAATTTGGAGTATAAGACAAGACCAGGTCAATAAATTGGCTTCATATTTTACACTAGTAAAGGTATTGTTGTATGATATGCCATATTACCGGCAATCATGAAATTGCATTACTGATGCTAACATGCTTGTGATTTTACATCTGAACAAATCACTGCTATATTCTTTATCAATTGATACAGCTGAATAAACAGTCCATGCATGTTTTATTATAATTGAAAGCACATCCATGTTGTAGTTCATTTTATTACCTGCAGTTACGAATGTAGCTTATACAAACTTTAAATGACACAATCCATATATAAGTTGATTTGGAGTATAAGATGAAGCCCCAACTTTCAAGTAAAAAAGCATCGACTTATAGGCCGGAAAATACGGTAATTTGAAAACTTGTATGATTGATCAGATATTTGCATAAATCTCTGAGATTCAATTAGTAAACAAATAAGAATGTCACAGATCATATTTTAAAATGTGGCTGCATAACTATTTATCAGTTTTGTTTGATTTATAACATTTCAAAGACTAATAGTCTGAGTTTCATATGACCATTCCGACCTCATTCTAGATATTTTGACATTTATTCTGGTGTGTGATATCAGAGCACATTGTCCATTTAAAAGTTGGAATTTGCTGAAAGCATGTAGTGTTGGCCTAAAGTATTCACTTTCTACCAGGCCTGGCAAACTTAAATGACCTGACATAAAGTCCTACCAACATATAAAGGTGATTTATTTTTCAGAAATTGTGAGTATGGCAGTATGCGCAAGACACTGTGTAGTTTTTGGCTAAAACCAATATTTGACAGGCATTGAGTTCTGACCTCATACCCATTATAAATGTTAGAATATCTGATATCGGGTAGGAAAGGTCAGATGAAACTCTGACTAATAGACTGTAAATCAGAGTTAAGAACTTGTCAAGCTGCCATTGTAGTGCCACGGTCATCCAGCTACCAATTATGAGTAACTATTCTGTCTTAAAAGGAATTGCATCATGGAGACTTTGTTTAAAGATTCACCTCTGTTGTAAAAACCAGTATAGTAACGATACTGCTATAAAGTGACCTCCTCACACTGCTTTCCGTATAGTACACTAAGTATTGCCTTAAATTCTCCGTCTGTGGAGTTATAATACATAATGACCAGTGTGAATGAGGTATTCAGCTTTTTTTTTTTCTCCTTTGAAGTTTTTTTTTCTTTCTTGATGAATTTGTTATAAGAAATGTTGACTTAGTTATTTGTATTTACGATTAATTTTTGGAGAATCAGCATTTGTTTTTCTTGTGAAGTTTTAGTGAATATTTTCTAGTAATTATGAATCATTGTAAATTTTTTATTACAGATAAAAGTGTTGGTAATCTAATTACATGTCTAACATTGTTTTGTGGGAAGGGCTAGTGATAAATCAGGAAAACTAGATCAAAGATACCCTTTTGAGGACCTTGACAACCTTGAAAAGCCTTGAAAATTGAATTTATTCCTCAAAGCCTTGAAAACACTTTGAAAATCAATATATTATCTGGGTACCTTGAAATGCCTTGATTGATTTTCTTGAAACAGAAAAGAATTAGTAAATAGATTTCATTTTACAGATTCAAATAAAAAAGAAAAGGAAAGAAAAGATCTCTCGCTAAGTTTGTGCTGGAAGGGAGATTTCTGCAACTGTGCAGTTGTAAATTTTGTATTTCCAAAAGCCTGGATGTATCTGTGGTTTTAATTTGAATCATTTGTATGCTTTTAAATGGCTTGCTGCCGATTCCAACCTTGGTGGCTAGACAAAGAAAAATATAAAGTTTGGATTATGAGATCTTTCTCAGAGAGTTTTGCAGAAAGCCAATAATGTCAGAAAGATATTGATTTGCATGCAATTGGAGAGAGTGCTTTATGGTCACATGCAGCTGGGAAAAAACACCAAGCTTTCATAATGGTGGCCAATATGGCAAAACAATAAGCCTCAATATGAAATTGTTTTTGATGAAATAAGTATGTGAACGCAGAGATTCAAGTTTTAAAATAGTAACTGTATAGTCTTAACTATGAAATTTTTTCGATCTGGTTCTGTATTTTGATTGAGTAGAAATAGGACAGACAATAAGTTCAATGAACATGATGAATCTACAAATATAGACTATAGCTAAGCTGAGAGAAATATTAATATATCTAATATGAAATAGTTTAAAATATCTGTTTTTATATCAGTGATAATATACTGTAAAAAAACAAATATCTTTGTTACTTGTTTTGTTGTATGGGGGTTGGTGAAGAAGAAAGGCAGGTACTGAAAAAGACATTGAGACAATGACAGCTGCTGCTGATGACTATGCATTGAAAGCAAAGATCCATAAGAAAATTTCATTTTTCATGACATTAAAATAATTTGAGGAAAAGTGTTAAGTACAAAATCACTGAACTTAGAGCTCTTGAAAAACAGCTTGATGACAACCTACAAGATCTGAAAAATTTACTGTAAAATATTATTTTTGACTTTATAAAACAGTTTAGTCTAGACAGAGCAAAACGAACGTAGTACAGTGACTGTGCATTATTCTAATACCCAGAGGTAGGATGTTTTCTGTTAATGGGAATGATAATCAATCGATCATAATCTTGACTTCCTGTTGTTGTTTCTTTTAAATTGCAAAAAAATGTTTCTTGTTTGAAATAATAGTAAGCATTAACTTGTGTTTACATACAGTTTCATTTATGTATCCTTTAAAATTAATTTAAGAACGCACCTTGAAAAACATGATTGTGAACCTTGACAGACTTCCCAAAAAAACTTGCTTCTAACACTGTAGATAATTTCCCAAGCTGCTTGTCCTTATGGCCACAGGTGAATATTTTTTGTTAAATTCTAAGTCAGTGAATGGACAGAACTCTTATTCTTACCTTAAATGAATCAATTCTACCTCGAGGGGTTACCTCCCTTGACAGTAGTGCTTTCAACAATGCAAATTCATTTAGTACAAAATCCAAATACATAAGTAACTGATAAAATATTTTCCTTCAGGATATTTTATGACTTTTGATAACATTTTATGTTATGAAAAATATAAGAAAAGACTTCCAACATTTACAACTCATAGCTTAGTAAACTTTGGGAGATTGTTGAGTCAGCATTTGTGGGAAATATGAAATATCAGTCACATTTTCTGGTGCCAGAGTCATGACTATTAACAGCAATGCTTAGCTCATGGACTCGGCTTGCAGGCCATGCCTTTCTAGTGTTTCGCCTGCAATAAATAAAATGAGGGGCATTATCTCAGTGTCATCCAAGCTAAGTTCATCATCAAAACCTTTTTAAGATACTAGTACCTGAACTTCCTAAGTCAACGGTATTCTTAATACTCAGATCTTAATAAAACTTATGTCAACAGTATTCTTAATACTCAGATCTTAATAAAACTTATAAGTCAACAGTATTCTTAATACTCAGATCTTAATAAAACTTATGTCAACAGTATTCTTAATACTCAGATCTTAGTAAAACTTATAACAGTATTCTTAATACTCAGATCTTAATAAAACTTATGTCAACAGTATTCTTAATACTCAGATCTTAGTAAAACTTATAACAGTATTCTTAATACTCAGATCTTAATAAAACTTATAACAGTATTCTTAATACTCAGATCTTAATAAAACTTATGTCAACAGTATTCTTAATACTCAGATCTTAGTAAAACTTATAACAGTATTCTTAATACTCAGATCTTAATAAAACTTATAAATCAACTGTATTCTTAATACTCAGATCTTAATAAAACTTATAACTTTTAGTAAAAATTCCATTTTCTTAATACGGCAGGAGAATACCTAAATTGTCTTCTGTCAGTTTTATTTATTAAACCAAACCCATTAGCAAGATGAGGTAGTTTGCATGCAGTAGCAACCCCAAATGGTATCCCACTTTGTAGATAACGTTGCTGAAATATCAGCCTTATGCATTTTGATATTTGTGAATCCTTTTCACATTAGAATACGATCGAAAATTATAGTATTTTGGAGAAAAAAATCCACTATTCCACAACTTTTGTTTGTGGATCTTAAGATTTTTTATACATTCTCCATAAGATGAATTATTGTATGAAGCTGTTTCCTACCAGTTTCATTTCTGCTCAATAACTTGAGATGTCCACCATCAGTAGTTAACAAACTTTATAGATGGCTTGCACTTGGAGTAAGATAGAACTAGTCTCAAGGTCAAAAGCTCAAAGGTCAAGGTCAGTGTGTCTGAGAGAAGAAAACTTATATTTTCTTGTATAAAAATATTTTGAAAACCTGCCTTGGCTTTATTGACATTATATAACTAATATTTTGTTGTGTATTTAAACAATATAATTATTTTTTTTAAACTACGGAAGACTAATAATAATAATAAGAGTCATAGGTTTGGATTTTGACTCACTGTTGTTTGCCTTGATGAGTCAGATGACTTGCATGTAGCCAGTTGTAGATAAAACACTGATTGTATTTAAAATTTAAACATTTTGATTGTATATCATTTTTGAAAAGCATTCTCGGGACACATATTTAAGTGTTCCAACTTACCACACCACCTATTTTTTCTTGTTTTGTTTTTCTTTAATTTTCTCTCAATGTAGGTAGTTTATAATATTTTTCTTTACTTTCAGCCATGCCATGCCTGTTTAGCCATGGGTAAAATTCGGTGTCATCGTTGTTTTGGCAGAGGAAGGGTGAGTTGATGGTTTCTAAGCTTTTCTTGTAGCAGATGAACATGGTAATAACATGATTATATTTGATATTCAGTTTGATTCTTGTAAAGCAGTGGTTCCCAAACTTTTTAGAGCCAACGCTTCTTTGGCTCAAGAAACGGACCCCCAACGCCCCCATCTACATCTATTCCTATATTATATAAAGCAACATTTCATTTTAATTTAATCACATAGGCCTATTAGTATAGTCACATAGTGGTTATGAGGACAAGTAAGGAATGAAATAACTAATATACCAGGAAAATAAATGATTAACAGTTTTTAAAATCTGAGGAGTAAAATACAAAAAACACAATTATTCCAAATCAAATTTTAAAAACATATTGTTTTAATAATCATGAATTCTAATTGAAAGTCGGAAAGTAATGTAAGAAGCTACAAGAGATTATATATATTATACTAGATTCCTCTAACCCAAGTACTTAATCGATTCTTCATCTTAAGTTCCTAACAGTTCAGTAGCTGCTTAATGTGACGGATGGGCTTGATGACGTGAGATTATTGCCCCAATGTCCGGTTTAAAGTCAGTTAACCCGAGTTGCAAATCACTAGAGTTAACAATTTGGAGTCAATTTCTTTGCTTGGATAGAAGGTGGGTGACCACACTAAAGCCACGTTCTGCCAGATACGATGATGGAAATGCAGCAAGAAGCTTCTTAACCACAGACCCTAATGCTGGCAAGGGGGTGGAAATGTCCTTCTGTAACCAAAACTCTTGGTACAATTTCTTACACTTAAAGTTTGATTTGAGCTCAATGTCATTTTGTAGCTCAGTTACTTCTTCCTCCATTACTCCAACTTGCTCAATATCTGAGAATGGATTTATCACCCAATCTGGAATTTCCAATGATAGAAGATCCTGATATCGCTCAGACACATCTTTATTCAGCATATCCAAATACACATGCAGATCATAATCTTGTATTTCTCCGTTATCTTTCAGCTCAGACAGGGTTGGAAATTGATATAGGTCACGACGGCCCATATTGCTCTGGAATAGAAGTAACTTTGGCATAAATGTAGAGATAACAGACTTGGCTTTAATAAGAGTCATATCATTTCCTTGCAACTGCAGATTAATCTCATTGAACTTTGAAAATATTTCTGTTAAATAAGCAACATCGTGCTTAATTTGTTTGAGTTCCACACTGAGACAAGGTTCCCGGTCTTGAAAAAACTCCACAACAGTCTCAAAAAGGTCGTAAAAGCGCCTCAGGCAGTTGCCTTTGGAGAGCCAATGAACTTCAGTATGAAATAACAAACATTTAAAGTCTTCATCATTTTCAACACAGAGCTTGTGGAATAGTCGATCTTTGAGAGCGTGACCTTTAATCTTATTCGCTGCAGTAATCACAGTTTGTAATGACTATTGCAGGCAATCACTAAGGTTTTTGCAACCAGATGCTGCCGATGAATGACACAATGAATAGAAAATAAATTTGGCACCATTTTTTCAGGAAAGCAAGAAACCCATGGTGGCGACCAGTCATTGATGGTGCTACGTCAGTTGCACAACCAAGTATATTTGTCAGTGGAATTCCCTTTTCTGTGAAGAATTTATCAACAATTTGATATATTGACTCCCCTTTAGTGTCTGCTTCTAGCTCCCTTGCAAATAACAATTTGTGAGCCAAACTTTCATCGTTAATAAAGCACACATAAGCTAAAAGCAGAGATTCATTCCCTGGAATAGTTGATTTATCCAGTTGCAATGAAAACTCAGTTGACCTTAGTATGCTGCATAACATATCTCCCACATTGTCAGCCATTTCATCTATGCATCTTCATACTGAATTGTTCCTTAGAGGAATCATCTTAATAACATCGTGTGGAGACTTAATCAGAACAGTATTCAGAACTTCACAAATCACTGGTAGAATGAGTTCTTTGCCAATTGTGTGTGGCTTGCCAGCCTTAGCAATCAACAGTGAAATGTTGTATGATGCATGCATACCATCAGTGTTTTGTTGTGAAGTATTACAAAACATGGTTGACAGCGTTGGCCTGTTTTTAAATTTATCGTGAAGTGATTCAAAGAAAGTTTTTGTCTACCTTGTCAGGATGTACTTTTTTCAAATGATCAATCAGTCTGGAAGGCTTTATCGCTTCATTAGAAAAGACCTTTTCACAAACCAAACACATTGGCAGTTGCAAGTTCTTTGGTGATGGTATAAATCCATATTTCAGATAAGTTATATTGTATTGTCTACATTTCCTCTTTGCGTTTTCATTTGTCGCTATGGTCAATCGAAAATTGATGATAAAATATAACGGCTGTAAAAATATTACAAGGTGATAGTCTGGTATTGAGCCAGTCTACACTCTATTGTCTGCAGACCTGCATCACAGGAAGTACTACACCAGGACAGTGATCTAGCGCGGAAGATTCCATTACAGGGGTAGGACAGGTCAATAAGGGTGCGGACAAAAGAGCATGGCTGATACAAGTGCAGGCTTATACTGGCTTTGATTAAAAAACAGCGTGATTAATTAATGATAGCGCTGGTTTAAAACGGCGAGCATAAAAAGCGTGTCAAACAGAAAAATAAGTGAACAAAAGGGCAAGCATAGAAGCTGTATGACTGTGAGAGCAATGATGAAATGAGGTATTTCCACCACCAGGTTCATGTTTTTCTTTTTTTGCTCCTACCGCCCCTTTGCCTCGTAATGCCCCCCTGTCGCTCTCTTGCCTCGTACCGCCCCTTTATATAATCCCAACACCCCCAGGGGGGCGTTAGCACCCACTTTGGGAATCACTGTTGTAAAGTGTACTTTTCTTACCAGCTTACATTAATGAACACTCCTGCTGAAAACGTACATTTGTTTTTCTTACACTAGTTTATGTTTGTGCCAGATAGGCACCTTAAATATCTTGCTATTGGTTCTGATCCTTAGCAGAGTTATATTTTCATTGGTCTCCTCACCAAAAGTCTTTTTATGACATCTAGTGGGTCCTAAATGAAAATGGTGCTGATGTGACATGCTATATGGTCACCAGGGCAGCCATCTTAAAAATAGTGTTAATGTTTTTCCTTCTGAATAGAAAGTCATATTTGCATGGGGTTTTCACTCAGACTTAAGACAATGTCTGGCTAGGCCTAAAGAAAAATGGTATTGCCCTCATAGTGGACATCTTAAACATCCTTTTATCACTACTCCACCTGAAAGAAAACAAGATTTTCATCAGAAGATATCTACTGGTATCTAGGTGGCCTTCAATAAAACTTGTGTTGTACTGATATAATGCAATATGGCCACCACTGCAGCCATCTTGAAATTCTTGTATCGAATAGAAAGACATCTGGTCAACAGATACCGGTGTAACATGACTGCAGGTAATTAAACAGAGATAAATATAATTGCAATTTGTTTATATAAATTTTATTGTATATAGATGGCATAATCTGACTTAAGGGTGAGCAGGTTTTTTATTTCTTCTGAATCATTAGCATAATAAGTGTTAAACATACTGTATGAGTTGTTACCTAAGTAATTAATTATTGTTTTACTGTATCAGTTAAGTCTTCAATCCTCAGTTAAAAGTCTTGCTATTTTGTTTCAGTTTCTTCTTTATCTTTCCCTTTTACATACACAGTGGGCTAAGCTGGTTTGTTTGTTATCATAGGTCTATGTCCCCACACCTGCATCTGTTCTGAACATAAAACTTCTCATTAGAGCATGCATTTAAAATTGGTCTCAAAGTTCTAAATTACAAATCTCTTACAAGCATAATTCATTTTCTTGAATGCTGACAAATTAGGAATTTAATTTACTTTTAATCTTGTTACTGTTTTTTTTATTTCCAATCTGTCGGCAAAGAGAGTTTCAGTGAAAGCAGCCATATTTGACACATCCATTGACTATAGGGCATCAATCTTTGTGACTCTTTTTTTTTAAAGTTCACTTTTATATTTACCTCAATGTGAAAGGCACCTGTCCACAGTGACAACATTTTAGGATCACACAAACATACTTTGACAGGACACAGGTTTGATAGGATAAATAAATGACCATGGTTGGGTTTTTATCGAAGTGTAAAACTTAATGTAATCACTCATAAAGGTGCTATAAAGTCGGAGGGCCAAGGATTTTGTAAGCTTTAGATAAAATGCCCACCCATGGACTTTTCATCCTTTTAATTACAATTTTCATCCTTTCTGTTATCAAAATCAGTGTATTTTGTCACACAGTTTTCTTTTGTGAGTCTTTTCCTTTGTGCTAGAATAGCTAGCTACATCTTTGCTAGACGGTGCTGATTGAGACACTTTTATTATTGCAATTTTAATATCTTTTTCAGATTACTTTTCATGAACAAAATAAAATGAAATTTTGTATGCTTACATTGTAAATAAAGGTTTTCAGGATTTGACAGAAATATCAGATTTTTTTTTACAAAATTAAATTGGAATATTGTGTTCACTTACAACAATGAATAAAAATATGTTCACATTCCAGTAGTTTTGTCATTACAGGTTCGTTGTGATTTTTGTCATGGAAGAGGGTACCGTGAAGTTTTCCGCCATGGCGAGCATGAACATGAGAGATGCACTTGGTGTCATGGAGATGGAAGGAAACGGTGAATAATAAACTTGATCATATGATTACTGTAAAATGCTTCAGAGTTTGTTACCCTTCTGGATGTTGTGTTTCTGATCTGACTTTGATTACACATGAATATGGGACAGATTTTCAATGGGTTCAATAAGGAGTGATATCAGCACATATTAATGATGATATCTTATCTTTGATTGGTTGAGCTTGTGACTAGTCTGAAGGTCATATTTCTGATCTGGTTTTGATCTGACTTTGATGATCTGATTTTGATCAAACTTGGTATGTGTGTTTATATCATCGAGGTCTTGGATAGTTTTAATAATGAGCAAGATCTTTACTAATGAGGTGATTGGCAGAGCTCGTTACAATTACAGAAGCCATAGTTCTGATCCAGTTTGGAAAAAAACTGGAATAAGGGCTTATATCATCAAGATTTTAAACGTTATTGAAAATGAACATGATAAGTACATGTTAACATTGTGATTATTTATTTGATTGGCTGAGCTTCATGCCACTCTTCAAGCCATATTTTTGGTTAGATTTTCACTAAACTTCAAATGCAGGCTTTATTAATGTGATAAATTTTGTCAGATTGACTGAGCTAGTTATGTTTATACCAGTAGATGTTGAGACTGTTTCACATCCAGTGTGTATAAAACTTGGTTAATCCAGATCTAGGATGACTTTGATTAAGAGCAAGAGACTGCATACAGTGGGACTCCGCTATAACACGGTAGTTGGGAGCCATAGAATCCGACCGGGATATGAACCGAACCGTGTTATAAGCAACCATGTACAATGCCAACACATTTTTGGATTTAATTGCGGGGTGGGGGTGGGGAGTACATAAAGACGGGTGCGAAAATGAATGGCACAATTACCATTTTTGATCAATATGTATTAAATGAGAAAAACATTTGCTGTGGTAACAGAAATTGCAGATTTAATATATTAATTTATTCAGAGAACCATGCATTGGTACATACACTTGTCTAATTTATATATACATGTATAATCTATTGCATGAAAAGAGTATCAACACCGTGTACTCACCAGCGAATCTTGTAACATACACTGAATGCATAATACATATATTTCCATCGAAAATATCCACACAAGGATGTAAAATATTCAATAATTTTGTCACAGATCATTATGTGACTGAATTCAATGAAAAGAAAATAGCAAAAATTACGTAACGGGTGTACGTAACGAATGATGAAATAGTACATGTCCGTAGATTAAATAATGGAAGCTAAAGTGTATTCTTATAATAACTACATGTACATCTCAGGATCTTTCCATCTCTGAATTCAGTCATTGTAAATTTCAGCACATTTTCCCACCCAAGCTGCTAGTCAAAGTCCTTTGAACTTGCCGCCCAGCTATTGCGTCATGTTCTTTTGATGTACTCTTAATACAGCAGGCAGAACTGGCTGTATTTTAACCACTGAATCATTCTCAGTCTTTCTCTAAGAACATTGATTTGTAATGAAGAAAAATAATTTAGGCTTCATGCATAATAATACTTATCATTCATCTGCATTATGATTGGCTGATTTGAATAAGAGATGTTACATAGTGTGCTACAAGTAAAATTTAATAGATTAATCCTGGAAGAGAATAGGAAACTTTATATAATTTTCTGGAAAGGGCTTAGAAACCAATTGAAAGATAAGGACATTATTCCCAATTAATAAGGCTGATGTGACCTGCCTAAACAGTGCTTATTCTAGGATGTACAGTTGTGGGTTTAATGCTGATTTCTAAAGAGGAAGAATCTACCCCAAAATTGTCTAGTGTTAGAATTGACCTGGTTTAACTGTGTACCAATATGTTAGCACTCAGAAATTTAAAATATTAATTAATCACCAAACACTTTTGGATTTTCAGCATCAGTCAAATTGTGGATATATAATCATTGCAGTTGAAGCATCAATGTATATACATCCATTCATATTCCCACCAGCTGGCTTTACTGCCATATTTAATCCAGGGTATTTTACTGTTGAACATGTGGTAATTATGCAACTTTACACAAAAAGCTAAATCTATTACTATTTTGTATCAGTTACCAGATCCAACCATATCATGTATCAATTACCAGATCCAACCATATCATGTACCAATTACCAGATCCAACCATGTCATGTACCAATTACCAGATCCAACCATGTCATGTACAAATTGCCAGATCCAATCATGTCATGTACCAATTACCAGATCCAACCATGTCATGTACCAATTGCCAGATCCAACCATGTCATGTACCAATTACCAGATCCAACCATGTCATGTACCAATTACCAGATCAAACCATGCCATGTAATTCATACGGCACTAAAGTCTTTTTTGAAAAGCTTCAAAGACAGCATAGTTTTGGCATTAAAATTGTTTTATAGAAGAATTAAAATCTAACACATTCAATAAATTAGGTGTTCATGTTTTGTGTATATAGAGATAAAAACAATTAGATTTGTGTCATTATTGGGGAGAAGTATGGAAGGGGCAGAAAAATCAGTGGATGTGCTAATAAATTTGGGAAGGTCTGAAACATTTTACATAGTGACAGAGAGATAGTGGAGATCCATATAATACTTAAATATTTTAATGACAGTTATTGATATCATTTACCTCTAAATTCATTACAGGTGCATGACATGCAGTGGCTGGGGAATGATCACCTGTGTTACCTGTCAAGGACACTGCAATTTGAAGTGTTTTATCAAGTTAACTATCACCTGGTGAGTGATCTATGTAACATAGTAAATAGTTTTAACAGGTAGTTAAGAGGTTCTTTGTCCATTGTCATGGATAGTTTGTGATGTATGTCAAGTTTCTGTTTACAATTGATATTTTCAATTTCTTCTCAGTAGCTCAACAAAATTTAACCAAACTTTGCAGAAAGTATTATCCTGACATGAAGGTCTTTCAAGTTTGTTTAAATGATGCCAATATGGCTATAACAGAAGTTTCAAAGTTATGACACCAAGAGGATAAATATAGACCAAACAAAATCAGGGTCAGGAACAGAAAAATTTCTAAGTTATGAGCAAGGGGCAGGTCCACCTGGGGGTTGAGATACTCCTAGTGGTCAATGCTGATTGTATAATTGATGATCTTTTGGTGCCAAGAAAGTGTACATCATATTATCTGAATTTATTTTGGACAGCGACAAATTTTAAAAAATCTGTCCAAAAACATCCACAAATATTTCATTCAGTGTCTGAAAAGAAGCAAAAGAAAAGATCTGTGCCCATATAAGCAAACCCATACATATGATATTATGCAATCAGTTAAGTCACAGCAAATATAATCATACTTTAAATATAGGTTAATGAATGAAAACATACTATTTGCTAAGTATTATCTTTTGTTTTCTTCAGTTCACAGAGAATGCAAGTATATTAAAAAAAACGGAATTTTAGACATTACGCAGCAGATTTTGCTGTGATTTAATTTACAATATATGATCTGTAAAAGAAGATAAATAGCACCAAGATTAATAAACAAAGATGCAACTCAGTGCCTCAAACTTTTCTTTCCACTCCACAGTTTTAGTAATGTATGAATCTTCATTTACAAGCTTACATGTCAGTTACTCAGTTGAGTTATATCAGGTCCATTTTTTGGGCAACAAGCTTTGTTACTTACTCTTAACATTATTTATTGTTTTATCTTCTCAGGATCAACCACCTAGTTGATTATATTGTTTTATCTCCCCAGGAAAAAAACACCGCTCTGGTGGTCTAATGGTTAGAGCATCTGCCATAGAAGCTGGAGGTCATAGGTTTGATCCCTGGCTGAGTCATACCAAAGACTTACAAAAATGGTACTAACAGTTGCCTCGCTTGGCACTCAGCATTAATAGGTTATTGTTAGGACTGGTTGGCCTGGTTTCAGGATAATGTGACTGGGTGGGACATCATGCTACATGTCTCCCGCATGATGACTCAGTGCTAGACATCACTATAAACTGCATCACTGCAGACATCATAGCGATATGACTGAAAAATTGTTATAGCTACGTTAAAAATCCTAATCAAACAAACAAACCAACCACCTAGTTGATCATACTGTTTTTCTCCCCAGGACCAACCACCTAGTTTTTAATATTGTTTTATCTATCACAATGTTTCATATACATAGGACAAACCACCTAGTTGTTCATATTGATCTATCTCCCCAGGACCAATCACCTTTTTGATTGTATTTTATTTCCAGGACCAACCACCTTGTTGATTATATTGTTTTATCTCCCCAGGACCAACTACCCAGATAATAATAGTTTTTTATTTCCTCAGGACCAACCACTTAGTTGATCATATTGTGGAGAGGACGTCCATGCCAGATCACTTGATCCGCAATGTATCTGGGCAGCTAGCCTTTGAAGAACAAAACCTTAGGGTAAGTCAAACATGTTTCTGTAGTGAAGCTGTCATAGTACAGACAAAATTCTGTTTTGTCTTGAAGCAACATTTTCCATAAGGTTCTTAATATACAAGATTATCCTTCATATTTATATTGTATGGCACACAGTGAATGATGTTTGGGTATACATTCTTCATATTTATATTGTATGGCCCTCAATAAATGAGGTTTAGGTATAAAGTCTTCATATTTATATTGTATGGCACACAGTGAATGAGGTTTGTGTATAAAGTCTTCATATTTATGTTGTATGGCCCTCAATGAATGAGGTTTGTGTATAAAGTCTTCATATTTATATTGTATGGCCCTCAATGAATGAGGTTTGTGTATAAAGTCTTCATATTTATATTGTATGGCATTCAATGAATGAGGTTTGGGTATAAAGTCTTCATATTTATATTATATGGCCCACAGTGAATGAGGTTGGGTGTAAAGTCTTCATATTTATATTGTATGGCACACAGTGAATGAGGTTTGGGTATAAAGTCTTCATATTTATATTGTATGGCACACAGTGAATGATGTTTAGGTATAAAGTCTTGATATTGATATTTTATGGCTCACAGTGAATGAGGTTATAAAGTCTTCATATTTGCATTGTATAGCCCACAGTGAATGAGGTTTGGGTATAAAGTGTTGTGTACCCATCA
The DNA here is from genome assembly GCA_029339505.1 of Unio delphinus. Lineage (NCBI taxonomy): Eukaryota > Metazoa > Mollusca > Bivalvia > Unionida > Unionidae > Unio > Unio delphinus. Next base: position 4,541,857 of record JAQISU010000433.1, on the reverse strand, counting down.
ATCTGTCTGTCCAGTTATGAATTACATCTACACTATTTTTCTGGAATTTCTTGGCAACTTGTTAAAACATAATAGTTTGCCATGCTCTATATTAAGTTGTTTCTGGCTGCAGCCAATGGACTGCTCCAGACATATATTCATTGATATTGTTCTTTCTGAATTTTCTGGACCAGAAGAGCGTATGGGATAGTCTGGTGTCCATCCATCCATTGTTGTTCAAACTTTTATAAGAATTTTTTGGATTTTTCTCAGTAGTGAAAATGATTGTTCTGCAGTGCTATAAGGTAGTGTCAAACCTGCAGGTCTAAACAATGATCCAACTTCAAAGGAAACATTATTGCTGATCATGAATTTGCCAATACTCTTTTAATAAAGACAACTTAAATAGTCTGACATAAGGCAATGATTTATCTGAATTTTTGTTCAGCAACATCCATCTCTTTGATTTGCTTAACTTGAAATGAATTGCCTTGTACCATCACTTAGTATAGGCAAATCAGCCTGATATGCTCTTCCATAGCAGTGCTGAAGCATTTAACACTGCTTTCATCAGCCATTAAGTAATCTGTGAAATAGTACTCAAGCTCAAGGACTTAACACAATGCTATTGTCAGTCACTTAGTAATCTGTGAAATAGTACTCAAGCATTTAACACTTACAGGCATTAAGTAATCTGTGAAATGGTCATTCTTTGTCTCTGACTCCCTTGCATTTTAATTACCTCCATGGTAATCAACTATATAAACTGCACTGAGGATAATCCTACATAAACACTAATCCAGTATATTTACTGTTTATACAGGTGACATGCTTCAGGTTGCAAGCATATAAGATTGTGCTATATACAAGTCTCTATCTGTCTCTGACAGGTTGAGTACAGGTTTTGGAGTAAAATATTTAGTTTTTTGCATGATATGTTCTGTTATGAATGATATGAGATGATCATATCAGAATCCACTTGCCCAACAACTTGGGCAAGCTTAATTCAGTTAGGGCAAGATCCAGTTTGCAGGGTACTTGCCCTTGGACAAGATCAAAAGAAAAGAGAGGGGGAGGGGGGAATGGGTTTTGTTCAGTTTTTGGTTCTTTATGTCCTACAATGTGTTCTTCTCTGTGATCTTGTCACAGTACAGCTTCATCACCATTTTAATAGCATTTATATGTACTTCATAACTGCCAACATTTTCCTTCATCTGCTAATTCTTTATTTCACAATATATTTTGTCAAATTCTGTCATTCCCACTGCAGTCATTGTAAATTATAGTTTCTCAGTTTCTTAAGCAAACATGATAGTGTGAATATTTACTATATTTGATGCAACTTTTGACAAATGGGAAATAAATATGTACATGTTAACTTGTTAGCTAGATTTTAATACTTGTACTTTTACAGGATTTGATCCCTTTCAAGTCCTAACCTAGTTATAAGCATCATGTGACCTCCACTATGGACTGTTTTATAAAGTTTGTGACAAATTGTTTTGATGCATGTTGGCAATATCAAGGTGACTGGGTGATAATTATTAATTAAATACAAGGCATGAGATTTCTTTTGTGTTTGGAAATAAAGCATCAAATCAAAAACTCCCAAATATTGTTTGTATTATCTCGTTATGTGATAATTTACAGAAATGTTTCTGATGTACGTCATTAACTTCAAGGTAACTAAGTGATAATTGTTAAGTAAATCGGGAAAAGAAGCGTTCTCAAATTCAGTTTTGAGTTCAGATAAAATCATTAAAATCTTTTAGATTTAGATGAATCATAAAAGTAGAAACACGATAAAGTTTCCACATACAAGTCCAACGAACCCATTTCAAAGAAAATAGTTGTTTCATTTCTCAGATCAGTGACGTTTATCTAAACATCTGTATTTTATCTCTCTGTCATTGCTTTTCTAACTATACATGCATTCTGAGCCTTCCTTATCTTCTAATTCAATATCTTTATACATGTGCTATTTACATTTATATAAATTTATTTATATCTTTTTAGTTAAAATAACCTTTATTATTGGCATGTGGTTTTAAGGTGTGAAAAAAAGATTAAAGCAAACAAAGTTCTAGTAAAATAAATATAATATGATTTACTTAAAACATTACCAGTTGTTTTTATAACCTAATATATATTTTGACTGTAATAGTGATATTAGGATGTTATATTTTAACTGTAATAGTGATATTAGGATGCTATATTTTGACTGTAATAGTGATATTAGGATGTTATATTTTGACTGTAATAGTGATATTAGGGTGTTATATTTTGACTGTAATAGTGATATTAGGATGTTATATTTTGACTGTAATAGAGATATTGTGATGTTATATTTTGACTAATAGTGATATTATGATGTTATATTTTGACTGTAATAGTGATATTATGATGTTATATTTTGACTGTAATAGTGATATTAGGATGTTATATTTTGACTGTAATAGTGATATTAGGATGCTATACTTTGACTGTAATAGAAATATTATGATGTTATATTTTGACTGTAATAGTGATATTAGGGTGTTATATTTTGACTGTAATAGTGATATTAGGATGTTATATTTTGACTGTAATAGTGATATTATAATGTTATATTTTGACTGGATTAGTGATATTAGGATGTTATATTTTAACTGTAATAGTGATATTATGATGTTATATTTGACTGTAATAGTGATATTATGATGTTATATTTTGACTGTAATAGTGATATTATTATGTTATATTTCGACTGTAATAGTGATATTATGATGTCATATTTTGACTGTAATAGTGATATTATGATGTCATATTTTGACTATTAGTGATATATGGATGTTATATTTTGACTGGATTAGTAATATTAGGGTGTTATATTTTGACTGTAATAGTGATATTAGGATGTTATATTTTGACTAATATTGATATAAGGATGTTATATTTTGACTAATATAGATATTATGATGTATTTTGACTGTAATATTGATATTATGATGTTATATTTCGACTGTAATAGTGATATTACAATATTATATTTTGACTCTAATAGTGATATTAGGATGTTATATTTGGACTGTAATAGTGATATAAGGATGTTATATTTTGACTGTAATAGTGATATAAGGATGTTATATTTTGACTAATAGTGATTTTATGATGTTATATCTTGACTGGGTGACCAAGTGGTCTAAAGCACTCTCCGTTACAGATCACTGCAATCTCACCTCTTTCTGCGTGGGTTCGAGTCTAGAATTCAGCCAATGTTGGTATGTTAGAAAGCTTGCCAGTAGCTTTTTGTGGGTCGGTGGTTCTTTCCGAGGTTTTCCTGGGCCATGTATATCCTATCTAGTGCTGATAAATGGCATTAAACCCTACAATAACATTATTTTGACTGTAATAGTGATATTATTATGTTATATTTTGACTGTAATAGTGATATTTTGATGTTATATTTTAGATCAAATTCAAAACTTAGATGTGCAAGTTCAATTTTCTGTTCAGTTTGCTACGCAAGCAAATTTTTATAAAATTTGTAAAGTCCTCATATGGTCATGGTCCACCACAGATCCATATTTGGAAAGAATATTTTGATATTAAACCTACCTCGCTATAAGGAAACTTTTCATATAACACAGTCCACTTTTATGGCTCTCCATCTGATAACAGTCTTATAGTGAGTAATAAATGTAAAAGTACACTGCATGGCTGTAAGGTGACCTTGTATATAACAAGGTCCACTTTTATTGCTCCCCATAACAGCCTGTGGTGTGGTGTTCGGGGTACTCTGGGAGGAGTAGTAGTACTTCTGGTGGGTGGCATGTCGTGCTCCTTCGGGAGTAGCCTGCCCATCTTTGGTCCTCACCAGGCGCTCAGCCCTCACCTGTGGCTCCAAGCAGCTGTAGCATGCACAGCGGCCACACCACGGGCAACAGCTTCGACTGGCCGGCTAAACCAGGTGGAGGGTAGCCGACGGGCCTTAAACCCTCGGTGACTTAGGAGCTAGCCTATCTTTGCATGTAAAGCCAGATTTGGCGGAATGGGCGGAAGAGATCAACTGGGTGATCCAACGGCCACAAAGGCGAATCTGCAAACGCTTTGTGGAGAGCGTAGGGTATGACAAGGCACGGAAGACATCATAGCCATCCAATGCAGCCGAAGTAGTCCCCAGCCGTGACGAATCTTCGTACCACTGAGTTCTAACTACCAAGGCCGAGAGAGTGAGGCTGTCTCTGTGCAAAGGCTGTTTCACTTTAATCTCCTTCACGCACAGGTTATGTTGTGCACCTATCATTCATCCTTATCATCACACTCATCGTTTTTTGCCTACACCTACCAAAGTCCTACGGCGATGGGCGACTGGTGACGCAACAGGTGGAGATGACCACTGGGAGTTGTAGTCAGAGACCTGCACGTAGGCGGCCCTTGGACAAGTGGTCGTTCTGCTCTGTACCCAAGGCAGCAGAACAGTTCGGTAGCATTCAGGGGTGACTGAGCAGACCTTTTTAGGACGGCGCTGCTCACCCTGAATAGGGAGAGGCCTAGAAAAGGTGGCCTAAAAAAAGCTTGCCTTGTAAAAATCTGGTCAGCATCCCGCGGCTGGCAAGATCATCCATATCTGCGGTCGAAATAATCGAAGAAAAAAACTTTTTATTGGAGCATGGAACATCCGTACTCTCATGGACAAAGAAAACGTAGCAAGACCCCACAGGAGAACAGCTCTAGTTTCTAAGGAGCTAGCACGCTACAATATTGACATCGCAGCCTTGAGTGAAACCAGGTTCGCAGAAGAGGGTTCTCTTACTGAGCTAGCCAGCGGCTACACATTCTTCTGGAAAGGAAAAGCCCAAAATGAGGACAGGATCCATGGAGTCGGCCTGGCTATCAAATCAAGTCTTCTGAAGCAGCTCCCGGAAATGCCGGTCGGTATCAATGAGAGGCTAATGAAATTGCGAATACCTATAAGCCACAAACGGCATGCAACAATCATCAGTGCATACGCCCCTACCCTATCGAGTCCAGCAGAAACCATCGAACAGTTCTATACGGACCTCAGCTCTGTACTTAGCTCAATTCCAGCTGACGACAAGATCATACTACTGGGGGACTTCAATGCCCGTGTTGGCTGCGACTATGTTCGATGGAAAGGTGTGATTGGCAAGCATGGTGTCGGCAGAATGAACAGCAATGGCCTGCTCCTACTCAGCAAATGCACAGAATTTAACCTCCTAATCACAAACTCAATGTTCAGAATGGCGGGCAAACACAAGAACACCTGGATGCACCCCAGATCTCGCCAATGGTACTTAATTGACTATGTAATAGTACACCAGCGTGATGCCAAGGATGTCCAAATCACCAAGGCCATGTGAGGAGCAGAATGCTGGACAGACCACAGACTTGTCAGAACTACCCTACAGCTGCACATTGCCCTCAGCACCTAAGACGTCCTAAGCTTGTGCGCACAGTCCTCAACGTTGTCAAACTGCAGCAGCCTTCCATCCAGCTCGATTTCCAGAAGAGACTAGATGACATGCTGTCAACAAACGGACCGTTATGTGGAAACGCCTCTGAAAAATGGAACAAGCTCAGGGACATAATAAGAGAAACAGCTATGGCAACCATGGGTCCAAAGAAGCGAATACATCAAGACTGGTTTGATGAGAACAACGCTGCCATTGAAGATCTGCTTGCCAGAAAAAATAAAGCTTTTATGGACTGGCAGAATGACACAAACTCCATCCCCAAAAAAGATCGCTTCAAATCCTATCAGGCTGAGGCTCAGAGAGAAATCCGCAAGATGCATGACCAATGGTGGGAAAAGAAAGCTGAGGAAGTGCAAAGCTATGCCGACACTAACAACTCCAAAGAGTTCTACAACGCCATCAAGTCAATCTTCAGCCACACAAAGTCCAGCTCTATGCCCTTGCTTGCTGCAGATGGCAGTTCTTTAATAAAAGACAAGAATGGCATTAAGGAAAGATGGAAAGAGCACTTTAATCAGCTCCTAAACCTGCCCTCATCAGTCAGCCAATCTGTTCTTGACCAAATACCCCAACAGCCAACGCTCAACCAACTGGATATTCCACCAAAGATGGAGGAATTGAGAAGGGCCATTAAACAAACAAACTGTGGCAAGGCACCTGGAAAGGATGGTATCCCAGTGGAGGTGTACAAGACTCTCAGTAAGCAGTCTCTGGAGGCATTCTACGACGTGCTAATCAGCATCTGGATGGAAGAAGAGATGCCAGACGACCTCCGTGATGCATCAATTGTGACCCTCTATAAAAACAAAGGCACACGTATGGACTGCAGTAACTACAGAGGCATCTCCCTGCTCTCCGTTGCTGGCAAAATACTTGCTCGCATCTTGCTCAACAGGCTTATTGCAGCAGTGTCAGAAAATAACCTCCCCGAGTCTCAGTGTGGTTTTCGCCCAGACCGCAGCACCGTTGACATGATCTTCGCAGTGAGACAAGTCCAAGAGAAGTGCCTTGAGCAGAACATGAATCTATATGCTGTCTTCGTGGATCTGACAAAGGCTTTCGATACAGTCAACAGAGATGCACTGTGGGTAGTACTCAAGAAACTTGGTTGTCCTCAGAAGTTTACCAACCTCATCCGGCTCCTCCACATTGACATGAATGGAGAGATTCTCTCAGACGGTGAACCCTCAGAGAAATTCCCCATATCTAATGGTGTCAAACAGGGTTGTGTACTCGCTCCAGTACTCTTCAACCTCTTCTTCACACAGGTACTACTCCATGCCATACGGGACATTGACACTGGCATCTACATTAGGTATCGCCTGGATGGATCAGTGTTTGATCTCCGTCGCCTAGCTACAAAAACCAAGATACTAGAAAGACTCATCATTGATGCACTCTTTGCAGATGACTGCGCCCTCATGGCCCATAAAGAGACTCACCTACAAGCAATCGTGGACAGATTCTCTGAAGCCTCCAACCTATTTGGACTCACAATTAGTTTAGGAAAGACAGAAGTCATCTTCCAGCCCGCCCCAAACACTGTCCATTCGCAACCCTGTATCACCATTGGCGACACGCAGCTGAAGAATGTGGACAGTTTCAAATACCTTGGCAGCACAATATTTAGTGATGGCTCTCTGGACAAAGAGATCACTGCGAGGACCCAAAAAGCCAGTCAAGCACTAGGACGACTCCGAACCAAGGTCTTGCAGCACAAGGACATACGTCTGTTAACAAAGCTGAAGGTGTACAATGCAGTTGTCCTCACATCTCTATTATATGGCTCTGAAACGTGGACACTCTACAGAAGGCACATCAGTCAGAACAATTCCACCAGCGCTCCCTGAGATCCATCATGCGGATCAAGTGGCAGGATCGAATCACCAACCTGGAAGTCCTTGATAGAGCCAACACAACAAGCATCGAAGCCAAAATAATCCAGGCCCAGCTTCGATGGACTGGCCATATCATCCGCATGGATCAAAGCAGAATCCCAAAGCAGTTGTTCTATGGCGAGCTATCCCTGGGGAACCGAAACCAAGGCCGCCCTCACAAGAGGTACAAAGACAACCTCAAGACAAACATCAAGTGGGCAGACCTTCATCCATGCCAGCTCGAGCTCGCTGCCTCAGACAGAAAGCATTGGTGATCCCTGACCAAAAAAGCCAGTTCCACCTTTGAGGCTGACCGTCGCCAGCGTCTTGCTGCTACCCGTGAGAGACGCCACAGAAATGTATCCCAGATACCAACAACCACCGGTGTCCCATGCCCCACCTGCAATCGCATGTGTGTATCGGTGAGGGACTATTACAGCACCGCCTCACTATACACAGTGAGCGACAATTACAGCACTGCCTCACTATACTCAGTGAGGAACAATTACAGCACTGTCTCACTATACTCACAATGAGGGACAATTACAGCACTGCCTCACTATACTCACAGTGAGGGACAATTACAGCACTGCCTCACTATTCTTACAGTGAGGGACAATTACAGCACTGTGTTACTATACTTTCAGTGAGGGACAATTACAGCACTGTGTCACTATACTTACAGTGAGGGACAATTACAGCACTGTGTCACTATACTTACAGTGAGGGACAATTACAGCACTGCATCACTATACTCACAGTGAGGGACAATTACAGCACTGCCTCACTATACTCACAGCACTGCCTCACTATACTCACAGTGAGAGACAATTCAGCACTGTGTCACTATACTCACAGTGGGGGGCAAATTACAGCACTGACTCACTAAAGATGAATGACATTTATTTTTATGGTTCCTGTTGAAGTTTTTCAATGAGGAGTAAATGTACAGTGCTGCATCCCTGTAAACTGACCTGCAGTCCACTTTTGACATCCTTGTTGTGAGCTGTACTTGTATCTACATAAAATTGTCAATGGTTATGTTAATACCCCACCCACCCCCAAGAGATTTAGTTAATGGCAATTCTTTGTTAACTTTATATATATGAAATAATAGATTGCTTTGCCTCAAAAATGATAGGAATAGTTAGTTAGTTCTCAATTACTTGTTTTTTTTTTTCAGGTTTGGCCTGTGAACCATTTCCCAGACTCTGAGATTAACAGTGCTTCACAGCGACTTGTTTCACAACAGGCTATAGCATATCCAAATGAAAAAATATTGATGCAGGTAAATGTTTTAAAATCTAGTTGGCATTATATTGTATTTAAGATACTACATCAACCTGCATATTATGCCATGGCAACTACAAACAGCATTGACACATCTCTCCTGATGCATCACATATATATCAGAGTCTGTGTTGTTTGACATACTTATAATCTCAAGCATCCATATTGGTCCAAACCTGGTTGTGATTGTTTGGAATTTTGAATCTATCTTATGCCTTTCTCAGCTGGATGTGTCTTAAATGAAAGTCAAAAGAACAGCTCATATGATTTTTCTTTTCTCTACCAATTACCATTGGGGCCGCAAGTGGCCGAGTGGTCTAAAGTGCTCACCTTTATGGATCACTGCCATCTCACCTTTGTCTGCATGGGTTCAAGTCATGTGCTCAGCCAATGTTGGTATGTGAGAAAGCTTTCCGGTAGCTTCTCGTGGGTCAGTGGTTCTTTCCTGGGTATTCCCAGCTTCTTCCTCCACCATTTATACTGGTCACCATGTATAGCCTATCTTGTGCTGAAAAAAATGGCGTAAAACCATACAACAACATCAACAAAAATTACAGTGGGGTAGTTAATCCCTTCCATGCATGATTCATATTAAAATGTCACTCAGTGGGGTGAAATAAATCTGATTTATTTATTGATATTAAAGCTGACATATTGTCTTAGCTACCATTATGTGAGTCATTGTCAAGTTGAATATTTTAATTTATTCATGTTTCTCACACACAGAAATATTTACTTTAAAATCAGGTGTATTTTTTTGACTTAGCAAGGGCAATACAAAAAGAAAAGAAAACCTCATTATCCAGTATTTAAAAATATTTAGGTTTATCCAAATTGTTTGTGAAAAAGTATTCCATCATCTGTATCTGTCTTTAGCAATCCTGCATGAGATCTTGTCATTTCTCACTCTCTCTCAGTTTTGTAAATTGATTTATTTATTTTCTTCTTCAAAATTTCAGTGTAAAAAGATAAGAACATTCGTTAACAATGGAGCTTTCATTTCTTTGATGCACCTTCTTCTAGCAGACATGCTTATGTCAAAAAATAATGTTTCACTATTTATTGCGCTCTCATAACAATAAGTATTTGTCCAAAGTGGACAATAAACCTTGACAATTGGACAAACTCTCTCAATTGGCCATCATTCATGGTTTCATAAGAAAGTACCTATGGACTCGAATTGGAGATACTTCTGTAAATACATCCTCCAGTATTCACAAAATAAGATGGATGTGAACAAGGATTGCTGGGGGGTGAGTAAGTCTCCTTTCTTTTTAAACTGACATAGTAGCAAGGTCCTCTCAGGATCATTATCTGTATGTCAACACCACTGAAAAGAATGCAGTTTTTGAAAGCCTGTCATTGGTACCTGGTGAACCTAGACAGGAAGAGAGGTTACATTCTGCCCAATAACATCACAGTGGTGAATGATTTCAAACAGCAAAGCAGACCAAGTACTCTGACCCTTATATTCTTGTTTGGGATTTCTTAAAGTAGTGTCCTCACTGACCAACATGTTCTTGGCCTGCTAAGGTATTGGCAGATTCACTTGTCTGCAAGAAAGAACTTGTACAAATGGAATAGCATTTTCAAACCTCAGATTCATGAACATTAGTGCCAAAGTTGAATGCCAGCAGTCCCACCTTTGTTACACCAATCCTGGGCCGAAAGGACTGTCTAAATGCTGCTTCCTATACACAAATGCATGCACATCTAAATTCCTTGGATTCTAAACAAGATACAGGAACCAAAAGTATTGAAGTGTCTCTTACTTAAAAAAAGGAAAACAGGACCAACTGGGTCAGTATACTTAGGCAATGGAATAGGACCTCAGTTCACACCAGAGTAGTGAATTCCAGTAGAAACATCCATACCACAATAGCTAACTTTCTAGACTCTTGATGAGAAACATTTAGCACACATCATGCTTAAACGTACCATTCCATGGTCACTAGCACACTGTACTATCATAGAAGAGGATATCCCACGAATCAAGACCTGTCTAATCTTTTATTCATTTGGAGTTCACCAGGCCAAAATGGCACTGGAACCTTGCCCAAGTGGACTTTTCATGGGGAATAACCTAGCTGAACTGTTTTCAAGACACAAATTGAACTGATCTCGAGATACAAACTGAACTGTTCTCAAGACACAAATTGAACTTCTCTCTAGAGTTTAATTAGTTCAACCATCATAGAAGTCATGCCTTCTTGCTACATTGGCAGTCAACAGGCAAAATCAGCATATAATTTCTTGATGGACCCATCTACTTTCATTTCAGTCATGATGGATCAATATCACTCATGAAGCCCTGCATACTTGCAGTGGCATCATTGACTCACCTTTAATACAAGACCTGCTTCTTCATTTGCATTAGTGATAGCAGGCAAAGTCAGTGAAATACATCCCATAGCAGTGGACCCAAATTACATGCAATTATGACAAGACAAGTCCATTTCACTGTCCATGGGTAACCCAACTTTTGTAATGAAATCACTGTCTACTCTGGACACTTAATCTTAAGACTACCCACAAATTCCAGTACAAGCTTTGAAGATGTATCCTAAAATTATAGAGCCGTTGAATTGAGGGAGATCACATTGTTTTCTTCCTCTCAACCAGGAACATAAAGGTATACAGTCCTACCCGTTATGTCAACTTCCAGTAATATTAAAGCCTGTCAACATATATGATTATAAAATGAAGGATTTGTTCAAGCTGGGACCAAGGGCTTCTGCTGACATGAACATTTATTTTGTATCTCAACGCTGACATAAACATGACAATTTTGGTAGTAATAGTAGATTAAGTGACTTCAGGTATTTTTTGTCTTAATATCTGGCTTGTCAACATATGTGATTTTGATATAACTGGGTAGGACTGTATCAGCACAGACCCTTTCATCCTGGATTAAGTGGGTTGTTTGCTATGCATATCAAGAAATAACTCCAGCTGAATTGATTCATTATGCATTTCAGCTCATGAGCAGAGCATTTGACTAGAATTGTTCTCTGACTTGCAATATTCAGGCCATGGGATGGAAATTGGAGTCAACATTCACCGGTTTTTATCTAAAAGATCATTCACCTTAAAGGGTTGAACTTGATCTGATAGGACCTGTTGCCATGGAGCAACCTGTCACCTATCATATGACATGACTTCTGCTGGATTTCCAGGAGGGAAATTTTCCCTTTTTGAAGCAACTTCCTGACAGATGGTGTCTTCTCCAGTTGGATTATCTAGAAGCTGTCTCACATACATAGAGGACTAGAGAGGGGTAAGGGGATTTATCTCCCTCTACCTCTTACCATTCTCCTAAGGTATTTTGCTTTGGTAATGTATTCCAAGAAGAAACTTATTTTTTTCTAATAGAAAATGTTTCCTTGTGAATACTTGCCCAATCATGATACACATCCAGTCTCCCTGCAGTTAGATCCATATAGAAAGCATGCCTTCCACATCCATTGTAACTGAAATATTCATGGTATTTGGTGCCAATCCATGTACCATGGGGAGATCACTATGCCTGACTGCAACCTTGGTGGTCAGATAACATTTGGCTTTTTATCTAGAAGTTTTTAACCCGTGAGGGCTGGATTAGTGAGATAGTAGCATTTCTTCTAATGTATTATGATTGGGTAAGTAATTGCAAAAAAACATTTTACTAGAAATATTTGGTTTCATATTTCCTCTACATCTGCAGTTTACAAATGGTATAAAAATAGTTGGCACTCGGGCAAAGTAAAAACTTATATATTTCAGTGTCAAAAGTTCAAAGATCAAGATGACTGACTTAAAGAATGAAAATGGTTCCTTCACAAAAACATAAGTTATACATAACAGAAAAGGACTTGACTTTGTGGATTCCTTGCACCGTAGATAAAGAGGAAGCATGTTGTTCTTGGGTTCAAACAATCGTAGATCACCATGATGGAAATAAGAAAAAGTTTCCTTACACAAAATCTTTACTTATTCATAACAGACTTGGACTATACTTGGAATAGCTTGCACTTGGGGATTAGCAAGAAGCCTATCCATTTTGAGGTCAAAGGTAAAGGTCACTGGGTGAAAACGAAACATTGTTCAACACAAATATTTCAGTTCTGGACCATGTACCTTCATCGTAGTTTTGTCAATGGCATACACTTTGGGTAATAAAGAAGTCGATTGATTTTGGAGTCAAAAGGTCAAAGGTGACAGTCATTGTGACTGAAAGTAGATAAATGATATTTGCATAATGACTTTAGTTCGAATGAAGATAGCATGATCAAAATTTGTAGAGGGCTTGTACTCTCCATTAGGATGGGACCTTTTTGACTTAGGGAAAATATAGTTCAACAGTCAGGGTTATTGCAGCTTGAAGAAAAACAGGTTTTGCAAAGTAACATTTGTTCTAGATAAAGTTCCTTGACCAGTCTTTGTGGATGTCTTGTAGTTGGAGTAAGAAAAATTGAATGTGAAGATTTTGGTGTCTGGAGGTCAGAAGTTGTAGTAAATGTAATTAGAAAATAATGGCTTCTGAACTCTATGTTTAGTTCAAAGCTGCATTGAAACCTATTGGTCAGTAATCTCCATAGTCAACCATACATTGCCAGTGCACACATAGAGGACTATCAAGCATGGACCAGGCATAAAATGTACCATTCACAGTTATTTTGTTGAACATAAGTGCCCTATACCCTCCCAAACCAATAATTTCAGAGAAATGGAATGGTTTTTCTTTGTATATATTTGGCAGTATTTGCCTTGGCCATGCCTTGTAATAGTCTCACTATTATGGCTCATTGACATGACTCTGTGAGGTTGCATGGTACCTGACATGATTCATGTGCCACAGCTTGGCAAGTTTACAGCATATCAACATAGAGGGGATCTCCATAATCCTCAATCTGTGCCACAGCTTGGCAAGTTTACAGCATATCAACATAGAGGGGATCTCCATAATCCTCAATCTGTGCCACAGCTTGGCAAGTTTACAGCATATCAACATAGAGGGGATCTCCATAATCCTCTGTCCGTGCCACAGCTTGGCAAGTTTACAGCATATCAACATAGAGGGGATCTCCATATTCCTCTGTCCGTGCCACAGCTTAGCGAATTTACAGCATATCTGTGCATGAAAAGATCAAACAAGTTCATTATGCCTGTTGAGAGAGCTTAAAATAGAAAGCAGATAAATTGCCTGACAACTTCCAATCAAACATGAACAATAATCCTTTCTAGCTGGAGTGTGATTAGTTTGTCCAAAAATATTCTTTCTTTCCATTAAATGCTGCTACCAGACATGTTTGATATTGAAAATGGTCTATGCTGAGATTATATGTCTTGAAGTGAATGAATACAGTGGTATCCAGATATCTCTGAAATATGTTTTATTATTGCTTAAAATTCTCTTTTGTTTCATCTAAAATATAATGGAATTTTGCTTTTTTCCTCAGGGCTCTTGAAGTCTATAATAAGATGAAGTTGATAACCTCTAAATGTTTATGATCATTATTTAATTATAACTTTTAAGTTTTATCCATTTCAATATATTAAAAAATGTGCTTAGGGTAGATTTATTTAATAAAAAGTGTAAAATTATGAATGATTATTCATTTCTGCATGCATTTCAAGTCATTATTTTAATCCAAGCATGAAAAATAAACAAAATTTATTGTCTTGATACTAGTTGAAAACCATTAACCCAGTAGAAGTACACCTCATTCATTGGTTTTGCACTCTTGTGATGACATTATACTGTTAATTATTATTGATAATACTGTTGATGTATTGTAAAGGGAGATAAATCTGTTTAAAAACTTATTTCTTCAAAATTTTTCAGCGACACAAAGTTAGAATTGTTCCAGTGGCACAAGTCTTATACAAGTGGAAAGATCACAACTCTTCTTTCTTTGTGTATGGGTTTGAACACAAAGTGCATGCTCCAGACTACCCTCAACAGTGCTGCTGTGGATGTTCCATTGTGTAAACATTGTGTAAACAATTGAATGCATCTGGACCAGTTTGGATTATATTGAATGCAAAGCTGTTAATATGTCAGTATTTTTCAGGAGGTCTTTCTCTTTCTGTTGCTTTTTCTTTAAAACAAAATTTTCAAAATCTTAAGACAGAAGTTTTTATCATTTTATATATAGAAGTAGAAGATAAGTATATGATATACATATATTGCACTGAGTTGAATGATGCGTTTAACTGCTTGTTATCAATGGTGGATTGTAATATTCATGCATTTCTTGAAAACTCATGTCAGTTGATGATATGGACTTGCACCATTACTCAGTGATGCTGCTGTGCTATGTTACAGCGGGACATATTATTTTTATAACACTGCTGTGCTATATTACAGTGGGACATATTATTTTTATAACACAGTGACAGTCTTAGATATATAATATCTATGGCAGAATGTCATTGCTCTTGGTGATGTTTCTTGGTGATGTTGCAAAGTGTTGAATCACAGTGTGACAGAATGTTTGTCTCTTTGACATTACTAGACATAAATGTAGCTAGATATATAATTGAATGACTCTGTACCATTGTGAGACATAGACTTGACAATGTTGCTGAATGTTATATCACATTGTGACATAGTTTTTAGATCTCAGTGTCATTGCTAAGTTTTTATGTCTCGGAGTCATTGCTAAGTTTTTATGTGTCAGTGTCATTGCTAAGTTTTTATGTGTCAGTGTCATTGCAAAGTTTTTATGTCTCAGTGTCATTGCTAAGTTTTTATGTCTCAGTGTCATTGCTAAGTTTTTATGTCTCAGTGTCATTGCTAAGTTTTCATGTCCCAGTGGCATTGCTAGTCATACAATTTTTGTCTCAGTGGCATTGTTGGGAATAAAATTTGTATGACTCAGTTATTGCAGAATGAACACAAAAAGGATGCAGAATGAATGCAAATTTAATGCAGATCGACCACAAGTTCAATGATGAATGCATTTTGAAAAAAACGGGAGTTCAGATGCAAAATGAATGATAAATGAAAATTGGAATGCATTTCATGAATGGATTTTAAAGTCAATTATTTTCAGACTAACAGTCAATATCCATGATGAAAAGTGCTTTTGTATGATAATTTGAAATTTTATACACTGACAGTTTTTCATTCATTTATGGCATTTTTCTTGTTGAATACCTAAACACATTCCAGGTACAAGCAAAACGATGTATTGATATCGCTGGTGGTTGTATCACGATAATATTTTTTTAGTGGAACAAAATATAAAAAATATCGCTGACATATTTACATCTATTGCTGTTGCAATCACACTGTACACTGTTAAAATCTTTTTATTACTATTATTTTTGAATGGATGGTCATGCCAAAGTTATATTATGATGTCTGGTTGAACATAATTGAAAATGGTGTCAGCATGAGATCCAGTAGACCCACCATTCATCTTGAAAATGCTCTTATCACTTTATATTATGATTGGAAACTCATATTGGCAGTGGGTTTTTATCAGAAGATTTATTATGCTTTCTAGTTGGTTCTAAATGAAAATCATGCTAATTTTTCTCCATTATGGCTGCCATGGTAGCCATCTTTAAATCTATCCCTACTGCTTCCTAATGGATTGTGATATCAACAAAGTACTTCTTATGTTGCCTGGCTGGTTCTAAATGAATTCAGTGCTAATCAAGCATCATAATGGCGACCACATCAGTCCTCTTGACAGTCTTGTTTTTACCATTTCTCTTAAATGGAAAATCATACTGGCATGGAGATTAGAACCCCTTTCGGTATCTGGTTGGTCCTAAATAAAAATGATACAAATCTGACATCAAGTATGGTTACCATGGTTACTATCTTGAAATTGTTGTTATTGCTACACTTCCTAAATGGTCGATCAGATTAACATGATGTTGGTGTTTTCATGACTTCTTATGATCTCTAGTTGTCCTTAAATGAAATCCATGCTGATCTTGCAACCAATGTGATGGATTGTCATACAAACATAGGGTTTTCAACTAAGAAACTTCTTATTATGTCTAGTTGGTCAGAAATTAAAATGGTTCCAATGTTACAATCTATATGGCCACCATGGTAGCCAACTTGAAATTTTGTTATTGCTCAAGAATATCTCGATGTCACAGTGGTATCATGCCAACTTGTGTATGTTCATTCAACTCTCCCTTAACCCTCAGTTTTCTAACATTCCATGTACCACTGATGATGTTGTCTCTCACAGATCTTGGCAGTGTGTGCACCAGTAGCATGCTTCAGACCATCATTCTGGTGTGCAGCAGAAGGCATGGTCATTGTTGACCCAGGCTGTGAACGATCCAGTTATGGAAGAATTGCATGTTGACTTCATGTTATGTTCAAGGGCAATATACAGCCTTGGAAGAGACTATCCCTATCCCAACTGGATGACCACAGCCAAAGTCCACCAGTATAATGTGGCATGCCCTGGTCCTGAAAATGTGGTTGTTGAGCTTATCTTGGAACCCTTCTGCCTTGACTATTGACTTCATTGAGAAAGATGTATACCCTGTTATGCCGTGTTACCATCACATTACTTTACCCATAGTTGGGGGACTCGTAGGGGCTGGAGGATTGTATATTATATCCCATATGGACCCAATGGACTTATATCACATAGGATTAAATGATCATGGTTGTCAATGTGTTAATTTTACCTAATCACTCATAAAGTAAATAAGGTCCAACAGACTGTATGTTAACTTTGTGAGTGAATAGGTAAAATTGTACACATCGATAAATATCCAAACATGATCATTTAATCCCTATAATTTCAGTTTATTTTCTGTCATCATATCAAAAGATTTCTTCAGCAAATCATTCTCTTTCAGGTAGAGCAAAGATTTAATTCATATACTTCTTATTTACAACAATATATATGGCCTGATCTTCCCTAACCAAGACCTTTAATAACGACCAGTAGAGCATTGTTGAAGCGAAATTCAATACTTTCTAAAGATTGGCTTGTAAGCCGGCGATATGCTTTCTCAAGACTGGCTTGTAAGCCTGAGATATGCGTTCTCAAGACTGGCTTGTAAGCCTGAGATATGCTTTCTCAAGACTGGCTTGTAAGCCTGAGATATGCTTTCTCAAGACTGGCTTGTAAGCCTGAGATATGCTTTCTCAAGACTGGCTTGTAAGCCTGAGATATGCTTTCTCAAGACTGGCTTGTAAGCCTGAGATATGCTTTCTCAAGACTGGCTTGTAAGCCTGAGATATGCTTTCTCAAGACTGGCTTGTAAGCCTGAGATATGCTTTCTTAAGACTGGCTTGTAAGTCGGCGATATGCTTTCTTAAGACTGGCTTGTAAGCCTGAGATATGCTTTCTCAAGACTGGCTTGTAAGTCGGCGATATGCTTTCTTAAGACTGGCTTGTAAGCCTGAGATATGCTTTCTTAAGACTGGCTTGTAAGTCGGCGATATGCTTTCTTAAGACTGGCTTGTAAGCCTGAGATATGCTTTCTTAAGACTGGCTTGTAAGCCTGCGATATGCTTTCTCAAGACTGGCTTGTAAGACAGCGATATGCTTTCTTTGACAAATGATGTGAGTGTTGAGATATGGGAATGACTGCAATTTCATCGTTTTAACTTCCTTCTTTTGGGAGATTTTAATCAGGGGGTCGAATATTTTGGCTGGAAATCACAAATTTGATTGGTGTGGCTTATTATTATATTATTATGGTGTAAAATGCATAGATAAAGTTTCATATAAAATTGCATTTGAACTGGGAGCCCAAAGTAGACCACAAAATTTACCGATGTTGAAAATATTCTTGATTAGTGTCATATGACTCTGGTTATATCCAATCAGATTGCAGAAATTTTTTGATTGATTCATAACAGATATATACACACACACACACACACACACACACACACACATATGAATGGTCATGAATCTCATTATACAGGTTGAAATCTATTCTCCATGTAATAAAACCCAGTATAACACAGTTTTGCATATAACATGGTCCGTGATATATATCACTGGGCATGGGCATCCACATAATATACCCTAGGATAAGGTGGTCTCACATAAACATGATACACTTTATACCTCCCCTGAGAAATGTTAGGTGAGAGACCACTATATTGGTATATAAGAAACAATTGTCTGGGTCTTTATGCGATTTGACATATGGGATAGAAATGAGTGGCATTAATTATAGCAATATCTACATTTGGTTTGCACAGTCTTGAATTTTGTATATTTTAATGGCTTAGCAATCATTAGATTCACATTTTTATTATAAGATATTTTTCTGTTTTATATTTTATTAAATACAAATATTTTTATGCAATATCAGTTATTTTTTTATTTTTTTGGTATGAGATATATACAGTTTCTGACTGAAAGATTTGGAATTTTCTAGTGAAATTTGTCAGCTTTGGCCGCTAGCAACCTGATATTGCATCACTTTTTAATTATAAGTAAATACAATATTTATACTAAAGAAGACTTTGATAGATCCAGTTTAATTCGCAGCATAATCCCCATTTTGAATATGATACTGCCTGTTTATACCTAAATTAACCATCTTTACTTGTGACCAGTCTGGTTCACAGCCTATATTTGACCATTCTAATATATGATCTGTACAGTCAACCTCATCTAATGGTATGAATCAGGAAAACAGTGGGCAGATGAGACAAATAATGGAACATCTAGTTGGCAGTTAATTTACCATCAACCAAAAATACATAAACACGGATATGGCTATGAAGTTATTAATTTAAACAATCGTCAGAAGAAAATGAAGGCCCCTTTTGATGGAATAGGAGAAACTACAAATAGTGAATTGTTGTGGTTGACCTAAGATTGAAACAGAGGGTAACTGTTCACAGTTCTAACAGACAGATCTATGTATACTATTAATAATACCATATGCTGTATTATTATTCCTCATTAATTATTTTGCCTCAACTTAAACCTTCACTTTTTGTCATATTCTATTAATTTCCCACTCATTTTGATTCCTGGGTTTTGCTGTTTGTGCACAAGGCAACAAAATTATTAATTACTAGGTCTTGGCAACCAAAACTTGTAAATGGACATTAAAATTTATTTTCAAATTGGTTGCCTTTTGGCTGCTAAAAGGTGTTAGGTACTTGGAGTGCTGTTTTAGCATTTTTTCACTAGTTTTCCACTTAAATGATTCAGGAAATATATTTCATCAAATTATTTACATTTATGCATAGATAACTGTATTTATCCTCATGCTGGCAACATATATTGCCAATATTTCCTTTTTGGTTTTGCTCTGTCGTTTTTAGGCAGATGATTGTATAAACAAGAACATTAGGATTTCAAAATATTACTAATAATGCAATCCTGCAAAGCAATCTGACTTAATATTTATCTTTGTAATCCTATACTAATAAACTATTACACATACTGCAACATTTACATATACAAGTATAACACAAACTATTACATACACTGCAATATTTACACATAATGCAACTGTTACACTGCAACATTTACACACATTATGCAAACTAGTACATGCACTGCAACATTTACACACATTATGCAAACTAGTACATGCACTGCAACACTTATACATACATGTATAATACAAACTATTACACACTATAATAAATACACATAATACAAACTATTATACACAATGCAACATTTACACATATGTTACAAACTGACTATTACAAACACTGCAACATTTACATATACAAATTGACTATTACACACAGTGCATCATTTACACACACACTACAAACTGACTATTCCACACTCTGCAGCATTTACACATGTACAGAGAAGCCTCTTTAATCCAGACACCTTCGTTCCCGGTGAATATGTATGGATTAACGAGTTTTCCAGATAATTGAATCATGCACATTTTTATTTTATGATGTCATCATACCATGTACATGTATATGTATGCTGTAAATGTACTCTACATTCAGTTAAATTACATGAAATAAATTAATGAATACATCTACTGACTTGTGTTTATTGCACATTATTATTACGTGTGTTATGGTTAACTAATAAAATGCAGTCATTTTTATTAGTTGTATTTTACAGCTGTTGTTGCAGCTAATGAGTTGCTAATTGACATCCCCATTTTATTCTGAAATAAAGCCCTATACTGTCCACTGCTTAAATTAGTCAACTGTATTTGTAGAGCCATCAAAAAACTGTGATTGTTACATACAGTTGGTAAACAACAAATAGGCTTCATGACACAATTAATTTATTAACCATATATTATGTCAAAAAGCATGGATAATTTGATCCCATTGTGTTTATTTAATTGTTAACACCCTCATCAGGGACTAGCTAAAACAGACATTGTTTATACAACCCTTGGTTACAATATGGTCATGTTAGTTAGTTTTTCCACACACATGATCAATTAATAACTTTCACATACCAATAGAATTTGAGCAGTCAGAGATTGATACATTGACACACCTCCAAATCTATAATGGTGAATCTGGGTTATCCGACACTGCATTTTCATATATGATTTTTTGAATTTTCTTACTTTTGTACAGATTATTTCTGGATTATCAAGACAAGTTTTATGGTAATTTTACACTTTGGTCCCTGATTTGATTTCTGGATCTGGAATGCAGATTTGATTAACTGAGCAAATTAATGTTTAGGAATTCAGTTTCCATTGAATTATGTCCGGATAGCAAGGTTTCTGGAGTCTGGATTAACAAGGTTCCTCTGTAAATGGGTAGGTTACAGCTTGTATACATTTATGCAATCTTTAAATGTGTAAACAATCATGCACGTGGCTGCCATTGACACAAGAACTACCTTTTACCCACATATGTGCTGATTTTTCTGTTGGTAATTCTTTACATCAAGCGCATGTCTTTGAATTTCACACTGAGGTGGCATAGCTAGGAAAAAAAGAACATAGGTTCATGAGAATTGGTTATAGTGCACAGTACCCAACATTACATAAAGTTCATTTACTTATAATGATTATAAAGTCTAATTTAATCCATATTTTTTATCTTTGAAATGCTCTGAATTATATTCTAAAGATATTTGATTTCAAGATTGTAAGCCACTGCAATGCTTCTTAGCCATTATAGATCCTAAATGCGTGGCATGTACCGGTACATTTCCAGGATGTATGTCGAGTTCGTTGTATTTATCATTTATTAGAGTCGTATATATTTTAGTTGTAAACAATATAACAATCATATGGATATTGATTATTTGACTGACCCTGCCAGATATATTAGCAAAAAAATTGTTTTACAGACTGAATCCTGTCATAATAGAGAGGTTAAAGGTGAATAGCAAATGAAGCAAGCGCAATTAAAGAGATATATATCATGCACATTATAATAGACGTTGGGTGCTTAACAGGTAGATTGAGGAAATGGTTGAATTGGTAATAATTTTGATGAGACTACATCATTCTGGTTATTGTAAGCTGTATACATTAAAATTTTGGTAATTATTATAGCTCTAATTACAAGCAATAAGGTAATAATGAAGCATTTGTTAACAATGACAACAGTAAAATTTCAAACTGTTAATGTTTAATGGTTTTCTTTTGAGGTTGGTAAATTTTTGTGTCTTAATTCACATTGAATGTAAATATGTATATACTAAAACCTTCTTGTGTATAATTGTGCCCAAATCTTCTGTATACATGTATATGCCAAAGCGGCTTTACTTCAAGTCATCACTCTGCTCACCTGAATGTTTATGTAAACCTTCTGGTCACATGACGTTCTGCTGTAAGAGAAAGGACTCTAGAATAAATCCCACCAATATACTGCACAATGGACTCTGTTACTTTTTGTAATAGATATTTAAAAATTGGATTTTATCACATAATAATTCCAAATCTACTAAAACCGATTTATATATTAGGTTGGGCACCATACTGATGTGTACAGTACAGTATATATTTGGTCAGTAGTTTAGTAACTTTCGTAAATCATTCATAGTGAGGCAGTTCTTTTATTAGTCAAGCAACTGAAGCATGATAAATTTTAAAGTTTATAATATGATTATTGTAAGTTTTTTTCAGTTTTTGGACAATTTGTTTTATTAGTCTCAATAATAACAATTGTATTGCTTGTCATAATTATGATGGTGGCTATTATGCTTTTAATATTTTCATTATTATTATTATTACTGTTATGTGCAATTTTTATAGCTTATACCAAGTATATTTTTGTTTGACTATGTTTCTCATGTTAGCAGTGGTTGTCATAAAAAATTTGCATTTAAGTAAATGGACAAGTTTTTCAATTGTTTTGGTTTGCTATTTCTTATTTGTTTGTGCAGATTTTTTAAATTTTAACATCACATGGATATATTTCTCAAATTTGGTCATTTTTTTTTTATTATGTTCCTCATGTTATCAGTCACACAAAGCTTGCATTTGAGTAAACTTACAAGGTCAATTGTTTTGGCTTGCTGTTTATTTTGTAGTCTCCTTTTTTTGAGAGGGTTGTGGATTATTTCAATTTCAACATCACTTTGATATTATCTCAAACTGGGTTAAAGGTCGTCACAGCATTTGCTTTCATAAAGGTAATAAAACACATTTAAATTAAACAATTCTATACTTTTCAAAAACCTTTATTCATATCTTGTAGATTAAAAATCATGTTCATTTTATTTTCTTATGCAGACCAGTGCCCAAAAAAAAATCGAAAACGGTCTGTCAAATCAATAGAATGAAAGTTGATTGTGAAAATCTTTGATAAAGTAAAAAAAAAGTAAAATGAAATGGGTATAATATAGTGCTAAGTAAAGGATGAAGAAAATTTTATATATATATATATATATATATATATATATATATATATATATATATACATGAGGAAGTGAACAACCTTTTATTCTTGAAGGAAAAATGATTGGTTCTCATCAATTTCATGTTAGGTGCATGTGATATAAATAATCACATGACTCCCCCCTCTTTCTTGATTTTGCAATTTGGGATTTTTTCAGAACTGTGTATTAGAATAAGTTATAATCTTTGTTTTAGCGAAATATTCTCAGTTCTGGGCTTTTAAAAATGACTTTTAAGTCATTTTCTTTTGTTGTATTCAAGTTTTGAATCCATGTAAACAATTCTTCAGTTCATTTGGATTTTAAAAGATTAATTCATATCTCAGGAAATATTTGATGTCATCATACATAATTCTTGAACAAAGGCAGTTTATCAAAATATTATTCGGATTTCCAATACTGGAGTGTTGAATCTCATGATTCTACATAGAACTATAGATAAACACAAAACAGTCTTCAGCATAGGTCATCATCTTCCATCTTGGATTTTCCAACAAGACTCGAACTACGTCATCTTCCTCCATCTTGGATTTTCCAACAGGACTTTAACTTGAATCTATTAGAACATTTCATTACTAGGACTTTTGTAACTTTTTATTCGTGGATTGTTTTTGGATTATTTTTGGATTTGATTCTTAAAACTGTAAGTTCTTTTTCCATTTATACATTTTGTTTCCCAGGGAAATAAAATATTTGTTAAATTTGAAAAAGCTTGTAGTTTTCACTATTTCTGTGTTACTATTTATTAGAGCCTAAACACGTAACAACAACCTTGCAAGAAACTTTGATATTTTGCATTCTTCATAAGCTCCATATATTTTGTATATGCTGTCATTAATATGGCCATACATAGTCTTTTCATACAATACATCTATACTCACTTATAAGCAATCTGTACAGACTCAGATATGCCATCATATTATGCTATTAATGATCAGGGTCTATTTTAAGAGTTAATCAGTAACATAGACCTTATCTGATAATACATTGGATCAGGGTCTATTTTAAGAGTTAATCAGTAACATAGACCTTATCTGACAATACATTAGATCAGGGTCTGTTTTAAGAGTTAATCAGTAACATAGACCTTATCTGACAATGCATTTGATCAGGTCTATGTTGTATGCAGTTGGATTCAACTTACATATAGTGAATTCAAATTACAAATATACATGTATCTCACATTCTCAAAGCAGTGAAAGAAATAAAGCATTTTAGCTACTAAGGTTCATATTTTAAAAAAACCACAACATTAAACACGATTCATTTTTCTGTATCAGATAGTTCTGTATTCAGCACGAAGCGGTCTAGACATTTGTTGATATACTTTGCCATTTAAAGGGTACGTATAATATTGATTTTTTTTATGAAGTTTGATTACTAAAGTTATTCCTTGTTATGAATCATCAATAATAATAATATTATAATATATTATTATATATTATTATAAAATAATATTTACATCTATAATGATAAGACTACACTTTACAGGTGAGTCTTGTAAGGGACCATGGTGTCTTTGTGTCTAATTCAATGGGAAATTCATTCCACATCGCCAGGCCCTGGTACGCAAAAGAGCGTTGTCCATATGACTTCGTTTTCATAGTGGGAACAATGAGTAAGTATACGATTGTCAGAAGAGGAGCATAAGTATTTTGCTGCTGTATAGACATGGGTGAGGCCAGATAGGTATGTTGGACTGGAGACTGTCAGTGAAACATAGCACAGACAACAAATTTTGTGTTTGATTCTGTATTGAATTGATAGCCAATGTAGGGTGCAGAGCATTGGTGAGGTGTACTCTGATCTGATCTAGATACTCTGGAGTTGATACTGTGACGAACCAGACAATTGAGTTACAATTGTCCAATCTTGAAAGTACTAATGAACACACAAGTGTTTTAGTGGCATCAACTGAAAGATATTTGTGAATGGAACTGATGCGTCTCAGTTAAAGATATGCAGCCTTGCATATGTTCATGATATGTTGGTGCAATGTGAGAGTACTGTCACGAGTAACACCTATGTTTCGTACTGACTGTGAGAATTTAATGTTGGTGTTGCTGATATTTCTTGTCTGAGGTAAAGGATATGAATGAGAAAGTCTTTGTGTTGTGATCAGAATATCCTCAGTTTTATCGCCATTCATCTGCAGCTTGTTACATGTCATCCATTATTTCACATCAGAAATGCACCTCTCTACTCCATGGATGGTAGCATCAGCTTCAGTTGGGTGGCTAGACTTGTATATTTGGGTGTCATCAGCGTACAATTGGTGAGACACTTGAGAGCGGCTGAGTGTATGGAATGAAGAGAACAGGTCCAATAACATATCCCTGTGCACAACATAGTCTAGATCAACTGGGCTGGAATGCATTCCATTTGCAGATACAATTTGTGTCCTGTTGTTCAAGTAGGACTTGAACCACTGTAAGGCTATATTCTGAATGCCAAATACATGCTGGAGACAGTGAAGTAATATATCATGGCCTTTTGTGTCAAATAGTCTCATTAGAGAGACAGAAATGAGAAATATACAACAACCATTTGAACTTACTGTCATTTATAGGCAAAAAGGAAATGTAAATGCAAATTTAAAAGCAAATGATCAGCAAATAAGAGAATCTGAATCAAATCCAATTTAAGAACTTGAACACGCACGGCATTAAATGAGAATGAATTAAAAGGCTACTTAGATGATGTAGATCGAATAATGCAACTCACTGTTTATAAATGAGATGTTGAAATGTGTGTGAAAATGATAGAGAACATACACATTATATCAATGATGAAATAGATGCAAATTAAATTGTTTGAATTAACTGCTGAAAAATGTTTATAATAAGAGATCTCAGATAGGTAGACAATAAAAAGATAGTTAAACCTACCCTTAGGTGAAATATTCAAATTATTTTCCAAGAGAAAGCTTAACAAATGCCATTATTATTGCAGCATGGTTTTTTTTAACGACTGAATGGTTTTAAAATAAGTAGAGAAAAAAGGCAAAGCAAACAAGTTTTATAAAATGTAACAAATAATTTACAGTGTCTCCCTAAAATACAATCTGATCCCTTACTCTGAACTTTCATATCACAAACCTATACATAAGGATGGATTCACTTTCCTGAAGGAAAAATGAAGTTGGATGTTTTAATCGAATGTAACTCAATCAAGAAAAAGTAGATGCAAATAAAATTGTTTCCATTAACTTCTGGAGCAGCAGAGAGGAGAAACAGACTTTCTCTAATTGGGGTATATTTTAAGCAAAATATTCTAAGTCTCCATTTGCCAAACTGAGACTTAACAATTTTAGATCTCTGTTTGTCAAACGGAGCCTTCCTCAAGGGTAAAAAAAAAAAGACGCCATTTAGTTGACGTTCACCTCCTCGGCTGCTAATGCGCTAACTAAATATTTGATCAAGTCCTTAAGATTTCACAAACAAACTAATTTGTAAAACCTCACCTCGTAAATCAATCAGATTATTAGATTGGTCAGTGAGTTTGAAATTAATTCTCGTTAACAAATTATTATGACATCGCATATAGACTAGATTAGTTGGGTCTTCAATAATTAGAAATCCTGGAGGAGCCGTTGGTGCAAATGAGTATAAAATATATCCTTGCTGAGCTTGATTTGATTGTTCGAGATTTATTTGATAATTTCCTTCGATAACGTCACATACTAAATTGAGCGCAATCACCGTTGAAATATTCACATTGTTCGGAGCAATATGTCTACCGCCGTTTTCTGGATCATTATTATATTTCAGAATATTTGCTGGGGGATTCTTCGATTTTTTCCAATTATCGTGGATTCTTTTGAACCCAATATCAATAGCATCGTCAAGTTGTTTCTTTAGTTTATCCGGATTATATCCAGGGATTTTAAAATCTTTAATCTCCGTTTTATTAATCTTATATAGATCC
Source organism: Unio delphinus (assembly GCA_029339505.1). NCBI lineage: Eukaryota > Metazoa > Mollusca > Bivalvia > Unionida > Unionidae > Unio > Unio delphinus. Next base: position 4,514,512 of record JAQISU010000433.1, on the reverse strand, counting down.
GCAAACTTATCATGTAATATCTCTTCATTTAATACTTCTTGAATAATTTTCGAGTGAAATATTTTCATATCGTCGATGATTTTATTACCCGTTTCTACGACGTTGATAAATTCATCCTTGGTGAGAGAGCCGGATTTAATAGATATTAGCAGTCGTGAAAAATCATTATTCATTACTGTGAAATTTCCGTTAATGAGAGGAACATAAATTGATTCAAAAATTTCTTTATTCAAGAATTTATTAGGAGCATAATCTTGATAATTTTTGACTTCATTGACGGGTTTTATTTTGTTGGTGATATAATCGGATTTTTTAGGTTCGGGTGGAAAATCCTTCGAATTTTCTCGTGAGTTATCCGGTGGTAATTCAGGCCATCCTAACACTGATCTTATAGAACTCTGATAAATATCTACAACGTATCCTTCTGTATTTATCTCGATAGCGGATGATAATGTTGGTTCGTGAACTGTTATAGCGATTTTTGATTCTTTTCCGGTGAGAGATTTTATTCTGCGTTGAAATTCAGCGTTGATCTGTTCGATTTGATATGACCCAGTTGGTATAGAAACAACCTGCCAATCTGGTGTTCCGTCTTCACGATTCTTGTTTGCAAATACCAAGGAATTATTCGGTTGTTGACCACCAAATGCTACCGATCTGATATTAGGCCAGCTATGATACACTCGTAGTTTTGCTAGTGCGATCTCGCTCACGGGAACAGGAATTGGAAAATTAACACTAAATTCGGGACGTGTTGAGGTTATTGATATCGTGCTTGTTTTCACTGGTGTTGTATTTGTTACTATTTGTTGAAGTAGTTCTTGCGACGACATTATTATTATTATTCTGCTCTAATTTCAGCATTGTTGATTTATACAATTGAGCCATAGTTGAAAATTCGCTATCTGATATTGTTGTGTCATCCAACGACGATGATATCAACGAGGATAATTGCGAGTAACCGGCAGATGCAATATGATATTTAATTAAATAATCATGTAGTTTACTCTGGCTACACGATGATAGTTTTTTTGTGATCCCAGTTAATATACCAGCAATTGTAGCCACTGCGGAAATAGCGATTGGAACTACGACCGGAGCAATCATTGTAACCGAAGATAGTATTATTCCAGCAGCAGTGATTACTCCTGACACCGAGTACACGGTGATATCAACTGTGGTTATTCTTCGTTTGTATTTTTTGATTTTTATTTGATACTCCTCACAGAGAGAACTGAGTTTAGTTTGAAACTCTTTGACTTGATCATAGCGATACTGATTCGATGATGGAGTCATTTTATTTTAAAAGCGCTAGTATTTTCAATTTAACTGTTTACTTAAATCCGCTACGAATTCTACATACCACGTTACTGAAGCCTTGGCTAGATTATCATCTGTATTCGTTATCTTGAATTGTTCAATTGTATTCTTGTCGATGATCGTTGATATCGTATTATTGACTCCAAATGAACTACTTGATGATATTTCAAACTGAGATTTAATCGGTGATATTATTGTTAATCGATAAATACCCTTGACTGCTGCGGTTATGTTTAAAATGTTATCTGAAGGTGTCCACGTATATGATCCGTGTTGAATCGTGTATACTACGTTGATGATAGATTTATCATGAGGAATTTTTACTTTTTCAACAACGCTTATTATTCTTATTGCATCCGTTAAGATGTTATTAGTGGTCGTTTTAAGTTCATCGATGGATTTTTTAATATCGGGAAGTGTTATTTCAATTTTATCAAATGGGCTCCCAATAAACTTGTCCATGAGGTTTTTACGAAACGTCATAAATAGTTTCGTGTGTTTTTCATATTCGGATTGAAGAGTTGCTAGTTCCAATATAGAATCTTTTATTGTGGTGAGTTTTGGTGTGGTTATTGGTGGATTTCCAAAAAATTCTAGCAGGGGTTTATCAATTTTGTCAACTATATTTCTTTGTAATGCAGTAAACTGGTCAAATACAACTATATGATCGTCATATTTATCATTAAGCGATTTTAATGAATTCACCGTGTTATCGTATGTTGTTAATTTATCCGTAATTGTTGAAACAAGTACACCTGGTTTGAGTTTACCCCCATCAGAAAATAACGCGATAGTATCCTCTGCTGCGTCTCGTTGTTTAACCAAAATATCATTAAGAGAGATATTACTACTTTTCAATTTACCCTGACGATCTTGAAAAACAACTATTTCACCAGGATCAACATTTGCTAGGTTTAATATTTCAGCTATTTCATCTTCGATTAGTTTTTTAATATCCTTGTTATCAACGGTTTCAACTCCACTATCAGGTTTCTTCAGCGATGATAAAGGTCGTCCCCAAATATCAATCATTATTATAGAAATATTTTCATCGTTTAAATCCGATGGATTTTCAATCAAAAATTCGTAGAATTTTCAAAGATTTTTAAGGAGATTTGCCGCTAGTATACTCATTTACTACTATATGAGGTGGTTTCGAAAATCTTTTGGATATAGCATCAAGTACGTTTAATACTTCATTACCACATATTGGTGGATCAAGCATTGTTTGTGTTGGTAACGTAGAATACCAAGTCTTCATTGGAAGGGTTTTAATATAACGCATAAATTCTTTCGGCGGCGCTAATCCATATGAGTCAAAATAAATAATCCCACGTGGATCAATTGCGTAACAAACCCAATGTGTTCCAGGTCCATCGCTGTTATCTAAATTAATAATACCGGTTTCAACATCATTTGGTTGTGCCGGTAACTGATCTCTCATAAAAACCCCTCTGAAATTTTTTATTTTTAATTTTTTAGCGGTATCAATTAAATCAAAATTGGACATAGGAACTATATCGTTCCTGGAATTCGAAGACCCTTTCCGCTGTACCATGAACTCGGGGTTCCTGGTAGTCTTAGACCCTTTCCTTTTTTTTTATACCCTTTTCCAGTTGCCTTTTTCAACGCCATTCCTGCTGCGGTACCAATAGCTCCTAATGCTGCTGCCTTCGCTACCGCTGGGGCTGCTGCGGCAATCAACCCTGGAATCAACCCTAACAACGGGAATATACCACCAGTCTTTTCCATGTTACGGATCGCGCTCGTAGAAAGAGTAACCTGAACTCCTTTTTTTTCTTTCAGTGCTTTATTAAAATGATTAGTCTGAGTTTTCGTCAGCGATAGTTTATTCCCTCCGCCATTCATTTGATTAAATTTCAGCGTTATTGTGGTTCCACATTGCTTAGCTGATTTGGATTGTAATTTTTTTAGCTGACCAGGTGTCAACGTAACATTGATATTACTATACGACATTATACAAAATAGATTGATTCTAAATCGCGAGTCATTTTTAAAGAATTTTGGATTAAGAAAATCTTACAGATTTTCCACTGGTGCATCTACTAGTCTCATTCGTCCACCAACACCTTCAAGTATCATTGATTTATCACTGAGAATGACAGCAACCGCTCTATAATTAACAATACCACCGGGACGGGTTACATGAGCTCGGAAGTGTATATCAACTACGGACTGTTTCATCAAGTCAAGATGTTCCAACGAAAAGTAATAAATCGGATACAGACTTTTAAAATCCAATTGTGATATTTGTAGACCAGTATCTACATTTTGATCACGTCCCATAAATGATAGCAATCGATGATAAACTCGTGCAATATGGTTTTGACCGTAATTAAGTTGTATATCCTCTGATGGTTCTTGTTGTCCGTTTATTTTAAGTGAAACTTCATTACATTCGATTTGATCAAATATCATATGGGAACGTTCTTGATTATCCAATCGCGTTATATTCTGTAGAGCAACAAATATATGCCGTGGAGCTGAAACACCCTGTCGTGCTGCCAAATGCCATGTAAATGTACCATCAATATTAGAATCCATGGTATCTGTGGACGTTGTCAACCAGCTTAATAATCTCTTCCCCCCTTGATCCAGAAATGATAGCAACCGCGGTTCTACTGACAATGATGGAGTCAACACTGGCATCCACAGTGTTAGTTTTGATAAAACGACTTTACCAGCGGCAACGCCAGCACCGCGCCAGATTGCATAATTATCAGTACCTCTTCGTACTAGCGCTATAGTATGCTTTACTCCATAAATAACTTTTCTGACGTTTCTACAAAATCCAAATATGTGATGGAGCGGAATCGCACATGAAAACTGTCGACTCCCTCCTTGTAACGTTGCTACTCGTGTTGCAAACCCTAGGTTGTAACCGGGAATATTATTTATGACATCAAAATCAGCACCTGGTCTTACATATCCGGCTGGTGCTGGATCAAGTGCTGTAGCTCGTGTTGCCTTTACTCTAGAATACTGGACGTGCTCAGCGTTATCAGTAATATCCTTCGCGAACATCATAGATGGACCAGCCGATCTAGTATAATCATCAGAATATCTTGCTAGTCCAATTATTGTGGTTGCAACATCAACCTCGCGTTCAATAGATTCGATTTCTCTTCCATCAATGAGATATCTTGCGCTTTCAAATAAAGCCATGATGCCATTGTTAACAAAACCAACTCGGATAGTTGGGTTATTTTCATATGGTGTATCATCATGCTGTAAAAGTTCACCTTCGACTTCAATAAAGGCTTCTGCAGGTAAAAAGTATTTACTGGTATCATGGACCTGAAGTTCAATTCTTCCACGAAGATCAGGTTGTACTGCGTGATAAGCAAAAAATTGATAATCACGTACAGAAGTATCTTTAAGCACTGGGGCTTCCATGTCAAATGCAACATCAGGGTTTTGTTTGAACATTTTTTATTATATATCCGATGGTCTAAATCAAAAATTCTGAAAGAATTCTGAAGGAATTTTGAATTGAAAACCCCAGGAATTCATTTAGAGAAAATCGATTTTCATGAAATTATGTCGACGGATTAGCCAAAAAACAATACAAAATCAATAAAAAAAACATCGAAAATTCGATAAAACAACATAATTTTAGCCTCACAGGATAAAAAATCTGATCAAAATCGATTTTCTCTAAATGAATTCCTGGGGTTTTCATCCTCGATTTTCATGAAATTTGTCGATGAATTGCATAAAAACACTAGAAAAATGAGTAAAAACACTAGAAAAATGAGTAAAAAAAGTAAAAAATCTAACAAAATTAGCAAATTATAAATATTTTATAATATAAAAATAATTATTTAGTTGGGTGTATTTTAATAATGATGATGAAAATATCTGATAATGAAGATAACGTTAGTAGAATCATAAGTGATTCTGATACAAGTGATTCTGACACAAATATTTCTACAATAACCATAACAACTGAGCATCCTATTCAAATAAATAGAATCACAAGTGATTCTGACACAAATATTAGAAACACTAGTGTTTCTACAATAACTATCATAATTGGAAATCCTGTTCAAATAAATATTTCTAACGTTTCCGGCGAATCTTCTTAAAACCACTTCCCGAAAGCCCACTTCCTGCTATCATATTTGCTGTTATATTATCCTGGGCGTTAGTCATTAACGACTGTAGTTTTTTATCCACGGCGTTATTTATTATTTTACTAACCTGTGTAGGCATTACTGCAGTAGATGGCAGTGAAGTCATTCCAGAAACACTAGTGTTTCTAATGCTAGCATTTCCAGGTTTTGATTGGAAATTCGAAGAATTTCTACGTCGAACTAGCGCTGTTAGTTTATCCCGAGCGGCTGAAAATGCCTTACTAGCAAGATCACCAACAGTGTTAATACCCTTATCTCGGATAACATCAATTGCTTTCATTGCTGCCTGTTTTGCAAATGGAGCTACTTTTGGAGCCATTCTTGAAAATAATCCCATTATAGTATTACCGAGACCATCTCCATAGTATACTCGGTATTTTGGTAATCGTGAGTTTACCACGTAGACGTTAGTTGGTTTATCATGGTTGTAGTGTATGATCATTCTCTATATAGAAATGCTTTAGCATTTCCAATTATCTAATCGCAAAATCCGTAGGATTTCCAGTGACATTAGTCACTATGATAACCGTAGAAATTCGAAGAATTTTCGGCTAACTCTTCAATGAAATCTCTATATGTTGCAATATCCATGATACCACCTTGAAATAACCTCCTACAGATATCAGCTGCTTCATTGATTATTTCTGGTGAGTTATTCCCGGCTCGTTTTCCTCCTACAAGTATTTCTAATCGTGCTATATCACCGAGAATATTGCCAGGGCAAGAAATACTTGTATTTCCACTCGAAGAGTTTCCAACTAAACCACTACCCTTTTTTTTAGTTGTACCAGTTGCACCCTTCTTAGAATCAGCCTCTGCCATTATTTGTATTTCATCAGGGATTGGGTCTGCTGTGTATACTGGTGGTGGTACTGTGATCCCCTTTACTATAGTTAGAAATTGGTCATAATCAGATTTTATTTCTTTTGTGATTTTGTTTTTCCCGCGGTTTGCTAAAAACACCTTATTTGCCCAAAGGAGTTTACTGTTTATAAAATTTTTAGCCGCGTTGTCTATTAAATGCTCATTTCTCTTCACTTTTTTAATGTTCTCGTTGGTAAATCTAGCCAATCCAGCAAGTGTTGGGATATTTTTGATTTTATTTAACGCATTAACTGTAAATATCTTTTCAGGAGGATAGTCCTTTTTTGAAACAGCTCCTTTTTCTTGTTGTTGTTCTTGAAATTCTTCTTGAAATTCTTCAGGTGAAAATGCTTCTTGAAATTCTTCTTGAAATTCTTCAGGTGAAAATGCTTGCGTGAGTGAGGAAATATCAACATCACCTAATCGTTCAGTTTCTTCCTGAAGTTCTCGTTGTTGTTCTTCTTGTCGTCTTGCAGTAGTTATTATATCACCAGGAAGTGTTTTTAATGATTTTTTTGTTTGTTTAGTTCGTTTTGCTATTTTCTCTAACACAGGGAGAAAGGACTCTTTCTGCGCGCTTTCTTGTTTAGAAATTGCTGTTTTCACATCTGTAGTTGCCTTGACAACTGGTTTGAAGAGTTGTTCTGTATCCTCAGAAAAATCAGTCTGAAATAATTGCCGCTGTTGAAGTTTTTCGCGGATTCTATCACGAAGGGGTAATATTTTCTTAAGAGCTTCAAGTTTTTCTCTAGCTAATCTCGTTGTTAATGATTCTCCTACCATTATTGAAAGAGTATTACTAATTGTCAAATAAAAATCCTTTGGATTTTAGAAATGCAAAGCATTTCGAAAGAAATCACTAACTAAAAAATGTAAATCATTTTAATACTTCCTTGTTGTTACACATATAATTTTACTTCCTCATACCGTATCGGTTATACAAACAAAGGAGGCTCTCTACGCGTGGGCTCATCACCTTCAGAGTTTTCCATTAATGTTTTTAATTGTCTCACTTTACAATTAATAAGTCTCTTTTGTTCATATTCTAATCCTAATTGCTTACGTACACGTTCAACGATGCTACATAATGGTACGAAGACATTAACATCTTCAGTATTTACTAAACTCTCACGTATAAACTTTTGGATATTTTTGATTAAAAAATATTTCTTAGATAGAACATATTTTCCTGTCTGTTCTGCAAATTGTATATCCTCGAAATTGGTCATAATTTGATCACAATCCAAACCTGAACATAATTTTACATTTTCATCCTTCAACTTGTTGATTTCAATAATAATCAATTTGAGATTTTCAATATTCATATATATATAAAAATATATTTGTTTAAATGCAAAGTATTTTAAATACAAAGTATGAAAATTCTTTAAAATGAATTCTGGATACACTAAGGTGTTGATCATCTTAGTATACCCAGAAGCTTAATGCGATTATAGGTGATTATGATTATATATAATGAATGACGACTGCACATTTACCGTTTGAACCCCCTTGGTGTTTTATACATCAAGCAGCGCTCAACGGTTACAACCGACAAACACATAACAATAGATTATAGGTGAACAATGAATGAATTGATTTCAATGACAATGGATGACGGTACAATAACCCCTGATCTAGTGTTGTAGGCGGTTATAACACATAGGACGGTACAATGCCATATATCTCCGCGCTCGAGTGTTGCGGCAAATTTTAGGCATAACATGTACTTAATTAAGGATGGATTATAATTCAATGGGAACGATGATGGTAATGATGTAGGCGTGGTAAACCAAACCAACATGGCAACCACATGAATTCGATTTCATGGTTGCATGAGTTGGAAAAAACACCAACCCACGCTACCGAGAATGCGATAGCATGAGTTACAATGTTGGTTTGGCTGAGGGGGATCCGCCCCTCCCCCCCAATTAATATAAAAACATCTTCCGTTTCGCCATCAAATAATGTATCTGCTATGGGGACCGAACACGTAGTTGATATAGATCTATGTTTACAAGACAAACACACTATACCATTACACCACAGAGCCGTCATACAAAATAGAGATTTTTTAGTATATATATCCTTATCAATTAGATCATTGTAATACAAGGAATTTTAACCACGCCCACCTACTTCAATGAATAGGAAACACTCGTGTTCCGGCTGAGCGAACATAGGTAAATGACACATAGATTTCAATGTTTAAGATCCGTAACTCTGTCATTGGTGGAAATCCTACGATTTCACGCGTTATACCTAACGGAGTTATCTCCCATGTGAAATTGCAAAATTGAAGATTTTCAATGGAAATTCTTTCACAATTTCACGAAGCAATTTCCAATGCAAATTATACATAAACAAACTGAATTTTGTTTTTAAAACGCTTTGAAAAAGCGGTCTTATAAATTCCTTCTGCTACTTTTTGTACCGAGGAGGTGTGAATATCGAAATACTTACCAGCTTCTGACATTGATTGAAATACCATCTCCGTGTCAGTATTAAACGATCTTACAGGTCTAGCAATTTTCGAGTATTTCCCAGTTCTTCCTCGTTTTGTGTTTTCACATTGAGAAATAACTTGAAGGTTGTTCAATTTGTTATTCTTGGGATTAGAATCAATATGATCAATAACAAAACCATCCTTGATTAATCCATTATACACTTCATAAACGAAACGGTGATTGAGATACATTTTCCCTCCAGCTTTAAATATCAAATATCCCATACCATTATCCCGCCCAACAGATTTCCTATTTTTACTGTGTCTAACAACACCATCACTAGAAGCTTCGTAATTTTTAATAACAGGATGTCTTTGAAATTCTTGGCTCATTTATATATAATATATCTATTTGTCTAATTCGTTAATTGGCTGAATTATAACATTGGAAAATCTGCCTAAGTAATCTTGAGCAGTTTTTATGATTTTGCTATTGACGTCGTCAGGATTTTTGATTCTTCGCTTGTCATAATAACGTTTTAACTCTCTATAACGCTTACCCCCGCAATTAATGCATAACTGCGACTTGCCTCTTACACCTACCCCACAATGCAAACATGGTAGAGGTCCCTCCGAACCGTTTCTCACACTCTGCATATGATACCCACAGAATTCATTTCTGCATGATTTGTTACACGGAGTCTTTGATCCAATCATAAGCCATTTGCAATGATTCATTATATAAAATTTTCTTATTTAAATACTTGTTTTAATTATAATATGAAGGAATTCAAGAGATTATCGAAAATTAAGCCTTGGAAAAATGTTAGATTTAATCTCGATAGAATCTCTGATATACCTAAAAGTCTAGTAGATGACAAAACCATATTGAGTAAAATCAGCGACTGTTTTAATGAGTTTAAGCGTGATGGAGCATCTCATACGTGGTCGACATTTCGAATTATTGATGAAGATGTCAATGTACCTGTAATTGATGCTACTATGAATGATATAAGAGCAGCTGAGATACTTTCACACCTTGGCCAGAAATCTCTACGGAGGTATTTTTTTAGAATAAAATTCATTATCGAAGAGGAAGGTGAATGGATTATCAGAGATAAATTTGACCCAATCCTTAAGGATAAAAAAACTGTTATTGTGAGTAGAGATTCCAAACCAGGAATTCTAACTGGAATTGACAAACCATACTATGAGAAATCTTACCCTGTAACAGCAGTTGTGTATGGGTTATATCCAATAAATAATAATCCTAATATTACAAAACTAGCTCCAATGTTTTCATCATCAGTGGCTTTGCCACTTAATTGTGTAGCAACACGGTTAATAGAACACTTTACAAATGCATCCCGGAGAAACAAATTAACTGATCTACGAAGAAAAAAAATAACCGAATGGGAACTAACAGTGAATCAACATGGAGCAACGATTTCCGATATAGCTAAATTAGAAGCATTATTAAAATTTCCAATATCGGTAGCGACAATAACCGGAGAAGTATTATACGAACCGAAATATCAATCGCGAGGAGCTCCAATTGAAATTATTGATCATAACAAACACGCGTGGACACCAGCGGTAAATATATTTCCACGAGAAAGAACTATTCGATATATCCCTAAAGAATTTTCTAGGGATGATTTCTATGAAGAGAAATTATTTGATGCTATTCACGCGTTAACCAAAGACGACCCTGTGTCAGTATGGTTACTCAGGAGTAATGAGGATCCGGAATTAGGATTTGATCAGTTTGTAAAACCAAATGGTGAATTATATCGAACTGAAGAATTAGATAATAGAATGAGAAAAATCGCTAATGAGTATTTAGAAGGAAACACTAGCATTTCTACAGAAAAACTACTTACGGATAGCTTCACAATTCCATCAGTGGTAGCTCACTTCGCACGAGAAAAGAATTCATGGCGTCCAACACGAAGTGATTTTCTGGAGGATGTGAAGTTGAGTTGCGTCGAATTTGGTCATGGAGGATTGTGGAATACGAAATACTCACGTGATGGTATGATTTCAATTGATATATCCGCGTGTTATCCTGGAAGTTTTCTCGGATATGGAAAATGCTCTGAATATTTTAAACGATTTGGACATCCCACACATGAAATGACTCGTGTTGCGATTAATGGTCCATTGCCTGATTTTGATTTAACCGGGTTCGCTCGTGTGATATCATTCGAATTAGCTACAGGGTTACATCCGTGTAGTTATCTTTGGCTTGGTAGACATATGTATGAAAAAGCGTGGATGCCAATTGTGCTATTGCGGTATATGATCGATTGTGGTATGTTAACATCATTAATTGTCAGCGAAGCTATTATATGCTATAACGCGCAGAAAGATGTTTGGTTACCAAAACCCGATCTAGAAAAAATAATTAACGAACAACGAAAACAATTTCTAGATGGAAATTCGAAGAATTTCAGCGAGGAACAAATCATAGATTGGTCTAAGAGGTTATTCGAAGGTAGGAATAGAGAGGCTAAAGATCTCGGACGAAAAATAATCGGTAAATTCACTCAAGGTGGAAGATTTGACAATGCAAAATACTCTTCGAGATTAATCATAGACGATGAAGAATACAATTTCATAATATCTGATTTAATAAAAAAAGGGAAATTTGTAACCCGTAAGAACGCTTTTCTATCAGGGGAATTAGATGAGGAAGCTTACAAATCTGCGAGCGGAACTAATAATGTTTGGGTAGATGATGTCCTTCGAAATGGTAAGAAACTAGGTACGGTTGTTACCTACTGTGATGGAAAAAGTTGTCAATACACACATTTGAGAAGTTCTATGCTAGCCTATTCTTGTATTAATCTATTCTCGATGATAAATAGATTTCCTAATACCGCGGTTAGAGTAGCTACTGATTCGATGTATATCCATGAAAAATACAAATCAGATGTAGCTAAATTTACAGATCCTAAGGAAGCGTGGGGAAATTGGAGGTTTAAAAAAGAAACACTACATGAATATTGTAAATCCGCAGACGTTGCTATGGATGATAAATACTTGAAAAGTAACCATAATATCTCAGAGATTCAATCAGAATTTTCTACTGCACCGCCTGTATCCGATCCGATTTGTAGATATAAGACAGTTTATTTAAACGGCTGTGGTGGATCAGGAAAGACAACTCGTGCAATCGAATTATTCCGTAGAAACGCTAGCGTTTCTAACATGATTGTGTTAACACCAACTCATAGACTCGCCAGAGAGATGATAGCGCGGGGGGTAAAAGCCTGTACTTATCACAGCTTCTTTCGATGGAAAGGCGATACATGGACTCCTGATCGAATGGGCGATAAATTCATTCCTGATGTAATAATCATTGATGAAGTATGTACTATATCGTTGACAGTATTACAGACATTTCTATCATGGTTGTTGACAAAAAACACAAAAGTCGTCATGTGCGGGGATCACGGTCAACCGCAGCCATTTGTTGGTGGATCTCCACATGAATGGCTAAAAGGATTTGTAGATTATTATGAAGAGATTAATACCGACCATAGATCACTTGATGAACAATTACGAGAATTCAAAGCGCTAATTAGATTACAACCGGATAAAATCCAATGTGAAATAGCGCGTGAAATAATCTCTGAAACTCCCATGAATGATTTTTGGGAAATGTGGAAGCCAAATGATTTAATAATCGCGAGTAGAAAAATAGTCAGAGACGCACTTCAGATGAAGTTGTTTGCGCTACATAAAGAAAAATTTGCAACACTTCCAGTACCACTCTGTTATAGACCTAAGGATACACGAAAGCAGAATATCGACGTTGACATTCCTGGACAACAACAAAAGCAGAATTTAGTATTAAATGATATTGTGTTGGTTGATATCAGCGTCGTTAAAGATGCATTAGGTGCTGATAAATCCCCATGGACGTTAGGTTATGCAGCAACAATACACTCTTCACAGGGATTGACTATATCCGATACAACTCTTTGGATAGTAGATAATCATATTGAGTGGTCAAATTTAGTTTATCTCGCAGTATCCAGAGTACGGCGAATAAACCAACTTCGAAGAATTGTTGTTGACGATAATGACAATACAATAAGTAATATACACACCGATGATAATATAATCAGAAAAAAACTCTCTGGTTATAAACAACAGGATAAAAAAAATAAAAGAGAATTTGACATTGATGCTGAATTAATTAAGACACTAAAGCAACAACAGAACAATCACTGCGCGAGTTGTAATTGTATAATGAGTTGGAATTGGTCGGATAAAGATCCTCGCCAATTCACCGTAGATAGAAAAGATAACAATCTCGGTCATGTCAGAAACAATGTGATGTTGACTTGTCTTGAGTGCAACAGACGCCGAGGTGACAGCACCTTAGGTGCTAGTTAAGACCACGCGGTGGCAATTGAGTATCTTCCGGGATCACTTGTAATTGTTCGCGTGTAAATCCTCGCTGAGGAGCTGTTGAATCCAGTCTATAGATTGGAGGTCTACCCGTAGATCGTGTTATGCCGGATATTTTATGCGTAGTGACACTCCAAATAGGATCAGTAGCTCTTTTTTTACCACCCTCAAGCTCTCCTGGTTCGTATAAGTACCTTACAATGACATTACTACCAAGAATTGGTTCTTTTTGTGAAATTCCTTGGATTTCCATTTTGATAGACGCCTTCTTAATAGCGTTGACAGGTTTCATATTAATTGTTCTAGTAATCTCATTATTGATTGCGGTAATCACAGCTGGTAATCTCTTGACCCATTCACGAGATCGTTTATCCTGGATGAATTCTTTTGCGTATTGATATCCGAATAACCGCTCAGCAAGGGTTTTATTAAACCGTTCAACAATTGCCTGATCGCGATGTAGCGCAGTGTGTCCTCGTCTGATGGCGACATTATGATGATTCATCGTAGATGTAACAACACCTTGAAATTCCTTGCCAGGATCAACTTGTAACAGATTTGGCCAGCGCAGAGGACCTCGTCGATAAATTTTTTCAAATGCAGAAGCTACTTCAGTAGATGATTTTGTTTTTAACGGTTCTGCTTCTTTGTATCGACTTGCAATATCAACTAACGTTAACGCGTATTTGTAACCGTTGTCATGCGGCAGAAATAGTATATCAGCTTGATGAACTTCATTAGGTGTTGTAACATCAAAATGCGAATAGTTAATTTGTTTAGGCGCTGGTAGATAAATTTGCCATATTGCCTGTTTAGATAACCAGTTTGCCGCTGTAGTTTTTTTCACCTTTGATGCACTAGCTAGTTTATTAATTGCTGCGTAACCTCTCCAGTATCCTCTCGGAGAATAATAAATAGATTCCATATTAAAATGCTAGCATTTTCAATTACCAGCACCTAACATCAATTTACCCTTCATAGCAGATTTTACCAACCAAGAAGCCAACTTTTCTTTGAAGGATTTATCAGGAATAGCATTTAACGCATGAATTAATTTTACATCTGCGAGATGTCTGTGTTGAAGATTGCTGCTTTTATAAGCGACATCATGAGCATGACACGCCTTATCAATAGCGTTTATTGGATATTCGCCGGGTCGAGGCTGATTTTGATCATCAAGTCTGATATCTAATCGTGTTCCCGGTCCACAGTAGCTATATCCTGGAAGGTGCTTTTCTCCTGGATACTTTGCCCACGGTGTTCCTGGGAGTTTTGTCAATTTGGCTGCAATATCACCTCCTCGTTTTTTTTTAAAGGTTTCGTGGAAGTAAATCTAAATTTTTTCGTACTACATTGTACGCATTTACCAGAAAGCGCTGATCGATTATTTTTCGTTGTAATCGTCGTCAAGTCATTTGTGCCAGTACGTGTCCTACACTTCACACAATATAGATCCATAATTTATATATAACAGTTATGAATGTAATTGATTATTCAGCTACTCGACAACGAAAACCTATTAAACATCATGCAATGTTACCAGATTCTATTCGCGCGATTATCATCGGACCATCTGGAAGTGGCAAAACACAATTGCTACTTAATTTGATAACGAGATGGATGAAGTGGGATAAATTGTACATGATTGCTCCGAGTGTAGACGATCAACGATGTTATGAAGTGCTAAAGGAGTTTAATGATGCCGCGCGAGAAATTAACGGTGATGATATCATTGAGTTTATAACCGATATCGAAGAGGCACCTAGTATTGATGATATTGATGGAAGTATTAACAATTTAGTCGTATATGATGATGTTATGTTGGAAAGACAAACAAATCCAGCAATGATATTTTCCAGAGGCAGACATAAAAACATAGATGTGATATATGTTACTCAAAAATACGCACAGATTCCAAGTATAATAAGAGAAAATTGCAATTTAGTATGCGTATTTAACGGTACTGGAAAATACACATTACAAAATATTTTTAATTACTGGTGTGACGGTGATATGGATTTTAATAAATTTAAAAATTTCTTTAGTATGGCTAGAACCGCCCCATACGGATTTATAACGATAAATTTAGCAGACTCTCGGACAAGATATCGTATCGGACTTGATCAAATATTTAGTTAGCGCATTAGCAGCCGAGGAGGTGAACGTCAACTAAATGGCGTCTTTTTTTTTTTACCCTTGAGGAAGGCTCCGTTTGACAAACAGAGATCTAAAATTGTTAAGTCTCAGTTTGGCAAATGGAGACTTAGAATATTTTGCTTAAAATATACCCCAATTAGAGAAAGTCTGTTTCTCCTCTCTGCTGCTTCTGGAAATATTTTACAGTCAAAGAGTTTAGGTATTTTGACGATACAAAGATCAAAATGTTGATAATTGCCATAGTTATTGCAGCTTTATGTATTATTACGACTATATGATCTTAAACTAAGCAAAATAAAAAAAACAAGCAAGTTTTAGAAAATTTAACAAATAAGTGATTTCCCGAAAATACAATCCGATCCCCAGTGTACAATGTTCGTATTCAAAACCTACCCATAACAAATGGTTGTTTCTTCTCACTTTCCCGAAGGAAAGATGAAGGTAGAAGTTATAATCTGATGTAACTTTTAATCAGTAAATCACCGTTTGAAAGTTACGTCTGCTTAACATAGTGTTAAAGGACTGGTTTACTTCGTTAAGATAAGGGCAGCATGTAGCGTTCGAACTGTGTTTGCAGATAGGTTGCGCAATGATACCAATGTAAACTGGTAAAATAATTTAGTCTACTATAATCCCAAAAATTATCTGAAACAGACAAAAATATTGATATAGTTCTCGATTTAATTATGATCTGGAATTTTATTTACTCTTCATAAATAGAACACGAACCTGAAAACAATACGAATTACAATAACTGCACTTTAGACTTGAAATGGGACTAAAGAAGCTTTCCTGTATGTCAACATTACAGTCATAATTACCTGTGTTACATAAGTTATCCCACATATGATAGAAAAACCTGGTTTTAAAATATCGACTAAAATCTTGCAAATCCAAGGCAAATAGTTTTAAGTATATATACTGCTTAGAAGATCTCATGATGCGCTATTTCTTTCGCTTAACTTCAAGTTTGGCGCACCCTACCTCACTCACTAAGCAATACGTCGCAATTGGCAAGCTCAATTTGTCCCACTCTAGCTTACTCAATAAGTAATACACTGGTATTGATAAATCCAGTTTGTCCCACCCTATCTGACTCACTGAGTAATACGTCCATACTGGAAACCTTGTTTGTCCCACATTTGCTTACTCAATAAGTAATATAGCGGTATTTGCAAGCTGTTTGTCCCACCATTTATGACTTACGAAACAATATATCTGTATTTTCAAGCTTTATTTGTCTCACCCTTGCTTAATCACAAAGCAATAAGTCGGTATTTGCAAGCTTTATTTGTCTCACCCTAGAGTAATCATAAAGCAATAAATCTGTATTTGCAATCTTAAGTTGTCTCTCACCCTAGCGTAATCACAAAGCGATAAGTCTGTATTAGCAATCTTAATTTGTCTCTCACGATAGCTTAATCACATAGCAATAAGTCGGTATTTGCAAGCGTTATTTGCCCCACCGTAGATCACTCCGTAACCACATTCTTGTTAAGAAAATATGTTTCCGTGGCTTACTTTTCGACGAATTCAGTACTCACAAAATACACTCTTCATCAAACGTTTGATATTCTGTGCAGTGAAACGAAAACAAAAGAACTAATAATATGGGGCACAGTCTCACCAACTCAACGTGTTTCACTTGGCTATTGGATGCATGCAGCCATGAAGCCATGTAACCTGATGACATATGCAGATATCTGAACTGAAGAGTTGCAAAAAGTCTTGCTGTTTTTTGGTGTATTTTTTTTAAGGGTGTTGGGGGGGGGGTAACGCCATTACGCCATTTCTCAGCCCAAAATAAGCTATACACGGCGACCAGTATACATAGTGGAGGGGAAAAGCGGTAAAAACCACTGAACTACGGAATGATATTGACAGGCTTTCTCACATATCCAGATTCACCGAGCCCAAGACTCGAATCCATAGATTCGGTAAAGACGGGCGCTTTAGATCACTCGATCACCCGAGTCCCGTGTTCGCGTAAAAACTCAGCAGGAGCAATATAATATAATTTTGTTAGAGTTTCACACGTGCATGAATTATTGCATATATTTCTCCCACGTGCAATAATTATTGCATATATGTCTCCCAAATGCATGAATTATTGTACATGTCTCCCATATGCATGCATTATTCCATATATGTTTTGAGTGATAAATATGTTCTGGTCTTGCAAAAATGTTCGGAGTAAACGAAACAAATATTATTGATTATAACAAAAGATATACATTTGTTTCGATTAGAAATGGAGTAAAAGCAAGCGAAGCAAGATCGGCAAATTTATAATCTCGTCATACATGTTATTACTATATAAAGTATCCCAGTACTTGATATTAATGTAAGAAAAAGAATATCAGGAGACCCAAAAAAATTAAAATCCAAAATCTTTTCTAATTTGTGAAGGGGGTGGATACTTTGATTATTGTATTGTATTAATATCGTTAATCTAAACACGTAAACTTAAATTGAACTTAAAGGATCCTTATCTACACTGACCTTATAACACCATAATCGTTTATGAACAGATGGGAAAGTTTTACCTGATACCAGGGCTCTCTTTCAACATTTGGCGACCTAAATATAATACCAGGGGCCTACAGAAGCGATATAGATCCCTGGTATACCAAACTATTTAATTGACATACGTCTTTTCCCCTGCAAATTATTTAAAGGCAATTAACTAACCATCTTTTGCTTGTGTTTTTACTACAAATAAATTATCTACGTGATAGTTTTAATCAGTTTTTCTACTTTTCATTTCTATGTAGTTTCTCACGTTAATATTGCAGAGCTTCTGAATATTATATTTTATTTTTAAAATAAACAGCGTAACTGGAACTAAACTTTCCTTTACAGATGTTTAGTTAGTTTGAAGCTATCGTAACGTGTACTGAAAATGTTGTTTTTGTTTTAATTAAAAATTCAATGCGTAATACTTATATAGCCACACGGGCCATGTAAACGCATTTACTAAAATACATTTAAAAATAAGTCATAATAAAATTTATTTAACCGTGATTTTTACGTGATCTACACATTAATTTTCCAAACAAAATTTCCAGACGAAAATTATCGATCGCTATGGACTTTTACAATGGCAATTTGGCATTACACTGGGTCAAGAAAGTCTATATTGGATTTTACATGGTGAATCAAGGTATGATTGCGTCAACAATAAATAGTTCGCGCCATCTTCATCTCCTGTACGTGATGTTCAACTATGAATGGAATGGAGGAAATAACATACAACAAGTTTTATTCTTAACTTGTTCATGTAACGTTTCTTTAAAATGATAATTTAGCATGATGTAAAATTTATCTAAAATAAATCTGAATTGACAGCCGTGTTTCTAGTCTTTCACTTGTATGAAAGTACATATTTGTTTGGGAAAAATAGATATTGTGTTCAAATTGAAATAAAAGATATGGCATTCCATACAGAAGATATATACGAAGTTATATACTTGCCTCCAATTTATTGGACTTGGGTGCCAATCGTTTTGTTCCTGTCCGTGTTTCCCCACGCTTTGCTTAAAAAAAATGACGACAATGTCACGTCTCTGTTTATATTTGTAGCGCTCGATAAATCCGAATTAAACGAGATCACCATGCTGACTTGATTCAACCGAAAAATGTCGAAGTACATTATCACTTAATTTACCGTTAAGCATTTTTAGACAAATTTATACAGTATCTTCAATGGAATTTGATGGACAAGGCGCGAAATTAAGTGTTTATATGCCATTTAAAGACAGGAGTAATCCAATTATCCAAAATGACTCCTATAGCTGCAAAAAATGAATTAGAGCGCGTGCATTAGCTACGTGACTTGTAGTTTAATACAATCTCCATATACCTTGTATGGTTGCATTGTACGTCTTACCAATAATACAGTTAGCATCTGTTTTCATAAATGTACTATTTCATTAAAAAAATAAATCATACAGACAAATTTGATGCTAATCTTTAGTATTGTTTATCTCTAGTCATAATTCTGTAAAATTTACTGTTATTTTTAATGCTGGTGTTGATATTAAAAATTTACTGTTATTTGTAATCATGTTGTTGATATTTGAATTACCCAAAGTGGTCTTGAAATATTCTTAATTGTGTGCACTGTCGGGTTTTAGCTGCCTTACCGTTTCAACTGTATTAGTAATTCATAGTTTCCATTTGTAGTACATTGTTTCGGAATATATTTTTCATACCGGATTATTTTCTACTAATACTCAGTGGCGTAGCGAGGATATTTGGCGCCCAAGGCAAAACAATCAAATTTGTGGCTCCCAGGGAAAAAACACCCAAATTTGCGCCCCCGGCTGCCCCTGTTGCGCAGTTATGTTGATATTTTGGGTCGATTTGGTCCCCATTTGGCGCCCCCAAGCCACCGGTGCCCGGGGCGAATGTCCCACCTGCCCATCCCCACCCCCAGTCGCTTCGCCACTGCTAATACTAGTTTCATCTTTCTATATTATTATGTATGTACCTTTTTGTACTTTTTTCATTGTCCTACGTTCTTTATTTAGAAAAATATATTAGATACAAATACTTACAATTTGAAAAAAAAGTCATGATTTTGGGTGGTTTTACAAACGAAAAAAACCCTAAGACATGCAGGCTTGGTTATAAGGTGTGCTACAAACTTTATCAAGAAATGTTTTTTTAAACTTATACGTATGATGTTTTCCCTGTAATACTTTTAAATAAAAACTGTATTAATGAGGGACTAATTTTAATAATACATATAAATATTTTCTATGTATTTACATAACACTTATGAAAACGTGCCACTTTACTGAACTGTAAATAAAACAAGAATCTAATTGAAATACTCATAATAGTATGTTAGAATAAAATAAAAGTCTAAAAACGTACTAAAGTCACAATGATTTGTGACCTGATCTTTGAATTTATTGACTCGAAACGTTATTTTTTGTTGTGGGGTGTGGGGGAGGCATTAGTAAATACGTAGCTTAGTCATTAATAGATCTTGTTGTGCATTGATTTCTACTTGCTCCAGACTTATACTAATCTGATGATATATCGTGTGATAAGACCATTCACCTGAAATGTATGGTGGTTGTGTGTCCAGTGTTTGGCCTTCTGCACTACCACGTCATTCGCTAAACCCTTGACCTATCTTGTCTCCTCGATCTGCATTTGTTCATTTGGCTGACATAATAATATATCTATATTTCAATATATCCCTGACCATCAAGTTAACCTTATGACCTGCCGGGTTCTTTATCCAGATATGTGGTTTTTGACCTTCAAAAGTCTCATGACATCTCGATGGTCAAGGACCCTGTCAGACACCAGTTCCTTTGTTTTAGTAAATGTACTTATGTAAGAGTCCAGCCAGAGGAACGTATTTAAAGCCCAGCAGCCCGGCTGACTTTCAAATCGTCTGCTTTGCTAGACACTCATTTTTGCATCCCTGTTACTCGTGATATTGAAGATGAACAGCATAACATGGTTTGGTTTCTTGGCTGCCTTCATGGTCGCAACATCTGAAGCAATCGCTCAGAAGAAAACTTCAGCGGTAAATTTCTTTGTCTTTATTCTTCATATCTTTCTTTTGTTAGACCATACTGTACTTGTTATTTCTTTATTCATTGGTTTAGTTACATACTTTTTTCTTCAGTCTTTCTGTCTTTATCACTAGTTTGTTTACTGCTTATGTACATACCTAATTATTGAACTTTCTTCATCATCTTATAGAACCATTTAATTTTTCATCTGGTTTTAATACAAGCATTATCATTTGGCAATGTTATGGACCCTCTGAAGCAATTTCTGATTTCATAGTTAATCATTTACTTAATTGTAAATCTCCACATGAATTAGTTTACACGCTCCTAAATCTGGTCCGCAGTAAAATTCAAGTATCTTAAGTAAAGTAAAATTCCGGAGGGATCTCAATCACCAAAACCAAATTTGAGTAATGACCTCATTCTTTTGTATATTAGATGATATGACAAATAGAAATGACCGTTGAGACTGCTTTATTTATTTTGGTATCGTCTGCGGAAAGAAAAGTCATGCAATAAGATTGTTGACAAGGAGGGTGAGACATATTTGCGGAACATAACTCTTTATACTGATTAGATAAAGAATTCACTGACTATATACGGAAAAATGCAGATTCCCTTTTAACCGCCCTTAGAAAATATAATTTAAAGAAAATTTGGAGTGAGGTTGGATAACGTTTTTTTTTTTTTGAATTTTAAATTGTTTTTTAATCTAACACGAAACTTTGGATACGTTTAAAAAAATGTGTTGTTATATCATTATGGAAAAGCATTACAGCACATTACAATACAACATATAAGCATTTCCGTGTATTGAGATGAAATATTTTAAATATTTGTATTTTCAGTGTTTGTAAGCAACACTCTCTTCAAAATATATCCCAAATATAATGCATGCATTTAATGGCTTACATGAAACGTAAGAGCGTGTACCACACTATGACTACCGTGTGGTTATTAAAGCTTTTCCGAGTACTCTACCCTCACTCCTAAAAAAAAAAAAGAAAAAAAAAAAGAGAAAAGCACGTACCACACCATGACTACTGTGTGGTTATTAAAGCTTAGCCGAGTACCCTATCCTCACTCCCACAAAAACATAGAAAAAGGGAGAAAAAAGCATAAAGAATAGTAACAATGTGTTTTTACATCTCTTTCTAAAATGCACAGAGAATAAAATAATTTGAGAATAGGTTGACCCAAAAAAAACAACAACCGACAAGCGTTTTTTCCCCAGCAAAAAAGTTTTTTTAATTAACTCAATAAAATGTCTTAAAATAAATTGTTGTAATCATTTTATTTTAATGTTTTCCTAATCGTAAACTGTGAGCACTTAGTTCTGGCATAGAGACACACAGATACGTAAGCTTGACAAAATTAGGTGTTTGGCAGAGACACATAGATACGTAAGCTTGACAAAATCAGGTGTTTGGCAGAGACAGATAGATACGTAAGCTTGACAAAATCAGTTGTTTGGCAGAGACACATAGATACGTAAGCTTGACAAAATCAGGTGTTTGGCAGAGACACATAGATACGTAAGCTTGACAAAATCAGGTGTTTGGCAGAGACATATAGATACGTAAGCTTGACAAAATCAGGTGTTTGGCAGAGACACATATATACGTAAGCTTGACAAAATCAGGTGTTGTTCGGCCAGCTTTAAGCAGAAACAGTTGAAAGGCCTTTCCCGACTCCTAACACTATTATTATTATTCTACTAATTTTATTTCTGCTATATATTGTGTATTATTATATTATTAATATATTTCTGCTTTTTGTTTATATTTAGTATTTTGGACATTGAGTTCTGTACACAATGATTGTTTTCCCTCCATGTGTTTGTTTCAAATGATACGGTACACAGTGTCAAATAATTTTCTTGGAACATGAATAATGCTTCATTCACAAGGAGAGAGAGAGAGAGAGAGAGAGAGAGAGAGAGAGAGAGAGAGAGAGAGAGAGAGAGAGAGAGAGAGAGATGTAATCAAGGCCAGCAACCTATGTCACAGAAGTTATGCATTGCGGGAAGATTGAGATATCATATTTGATTAAGTGTCGTTTGGAGGTAAGTTTATTTAATGCATCACTTCTGACGACGTAGATTGTCGGGTGGTACTATAACTGTGCGACTGATACAAGAAAATGAGCTATTTACAATTTACAAAACTTCAAATGTTTTTACTTTTAGGGTTTCGAGCGGGAAACAGATCTATATTCGATTTTATCGTCAGCTGAGACATCTCTTGCTCATTCGGGCCGACAATTTGCTTCACATAAAGGTTTGATATAGTTAGAAAACATTTGATCGAACAAACAGATCTGGCACAAATTTCATCCAAATAAGTCTAAATGTTAAATCCAGAATTTATACTTTGATGGACAAAATTGTCAGACTCATATTTTAGCAAATCAGAATGCTGCATTACATCCAAAATTTTGTGTTTGTTTTTAAATTCAGAACGTTAATTATTTTGGTAAAATATATGTCCAGTTTGGTCTTAGTTTTAAATACATACCTTAAGTTTGGACTAAGTCTAGAGAGTAATTACCTAATTAAACTCCTGCACCTACCATAACTTCCATAAGTGTCTTTTCACAATGTAATAAATGCAAGATCTTATATAATGCACTTACAAATACAAAATATACAGGTAATAAAATTGACAAAGTAGCAAAGATTATACCCATATATAATACACTGCTAGAAGATATGTGTTCTTGGCTTTATGCAGACATTGATTGTGCACGCTAGAGCATAAGCGAAATCTAATAAAGAAAGCGACATTGATGGTCTACATGAAACAGGAAAATTCTTGAATACTTCGTACGTTTCTCATCTAACTTATCTTCTGTCTAATATTTGCTACTATGGGACTTATCATGTATTTTTACATTTGTTCATCTGACTAAATCCTGATATCACTACTTCGATACACTGAGGCACCTGCAATGTTTCCTCCTGTAGTTGTTATTCACATATCGATTTTTGTAAGTATGCTCTGGAAACGATTAAATGGCAGAAGCTTCTCCTCATCGACCCCCAACAGGAATTCCATTTCAATGACCCATTTCTTACTAGGTTACACACACACACACACACACACACACACACACACACACACACTTCCTGGATATGAGAAGCTTCTCCTCATCGACCCCCAACAGGAATTCCATTTCAATGACCCATTTCTTACTAGGTTACACACACACACACACACACACACACACACACACACACACACTTCCTGGATATGACCGTTTTCACTAGATCGTCCCAAGAACGTTTGGTACAGTAACGATAATGTGATTGGTGTTGCCACACAAATTGACCAACTAAAATATTATTGTGAATTTATTTCAGTTATTTATTACGCAACAAATTACAACATGGACTTTAATGCGGCCACGGCGTTTTGTCAATCTAGAGGGACATATATCGCCACCGTTGAAGATCTGGAGGCTGCTTATCACCATGGATATGAGAGATGCGGCTGTGGATGGGCAGCCAATGGAATCTCGTATATTGTAATGCAAGAGGCAAACACTAACTGTCACTCTTCCACCGGAATATCCCAATGCTCATGGGAGTCAAATCGGGGTGTTTTCTGCAGACGCCCGACACCCGGTATGACAATATTGTTCATCTTTCCGTTATTAATATAATTTCAGCAAAAAGATCCTCAATTGTTTCATCAGTCGTTTTATCTTTATGTTCATCTTGCTTTACAGACTGTTATAATTTTCCGATACGTTTCACCAGTAACTGGGAAATCATGTTGCATGAACTATTGCAAGGTTGTAAAACGTTTTTGGATAATTGTTAAACCGTTACAAACGATACGATCAATATTCATGGTGGAAAGAAAACTTGAAAACTATATAAGTTGTTTAAAATAAGTTGGAAATAGGTGGATACGTCCTCTACCTAAAGGCAGCAAACGTATAAGTTACTCTAGTTTGTCCTTATGGTTAATGACATACAAATATATTATATCGCATTACACTGTATTTAGGGACGAGAAGTGAGTCTTTAATTGAATCTTTTTTTTTTTATATAGTTTAACTGCTGACGATCATATCAAATGACTCATCAGTCTACATTCTTATGTCCCCAATCGTCTACAAAACTTGGAAAGGAAACAAGTCACCAATAACATTTTCTTTGAATTCATCCCTGGACCTGTAAAAAATTTTTTATAACACTTTTAAAATGTCGGATTAAAACACACCAATTTAAAATTTGAGTCAATAGTTCGAATATTTATTTTTAATCTGCCTTTGGGTTATCTACCATAACAATGATACAAGCGAACGGTTTACGTTGAATCAATTAGTCCGTGCATACAGTGTTATTGTCCGACAATTCTATCAAAATAGGAAGGATCTAAGATAGTCTGGCCATGTCCCTTTGCTGATTTTCGTATTCGTTTTAAATTAATCGTATTTGATACGATACAATTTTGAATGATGTAAACATTTTATTTTAATTCTTTCTTCACTTTGTTCGTTAGTCTTCTTGTCCAAAGACCCCAGGGGTGACTATAATATGACTCTGGCAGAGGCAAGGCAACATTGTAATGGAAAGGGAACTAGTCTGGCCACATATGAGGATCTTATGCATGCATACCACCTGGGATATGAGATCTGCAGCTGTGGGTGGGCTGACAATGGTTTGGCTTACTCCATCACACAGACACCAAACCACGCATGCATGACTAGCGTAGGGGTTGTGAAGTGCAGCTCGCCGATGATTTGTAATGCCTTTTGCAGAGTTAGTGCTTTGTATTATTTTGTCTATTTGCATGACGCGATAAAAATACAAGATCAATTAGTGACCGCTCTTGGATAACCTCAACACAGAAATTTGACTCCGCTTGAAAACTCTGTTTATGTAGTTTAATTACATCAAGATCAAATACGACAACCTTCGAAACGGTTTGGTCATTTTTAAATACAAAATCATAATACGTTTATAATATCACGGAACAATAACGCATAAGAAGAACATATATCTCAAATCTCATTTCTTAAGTTTTGGTCATTTAGATGTTTTCTATTATAATGTAAAAGATATTAAAGTAAGGAAGAAAATAATTTTTCATTTATGATACTCGGTCGTCTAATTATGTCCCCAAGAGAGTACATGAATGTTATGACTTAACATGCAATGTAAGCATGTATAAACACCATTACCAATGAGTTCTCTTCTATTTTTGACGAGATTTTACTAATGTTTGCTTTTAGAGCTCCCAGTATGACACAGAACCCTATCCATTTTCATCATCAGCTGAGACATCTTTTGCTTTTCCTGGTCGACATTTTGCCATTGCTTCGCAGAAAGGTTTGTTTTATTTATGAACCATTTCACTGAATATGGTGGGGTAATTTTTCTACTGATTCACTCTCAGCTTAAACAAATATGCCTCTTTGATATGTTTTGCATGTCCATACTTTTGAGATGGAAAAGAGCATGCAATGGAAATGTAGAAGAAACACATACTATTAGTTATTTATCAACGATAACTCTCTGAAACATAAAAGGGTCGCTCTAAAATGCCTTCTTTGTAGAGTCATAATTTCGTTTCAAGCATTTTCTTCAAATCTGCTGGAGAAATACAGGTTATGTCCGGATTTTGCAACAGAACCTCAGTTTGGATTTAGGTTAAAAATTAATGCCGAATTCAATCCATTCTTCGGTTGTATTAATCGTTTTACGATGTCAGAAATGCAAGAATTAAAAGTTAAAACTGATAGAGATATACTGGTTAATGAAAGACAAAATTCAAGTTATACTACAGGGCAAAAACTAAATGTGCAATCTTCCTTAAGTAAAGGAATTTATTTGATACAAGAACCAGTTATGTTGGTTATTTGAAAACTGGCATGGAGAGAAACAGTATATAATGGACCGCTGGCTGATATGTAACTTGCTTGAAGACAACCTCAATTATTCACGTGCAACTAACACAGATCTAAAAGCCAATTAGAAACAGCTATACTTATCTCCCTAGAGATAACTTAAATATTTCATATTACTTCTATGATACATTGATAGTCTATATGTGACAAACACGATTCGTGGAAACTTATAAACTTTTCATATAAAATTATATACAACCTACAAATCACTACCATATGATTCATTATTATTATTATTATTATTATTATTATTATTATTATTATTATTATTATTATATCCAAAATAACAATTTAAATATCCTACACAGGTCCAAAAGGATTGAAGGTTCCGAATGAATTCCAGGTTCTTGAATGTACTGGTCTGCCAACAGTTCTGATGCATCCCAATGTTATTTACCCAGAACTAAATTGCATAAATTCACGATAATCCCAGAATAATAGTTTAGTCTAATGATAACATTGTAGTTACAATCACTAATCCAAGCAATTGTCTCTTCTCAAATTATGTCTAAACATCTGAGGCTGGTATTAACCCCCCCCCCCACACACAAAATATATGAAAACAGAATCCCAAAGGGGAATAAATTAAATGCTAAATTATTTTCTTAAATACATCCATCATATAACCTGTTGATAGATTATATATATATATATATATATATATATATATATATATATATATATATATATATATATATATATATATATATATATATATATATATATATATATATATACTCTGCCCAATCATACAAGACCTATTTTGTATATATTTCAGTTATCTATTACCGAACAAATTACAACATGGACTATAATGAGGCCAGGGCCTATTGTGAATCCAGAGGGACATACATCGCAACTTTTCAAGACCTGCTATTAGCTTATCACCATGGTTACGAGAGATTTAGCTGTGGATGGGCGGCCAATGGGATCTCATATCTTGTAATTCAACATGCTACAGATGGTTATACTTCCAGTGGAGTTGTCAAGTGCTCATTGGAGTCAGATCAGGGTGTGTACTGTAGACGTCCGACATCTGGTATATACAAATCGACCCATCATTAAGCTACTCGATTTCCAAATGGTATCGGCCAGTACCAACATTCTGATAGCTTTCGGCTCCAGATTCAAGACTTGCAGACCTTTTACATTACATATATTTCAAGATTTGTTTTGAATTCATTACTGCTGATCAGGCTTTGTTTGAATGTTTTGTGAATGTCTTGGTAAATTTTTTCGTTTTATAATTGCCTTTACATTACTAAGTGTACATAACATGAGAGATAATTTATCTCTCTGTAATGTAATACATACGTATATTTCTAATCAAGATATTTCGATAAAAGATATATCACAAATTTGTATGTATCACGATTCTTTTTGCATGATTCAATAAATAGAAAACAACATAAAACAGACTTTTTAATCTGTTTACTTGAAGGTATGTCTTTCTGTATCTAATAAGCATTTGTTAAAGTCTCCAATAACTTGAAAAAGTTGTTTTAAAGTTAAAAAAAACTTAACTTCTTTTTTACTTCATTCTAGTTATTTGTTCTTACACATTATATGAAGTGATTTGGAAACCTTTTTGGAGTAATTAGATTATTGTAACGGATCTTGAAAAACCATCAACCTAATCTGCTTCCCATGTGTAAACTCTTCGTCAGAAAATGCCACTGCCACAATAAGTCAGTTTCTGCTTTATTCTTGCATAAAGACCTAATTTTTCAAAACCAATTTATAATGTAGCCGACAATATAGATATGTTAAACCTGAAACCTTCAGTATGACTGTAACATATTCTTTTCAAGTCAATATTCAATGAAAAAAATGAGACATACCCAAATGGCTTCTGCAGGCAGCAGTGTTCTTTACAATGTCATCTGGGAAGCAGTTTCCCATCAACTTTGAATAGGCATGAACCTTTTGTGATTGGTTATTATAGTTAATGTATATACACGAATATACTATAGTTGTCTATAACTTAATGTATATACACGAATATCCTATAGTTGTCTATAACTTAATGTATATACACGAATATGCTATAGTTGTCTACAACTTAATGTATATACACGAATATACTATAGTTGTCTACAACTTAATATATATACACGAATATACTATAGTTGTCTACAACTTAATATATATACACGAATATACTATAGTTGTCTACAACTTAATGTATATACACGAATATACTATAGTTGTCTGTAACTTAATGTATATACACGAATATACTATAGTTGTCTGTAACTTAATGTATATACACGAATATACTATAATTGTCTGTAACTTAATGTATATACACGAATATACTATAGTTGTCTGTAACTTAATGTATATACACGAATATGCTATAGTTGTCTGTAACTTAATGTATATACACGAATATGCTATAGTTGTCTATAACGTAATGTATATACACGAATATACTATAGTTGTCTATAAAGTATTCATATCTTTTAATAATAATATTGGGCATAATAATATGTATATAAAAATACTAAAACTTCTAGATTATTCTAATATGCAAATATATGCATAACTTTACGAAGGAAATGATTTTCTTTGTAATTTGATTTATATGGATTCGTGGTGTACAAAATTAGAAGGTACAGAAAAATTACAGATTTACAGTATTACATGACTGCTGGTTTCAAGTGAAATTTGTTAAACAGTATCATTATTTTGTAAACCTAGACGAGTTTCATAAATTTCATTTCAAATGAGCACGAATTTGAGATTCTAAGAATAACACATTGGAAAAATATGTGTTGTTGACCAAATTGCATAATAGCGTAGTGAAATGAACAAGAAATACATTCGAATGTCTCGGTCATTACGCACATCTTGTACATGATGTAATGACATGATGAGGTGTTTGCAATGTAACATCATATCAGGGTCCATTTCGTTTGCAGTTATACAAGTATGTACGGTACCATATTGCGAACAATTTCTATTCGTGTGGTCATAGAGAAATAAAATCTTGCATTTCACATAATATATCTTCTCCAAACACTTCAATCCATCAGTCGTATCTTGACCATTGTATTCAACAGTTACTGACATCCTTGTTCTACATGGCAATTGTAGTGGCTAACATGTACTTTGAAGATGGAAAGATTTACCAACAAAACAGGAAAGACATTTGAAGACGATTTTTAAACAACAGCTTTTTAAAAAAAAAATCCTATTTAAATTTTACAATCTACAATTCCTCTATTTTACCTCTCATGAGAATCTGATAATACCCTCTGGTAGTGACCACTCTCTAATACAGAGAATAAAATTGCATAAAGTTGATTGTAAAGCATTTCAATTTGAATAGGTGCATCCTGCAAATGCTAGACGATTTGATGTCGCTCTTCCTAATACGACCTCCATTTATTTTAACAAATATGGGTACAGGTGCAAGTTTCTAGTTTACATTCTGTAATAATGCATTCTACATTGCATTTTTATCCCGATTGATAAAACATTGCTGGCTTCAAGATAACATTATACGTTTCTTTTACACTCTAAAGATAAAGCGCAGATTCGTTGTAACTTCCAAAGCGTTAGCCTCCAGAAAACGGTTACCTCAAATTCAATGCAAACGTCAATATAAGCATTCACATCTTAAAAGTCAATTGCTTTTGTTGAAAACGTTCCATCTAAACCGGTTTTCTTTTATTTAAATGATGCACTACTTTGAATTTTGTATTATGTATAACTTGCATTCAGAGAAAACTTTTTTTTAAAAATGACATAAGACAGAGCCATTTCAGATAAACATTTGAAAAACCTATTAACAATGGAGATAATTACAAGAAACAATCCGAAATGAAATAGTTGAAGAATCTTTGCTTAATAATAATTTATCTAATTTGAACTCGTCATCAAACTGGTTTTTATATAGATTTTGACGATCTTCTAGGCAGGTTTCAAACACATGAAAACAATATGATTTTACTAGAAACGATTTTAAACTTAACGAAAAATATTATATTACAAAGACGACTCAAAGGTGATGCATGATTCTAAAAAAGGCAATATGTAAAAGGCAAATATTTGAAATGACTGTCGTTTAAAGGCAAAAAGAAAGGTACATGCAAATTATACAAACAATGATCAGCAAACAACAGAATCTGAAACAAATCCAACTGAAGAACTTCACACGCATCTGGATTAAATGAGAAAGATTTTAAAATATCCATAGATGATGTAGAACGAAAAATGCAAATCATTATTTATAAATGAGACACTGAAACGTGTGTGAAAATGTTAGAGAATATACACATTATATCAACGAAGAAATGTATGCAACTTAAAAAAAATAAATTATCTGCTGAAAAATTATATATTAAAAGAGTTTAGGTAGTTAGACAATAAATGATATAAACATTACTTAAAAACTACCATTTGTTGAAATATTCAACGAAATTTCCAAGTGAAAGCTTAACGAATGCTCTCATTATTGCAGCATATGTTTTATTACGACTATATGGTCTAAAACTAAGTAAAGACAATAAGCAAAACAAATACGTTGTATAAAATGTAACAAATAATTGATCTCACTAAAATACAATCTGATCAATAATTCAGAACTTTCATATCACAAACCTATACATAACGAAGGATTCACTTTTCGAAAGGAAAAATGAAGGTAGAAGATTAAATCTGATGTAAATTTCGATCAGTAAATCACCGATTGAAATTACATCTGCTTAAAAGAGTATTAAAGGAAAGGTTACCAATGAACAAATTAAATGTAACTTTATAGGACATTAAAGGCGTATCGGCGTTCAAGGAAAGGAAAGGAAATTGCGACCACTAAGGTAATGGCAATTTTGCATCCAACCTCTGTTCTGTAGATGGGTTGAGCAATGATACCAATATAAAAATATAAAATAATTAAGTCCTCTATTATTCCAAGGATTATTCGGTAAAGAAAAAATAATAATAATATAATTCTCGATTCGATTTCGATCAAGAATTTTTATTTACCATTCATAAATAACGATGAGAACATGAACCTGAAAACAACAGCAATAACAATAACTGCTCTTTCGACATGAAATGGGACCACATAAGCTTTACTGGCTCAAACAATATCCGATGTGTCAACATTATATCCTTATTTACCCACCTTACATCGGTTATCCCAGACATGATAGAAACACCTGGGTTTAAAGTATCGACTAAAATTTTGCATATTCAAGGGAAACCGTTTTAAGTAAATACTTATTTTTTGCAAGATGGAAGGTCAAATGATGCGTTATTTCTTTCGCTTTACTTTAAGTTTGGCGCACACTAGCTCAATCACTAAGCAGTAAACAGTAATTGGCAAGCTCTCAGGTTGTCCCACACTAACTAACTCACTAAGTAATACATCCGTACTTGCACGTCTAGTCTGTCCCACCCTATCTAACTCACTAAGTAGTAATTCATCCGTACTGACACGTCTAGTTTGTCCCACACTAGCTCAATCAATAAGTAATTCATCCATACTGACACGTCTAGTTTGTCCCACCCAATCGAACTCACTAAGTAATTCATCCGTACTGGCAAACATTGTTTGTCCAACACTTGCATGCTCATTAAGTAATAGAACGGTATTGGATAGTCTTGTTTCTCCCACCATGTCTGACTCACGAAGCAATACATCCTAATTTGCAAGCCTAATTTGTCCCATTCTAGCAAAAGCAATAGATCGGTATAAGAAGGCTTTGTTTGTTTCCACTTCAGTGATTTTCACCTCTTGTTATTTGCAGTACACCAGACCACAACATTAAAAAAGATCGTCATTCAGTTTTTAAACAGATCAGTTAAATATTGACCCCAAAAAAGTAATACAACTATTTTAATTAAAAACACTATATCGATAAAGCCAATGGTCCCCCGTTATATCAGTCTTGTTTCAATTAAACGCACACATCAGGGATATAAAATAAATATGTCACTTATTTTGGTGTATGCTGTATGACTGCCTTCGGACAGTGTCTCTTTCAGATCCAAACAAGTTTCAAGCAGATCAGGAAAATTTCTTTGATTTTAGGATGTCGCACTCTCTCGAACATCACTTCTTTCAAAAGAGTCGATCATGTTACCTGGGTTTGACAATTCAGTTTTGGATATTAAGAAGGGAACTTTGATACCATTTTGGTGAAAAGAAAAAGGTCAGTCGTCGGTTAAAGGAAACAACCGACATTTAGAGAAAGAAATCGCAATCTTTTGGATAAAAGAAAATGCTTGTTGAAATAATGACATACCAATTTTAATGCCAGGTAAGCGAACTATCTGTTTAAAGCTTGGTAAGCATACGTTAATATATTTTAAAGCATGGTAAAGCTGTATCATTCTTTTTAATGCCCAGTAAGCATACGTTAATATATTTTAAAGCATGGTAAAGCTGTATTGTTCTTTTTAATGCGCAGTAAGCATACCTTAATGTTACATGCTTAGGATCGAATCAACAACAACATAGAAAGAGTGAAAATAACAAGCTTGTAAAAACTTAATAAACAATTTATTGAGTACAAATAATTTTCAAAAAGGAAAAATAAACTTACGGTTTTAAAGAATCAAGTCCAAAAATTAACCCAAAAGGAATTCACAATATAATCCACTAGTGAATTTGCAAAAGTCCTGGTAATAAAATGTCCTAAAAATTCCCAGTTCGAATCTTTGTGGAGTATCCAAGATGGAAGACCATTCAAGTACACAACATTTCTTCCAATAAACTAGAAACTTTGCTTACAATAACACCTAATTGTGTCCCTGGTACTGCCGTAACACGGTACCATGCAGTTAACAGTGTTGAGCCAGGACAGGGTGTAATTTTAAGTTATGTGTCATGGTGCCAACTGTATACAACAAATATACGGTTTTGAAGAAAACGTGTTTAGACGGCCTAACAAACATTGATACGACACTCAAAAACTCGAAATGCAGTAATATTCGAGGTATCATGCAGCTGAGTGATGAGACTGGGCATAGTGTAAGTTATAATTTCTGTTGCGACTTGACATGGTACTAACTGTGCAAAACAAGTACGTCGTTTTGAAGAAAAAGTGTTTCGACGACCTAGCAAAACTTTACACGTTACTCTAAATCTTGCGAGAATAAAAAATGTATTGGAATTAGCAGCATTTGTTTAAAACTGGTTCAGTCTTGTATCTTTTTATAAATGAGCATATTAAAGTATAAAAAAATCTCTTGCTGTGCATAATACAGTTTTTGTTTTATCACGTTTCAACAGCCTGAAAAATATTGGGTGTTGGGGGTGGGTGTCATAACAGCTAGCGATTTAAATGTATAATAATCTATTTAACTTTTTTAATTGGTATCAGTAATTGACCTTGTTTTGTAATTGCCTGCGTCTGACATTATAGGACATTTAAAATGTTCTGACTAAAGATTGAATAGTTTTTGTGCAATCACGTCTAACTGAATTAAACAAAGATGTACAGATACAAATGGACATAAAAAAATTCATGTCCACTTCGAACAGTTTCAGTAGCGGCCGAATTTAATCAACTTCGTAGAGTATGATAATTAGTGACCTTTTATGGTCTACAGTAACAACATATATGATAAACATCCACTGCCTCAGAATATTGTTTGATATTATTATACACATTTCTTCAGAACTACGTTAATTTTATAAAAGCGTAAGGAAAGATAGAAGGATTGGAAAAAACATACTTAGAGACTGCATGGTGCATCAAGAGCAATTGTTTGCAATACACGCCATAGTGAATAATATTTTTAAATATATAAGTGTAATAAAAGTAGAAAAAATATGGCAGAAATTAGATTCAATCAGAAGAAAAATAAGCATGTTTAGCTTTTGATGTTAAACAGTGGACATAATGAATATCAATACAAAATAATTGGATTATTTCGATCCAGTAATTATGTTTCAAGACCCTGTTTCAACATAAAGAAAAGCAATTCATGTTAGAGTATCTCTTTCTGTTGACGACTGGATTCCTCATGACAGTCTTAGCCGAAGCACAATAGTGCATCCTGTGCAATTATAACACATGCCTAAGATACTGTTCATCACGACTTCCTGAAAATGGGCAACAATAGTTACATAAAAACAATTAATTAAAATAGGTCACACTGACCTGTTTTATTGTATGTTTACAATATTCAAGATACCTTTGATCATTAAGATTTAATACCTTTGAATGAATCTCGAAAATGAGAATTAAGAGTCAACACTAACCTTATAATTACTACGAAAATATATCTCAGTGACCTATCTTTTAACGAGTTCAGTACTGCAATATACACTTTTGATCATTCCTTCATTATTCCGTGTAGCGAAACGAAAAGAAAAGACTTAGCTAATAGTACCAGACCCATGCTAACTAATATTCCATTAACAACTTGGCTATTCCATGCATGCAGACATGAAGTACTGTAACCTCGTTGCATATTAGCTGAAGAGTTGCAAAACGTGTTGTTCTTTGTGGATTTAACACCATTTCTCAGCGCAAGATAGGCTATATATGGCGGCCAATATAAGTGGTGGAGGGGAATACCCCAGTAAGAACCACCGAACCACGGGAAGCTGCAGGCAGACTTTCTCACATATCTCACTGGCAGAAACCGAGAATCGAACCCACTCGTACAGTGGTGAGATGTCTGTGTCTGTAAAGACGAGTTATTTAGACCACTCAGCCCCTGCTAGAAGTTTGTTCATGGTAGAACTCAACAAGAACAATACAATCTTTATTAGAGTCGCTCACATGCATGAATTATTGCAAAAATGTCTCCCATATACACGGATTATTGCATATTTGATCTATTCTTGCAGAACGTTAGAATTAAACAAACCAACATTGATTAAAACAATAATGTGTATTCGTTTCTATTAGAAATGAAGTAAAACAATAGGAGCAAACTCGGCGGATTTATAATCCCGTTATACATGTTATTATTATATAAAGTATCCTAGTGCATACAATTAATTTAAGAAATATAATATCAGGAGACCAAATGAATTAAACTGCAAAATCTTTTCCCGGGGGGGGGGGGGCAACTTCGAATAATTTATGTATCATTGATTTAACGCAAGTGAACTTACATTGAACTTAAACGATGGTTATCTACATTGACCTTATCACGCGAAAATTCTTTATTAACAGATGTCAAAATTTACCTGATACCAGGGCTCTCTTTCTACATATGAAGACATTGATATGTGTGGGAATACCAGGGTCCTACAAAAGCGATAAAGATCCCTGGTAACACCAACATTTAATTGACATACACTATTTCCCCCTACAAATTATGTCAAGGCCACTGTCCGTCTTGTGACTGTATTTTAATAAAAACTAAATTCTTTATATAATAGTTTTGAGCAGTGTTTCTTTCGACTTTTCATTTCCATTTGATTTCTCCCATTGTAGATCTTCTAATTGTCATATTTTTTTTTCATACATGTATGTTGTAATTGACTCGAAACTTTGTATTTAATAACGTTTTGTTTTGTTTCGAGTATTGAAAATATTGGAAAATATTGGAATTTTGTGTTTTAATTAAAAATGTCCCGTAAAATACTTCTAATAAATGTTTTATGTTTTTTTTTCTTCATATAGTTTGTATGGTTATATTGTGCATCTCACCAATATTACAGTCAGGATTTGAATTCATAAATGTACTAATTAATTTTTTTTAAAACAAATTGCTACAGAAAATGGGTTCTAATCTTTATCGTCTTTCCATTATTTCATAATTCTTCAAATTGTACTGTTATATTTTATGTTTGTGTTGACATTTAAGTTATCTAAAAGGTCCTGAAATACTCTCAATTGTGGTGTGTACTGTCGGAGTTTAGCTGCTTTATTCTACACAATAAATTACTAATTGATTATTTCCTTTTGCAAGTAGATAATCTTGGGATATATTTTTTACATTTGATTATTTTGTACAAATACTAATAATAGTGTCATCTTTCTATATTATCCTGTATGGTGTTTTTGTACATTTGTCACTGTCCTATGGTCTGCAGTTAGAAGGATAAAAAAGTATGTTTCGGAATTTCTACATTGAAACAAGTTAATAGTTCTTGACTGCCAATATAACAACGCAGGTGAACACAAATATTGTTTTTAAAAAACAAAAGATTATGCAGACCTTAATGTAACTTGTGCTCTAAACGTTATCAAAAAATGATTTAAAAGAAGCACGTATGATAGATGTTTTCTCTGCAATAATTTTATATAAAATCTTTGTTAATGAGATGACAATTTTAATAGCACATGTAAATATGTTATATATATTTTATATTACACTTATGAAAACTTGCCACTTTACTGAACTGTAAATAAAACAAAAATCTAATTTAAATACTCATAATAGTATGTTAGAATAAAACACAAGTCTAAAAACTTACTAAAGTCACTATTATTTGTGACCTGGTCTTTGAATTTATTGACTCGAAACGTTAATTTTTGTTGTGGGGTGTGGGGGAGGCATTAGTAAATACGTAGCTTTTTCATTAATAGATCTTGTTGTGCATTGGTTACTACTTGCTCCAGACTTATACTAATCTGATGATATATCGTGTGATAAGACCATTCACCTGAAATGTATAATGGTTGTGTGTCCAGTGTTTGGCCATCTGCACTACCACGTCATTCGCTAAACCCTTGACCTATCTTGTCTCCTAGATCTGCATTTTTACTTTTGGGTGACATAATAATATAGCTATCTCTTAATAGATCCCTAACCTTCAAGTTAGCCTTATGACCTGCCGGGTTGTTTATCCAGATATGTGGTTTTTGACCTTAAAAAGTCTCATGACCTCTCGATGTCAAGGACCCTGTCTGACACCAGTTCCTTTGCTTTAGTAAATGCACTTATGTAACAGTCCAGCCAGAGGGACGTATTTAAAGCCCCGCAGCCTGGCTGACTTTCAAATCGTCTTCTTTTCTAGACGCATACAGTTTCGTATCCCAGTAATTGTTACTCGTGGTTCTGAAGATGAACTGCATAACATGGTTTGGTGTCTTGGTTGCTTTTATGGTCGCAACATCTGACACAGTCGCTGACAAGAAAACTTCTGCGGTAAATTTCTCTGGCTTTATTCTTTAAATCTTTCTTTTGTTAGACATTACTGTACTTGTTATTTCTTTATTCATTGGTCTAGTAACGTACTTTTTCTTCAATCTTTCTGTCTTTATCTCTGTTTTGTTTACTGCTTATGAACATACCTAATTACTGATGTGTTTTCACCATCTTATATAATCATCTTATTCGTCATTGGATTCTAACACTTTCACTCTCCTTCGGCAATGTTATAGACCCTCTGAAGCAATTTCTGACTTCATAGTTAACCATTTACCTAATTGCAAATCTCCAAATGGATTAGTTTAAACGCCCCTAAATCTGTTCTGCTGTAAAATTCATGTATTTTAAGTAAAGTAAAATTCCAGAGGGATCTCAAACACCAAAATGGGTTTTTAAATCTCTCTCAATAAATGCACAGATAAATATAATAAGATGAGAATAAGTTGACCAAAATCAAAAGGAAGAGTTGCTCTCCAGCAAACTCTTAATTTATTAATTCAATAAAATGTCTTCAAAATGTGGTAATAATTTATTTTTAAATGTTTTCTTAATCATAAACTGTGAGCATGTAGTTTTGGCACAGAGTCACTTAGATACGTCAGGGGTGAATTCACTGCAGCTTGACAAAATCAGGTGCCAATTGGCCCAACTTAAAGTAGATACAGTTGAAAGTTTTTTCGTGACTAACAATATTAATAATATATTATTTGTATATTTCTGCTCGATATTTTTTATTATTATATTATTATATTACGTATATTATTACTAATATTATTTCTGCTTTATATTATTCATTACTATATTATTAATACTTCTTCCGCTTTATATTTTTATTTAGTATGTTAGCCATAGTTATGTAAAGTATTATTGTTGTCCCTACGTGTGCTTGTTTAAAATGATATGGTACACAGTGTCAAAGAATCTTGCTTTGAGCATCAATAATGTTTCACAAGCACTGACAGAGAGACATATCTACTCAAAGAAAACAACATATGCAACGGAAGTTATGCATTGGGGGAAATTTGAGCTACCTAATTTAATTTAAGTGTCGATTATAGGTAAGTTTATTCACTTCTGATGACGTTGATTGTAAGGGGTGGTACTATAACAGATACAAGAAGATGAACTACTTAAAATTTACAAAAATTGTTTTCATTTTTAGGATTTCAAGCGGGACACAGACCTATATTCGATTTTATCGTCAGCTGAGACATCTCTTCCTCATTCGGGCCGACAATTTGCTTCAAATAAAGGTTTGATATAGTTAGAAAACATTTAATCGAATAAGCAGATCTGGCA
This sequence comes from Unio delphinus, assembly GCA_029339505.1. NCBI lineage: Eukaryota > Metazoa > Mollusca > Bivalvia > Unionida > Unionidae > Unio > Unio delphinus. The sequence goes on along the minus strand of JAQISU010000433.1, from coordinate 4,475,318 downwards.
CGAATTTCAACAAAATAAGTCCAAAAGTTCGATCCAGAATTTAGACTTTGGTTGGACAAATGTGTCAGACTCATATTTTAGCCAACCAGAAGGCTACATTGTAGGCAAAGTTTCCATTCCATAAACTTAATTCTTACTAGTACACACACACACACACACACACACACACACACTTCCTGGATCCGACCGTCTTGACAATTTTGTATAGTAATGCTAATGTGATTGGTGTTGCCACACAGCTTGACCAAACTAAAATACTATTGTGCATGTATCTTTCAGTTATCTATTACTCAACAAATTACAACATGGACTTTAATGCGGCCACGGCGTTTTGTCAATCTAGAGGGACATATATCGCCACCGTTGAAGATCTGGAGGCTGCTTATCACCATGGATATGAGAGATGCGGCTGTGGATGGGCAGCCAATGGAATCTCTTATATTGTAATGCAAGAGGCAAACACTAACTGTCACTCTTCCATCGGAATATCCCAATGCTCATGGGAGTCAAATCGGGGTGTTTTCTGCAGACGCCCCACACCCGGTATGACAATGTTGTTCATCTTTCGATTTTTAATAAAATTTCAATTAAAAGATACTCAATTATACCAACATTTTCATCATGCTTTACGGACTATTATAATTATCGGATACATTTCACCAGTAAAAGGGGAATCCTATTGTATAAATGATTGGAATGTTATAAAACTTTTTTGGATAGGTGTGAAGCAGTTTTAAACGATACGATTAATATGCATGGTGGAAAGAAAACTTGAAAACTAAATACTGTTTGAAAATAAGTTGGAAATAGGTGGATACGTGCTCGAGCTACAGACAGCAAAAAAATACGTTTTTCTAGTTTTCCCTTATGCTTAATGACATACAAATATATTCTATCGCATTATACAGTATTTAGGGACGAGAAATTAATCTTTATTTGAATCTTTTATATGGTATAACATTTCAAATGACTCATCAGTATACATGCTTATGTTCTCAATCGTTTTCAAAAATCGGAAATAAGTCACATATAAAACATTTTTTTAAATTCATTCTCTAAAACTGCATAGACCCGTAGATGAAACCATGAGATGAACACTGATCTCTTTGCATTTGTCTTTGATTTTTGTGTAAATGTATTTGTTAACACTTTTAAAATGTCGGATTCAAACAGAAACATTTTGTATTTGAGTCAACAGTTCGAATATTTATATTGTATCTGCCTCTGGGCTAAAAATCATAAAATGGACAGGAGTGAACATCTAACCTTTGGCTCAAACAGTCCGTGCATACAGTGTTATTATCCAATAATTATATCTGGGCAGGAAATTAGTTCTAAGATAGCCTGGGCATTTCCCGTTGCTGTATTTCGTATTCGCTTTAAACTAATTTTTTTGAGACGTAACAATTTTGATTGATGTCAACATTTTATTTTAATTCTTTCTTCACTTTGCTCTTTACAGTCTTCTTGTCCAAAGACCCTATGGGTGACTGTACTATGACTCTGACAGAGGCAAGACAACATTGTCATGGAAAGGGAACTACTCTGGCCACATATGAGGATCTTGTGCATGCATACCACCTGGGATATGAGATCTGCAGCTGTGGGTGGGCTGACAATGGTTTGGCTTACTTCATCGCCCAGACACCAAACCACGCAACAATGACTAGCGTTGGGGTTGTCAAGTGCAGCTCGCCGATGATTTGTAATGCCTTTTGCAGAGTTAGTGCTTTTTATTATTTTGTCTATTTGCATGACGCAATAAAAAGGAGGGGGAAGACCATTAAAAAAATGTCTTAATATATATCTGTTAAACGCATTTTTTTCTATGGTATGAACACTCAGAAAGAACATGATAAGCTAAAGCAGAATAAAATGTGGGATGCATTCTAGATATGGAGTTTATCTGAAAGATTCGAGATCTCACGCATACTATGGTAAATAGTTTTTGTGCTGACACAAATTTTAAATCTTTTCCTGGTTTTATCGTCATATAAATTCTGCTGACTTATATTTATCAGAAGCCACTTAAATATTAAGGAGATGAATTCACAATGTGCTATGGCGTACTTATACTTAATAAAATCGGGTTTTATACGGCCCCAAGTGAAACATGTACATACTGAAGGTTTTTCCTAACTCACGACAAAGGTTCCTATAATATTATTTCAGCTTTAAATTTATTTCAATTTCTGGTCTTATACAAACACACGTATGCGAAACACACAAATTCATAAGAATTAACTGCTGACAATCTTCTTTTGCTAAATGATACATAACGAACTGAGATGTTATTCGGCTTTAATTGAAATAGATACACATTTGAATGTTTCAGAACTCGCAACAAAGTTTCTTATAACATTATTTATCCCTTATATTTATTTAAATTTCTAGTTTTTCGAGCAAAGACAAAGTAATACATGAAAAAGTAGAGAAACAATAATTAAATCGATTGAACTTTGACAAGATTTGACTTATGTTTGTTTTTAGAGCTCCGAGTTTGAAACCGAAAACTATCCTCTTTCATCGTCAGTTGAGGCATCTTCTGCTCTTTCTGGTCGACAATATGCGATTGCTTCGCAGAAAGGTTTGTTTTAGTTATAAAACATTTCATTGACGGGGGTGGGGTAATTTTACTGTTAATTCATTCTAACCTTAATAAAATATATGTGATACGTTTCTGCACTTCCATACTTCTGAGGTGGAAAAAAGCCTGTCGATCAAAATGTGGAAGATAAATGAACTTTTACGTACCTACCAACTTCCATTCTCTGGAACATGTTTAATGTTTAAGTCGCTGTAAAATCCCCCTTTTGCAGTGTCATAATTTAGTATCAAGCATTCTCTTTAAATCTGCTGGAGAGATACTGGTCATGTCTGGATTTCATAAACAGAACTTAAATTTGGATTAAAAGTTACAAATTAATACCAAATTCAATCCATTCTATATAAATCGTTTTACAATGTCAGAAATGCAAGAATTATTAGCATTCAGAAGTTTAGAGATGTGCTGGTGAATAAAAGAGAAGGCTAAAGTTCTACCACGAAGTAAAATTTAAATATGCAGTCGTCCTTAAATGAATAGAATTTATTTCGTATAAGAACCAGTTGTATTGATTATTTTAAAACTGGAACAGAATGAAATATTATATACTGGACAGCTGGATGATATGTGACTGGATTCATGCGAACCTCACTTATGCTAGTGAAACTGATGCAAATCAGGAAGCCAAATAGAAACAGCTACACTTATCTCATTAGAGATAAATTAAATATTTCGTATTACTTCTATGATAGATATTATTAACATCTGATGCATCCTGCATTATTATTATTATTATTATTATTATTATTATTATTATTAGTAGTAGTAGTAGTAGTAGTAGTAGTAGTAATAGTAGTAGTACGGCTCTATGGTCACAAACTAAGTGACGAAAAGAAGCAAAACGGACAAGTTCTATAAAACGTAACAAATAACTCAATTATCAAAGTTATTAAGTGAAGATTTAAGACTAATTTACAGTATTGCGAATTAAATCAAACATAGCTATATAGAAACTCTTCACAGGTTTTTAAAACAAAACTGAATGTCTCCTAACAGTCATAAGTAGCACAATGTCATTTACCGTGAACTGCTTTGCGTAAATGCACAATAGTTTCAGAATAATTTTTAGTCCAATGAGCACCACTGTAATTATAATGACTTATCCAAGCAGATGTTTCCTCTCAAATTATATCTAAACACAACACTAAAGACACCTGCAGACTCATACCAGCAAAAGAGCATATGAACATATGAAATAATAATCCGAAATATATAGATCCTATGTAATCTATGTCACAACCCAAAAGTGAATCACAATAAGTGTAAGGTAAGGTACAGGTAACACAATTGGTCTTTTTTTTTACGTCGGGGGCTAAACCAGAGCAAGATAATATCGTGCTCTAGTTTATCCCCCGACGTAACAAAGATCAATTGTGTTCCCATGGATCCTTACCTTATTTAAAAGTTTTGAATAGTTAACGCCATTGAGATACCAAGTTTCCACACAAACTGACCAACAAAAAACCCCTCAAAAAATGCTATTTTGTATGTATTTCAGTTATCTATTACCCTACAAATTACAACATGGGCTATAATGAGGCCAGGGCGTATTGTGAATCCAGAGGGACATATATTGCAACTTTTCAAGACCTGCTAGTAGCCTATCACCATGGTTACGAGAGATCTAGCTGTGGATGGGCGGCTAATGGGATCACATATCTTGTAATTCAACAAGCTATAGACGGTTATACTTCCAGTGGAGTTGTCAAGTGCTCATTGGAGTCAAATCAGGGTGTGTACTGTAGACGTCCGACATCTGGTATATACAAATCGACCCATCATTAAGCTACCTGAATTCCATATAGTATCGGCAAGTACCAACATTCTGATAGTTTCGGCTCCAGATTCAAGACTTGCAGACCTTTTACATAACATATATTTCAAGATTTATTTAAGTTCATTACTGTTTATCAAGTTTTGTTTGAGTGTTTTGTGAATGTCTTGGTAAATTGTTCGTATTATAATTGCTTATACATCACTAAGTGTACATGTGTCTGTTTGTAATTTGATATTTAATGCAAACGTACTTTTCTAAGACAAGACATTTCGATAAAAGATCTATCACAAATTTTTATGTATCTCGATTCTTTTTGCATGAGTCAATAAATAGAAGAAAATGAATTAAGACTTTTTAATCTGTTTACTTGAATGTATGTGTCTCTGTTTATAATGAGCATTTGTTGGAGGTTCCAATAACATACTCTATAAAGTTATCTTGAAAACCACGTTAGATCAATTACGTCTATTGTAACGGAAACTGTAAAGCTTGAAAAGACCATGGCCGAATCCGCTTTCCAGGTGGCAAAAGATCCCTTTCTTGCAGAAAAGATTTCAATTTTCAAAATAATGTTTTGTAAACTAACAGACAATACATATATTGTATACCTGCATATTTACATTTGACATATTCTTTTCAATTCAAAATTCAATGGATAAATGAGACATGCCAAAACGTCTTGTGCAGGCAATGGTGTTCTTTAGATTTTAATAGGTGAGGAGGTCCCCGTCAACTTTGAATGGGCATGAGCCGTTTGTGATTGGTCATTATATTTTTAAGTGTATACAAGAATATACTATAGTTGCATATAATCTATGAATCCTTTTAAACAATCATATTGACACTAATAATATTTATAGATGAAACTTAGAACTTCTAGATGAGTCTAATATGCAAATATATCATCATCATCATTAGTCTCTTGACCTAGTGTGGTCGTTGAGGCACTGTGCTGCTGAACATCTCACCAGTTCCCTCCACTTGACTCGATCATGTGTCAATGCCTGTGTCTCTGCAAAACTTTTCGTGGTCCATTCTGTGATGTTGTCACTCCAACTTTTCTCTGTCTACCTCTCCTTCTCCCACCTTGGATACTACCCTGCAGTACTGTTGTAGATAGACTGTTGGCTCTAGTGCAGTACTGTTGTGGATAGACTGTTGGCTCTAGTGACATGGCCATACCATTTCAGCTTTCTCTTTTTGACAATGGTGAGGAGGTCTTCATAATGGCCTACTGTGTGCTTGATGGTGTCGCGTACCACTTCATTTGTGATGTGGTCCATGTAAGAGATGCCAATGATGGTTCTGTAGCATCTCATTTCAAGTGCCTGAATTCTTCGTTTTAATTCTGCTGTCAGGGTCCAGGCCTCAAATGAATACAGAAAGATTGAGATAACTAAAGTTCTCAATAGTCTGATTTTAGTTTTCAGACAGATGTTCTTGAAATATATGAAGATATTTAATAAGGAAAAAATAATTCTCTGTAATTGAGATATCTGTGGATTACTGATGTACAAAATTAGAAGGTAGAAAGAATTACATTACTGCTCATCTCAAGTAAAATTTGTTAAATGAGTTGAATAAAAAAATGTTTTTGCAAACCTAAACGAGTTTCATAAATTCAGTTGAAATGAACACTAATGTAATATTCTAGGGATAACACATTAAAAAAATACTGATTTTATCTTACCTAATTGTAGAATCGTATAGTGAAATGATCTTGAAATGCATTCAAATGTATCGGTCATTATGCCTATCATTTACATGATGTTATGACATGATGAGATGTTATTAAACGTTACACATACAATTATCATACGGTTTTGTAACATAAATATATCTCAGTCATGTGATAGAATAATGTATTCTTGTTTTTTAAAAGGTTTGACGAAGTTAAGATTACAGGGTAACTCAACAATTTTCTAATTTGTTTCATCTCTAATTTTAGCAAAAGAGACACACATTGAGTCATTACGAAATTTTTGGTCATTTGAAAAACTTTATCTGTATCTATCACTCAAGCTTGCTTGGCCACATCAAGAAACCAAATTTACAGTCATGACAAATCCCAAACCTGTAAGACCAGTCCTTCAAGCCTTTAGTGAAGCAGAAAATGCAGTAATCAATGTAACAATTTGACAAAGAGGGAACCTGACAAAATCAAAACTGTGCTTGGATTACGCTCGGAAAGAGCATAAAACCTGAAAATTGAACAAATAGCAAATTCAAAAAGTCTGTAAAGACGTTCGACAGGATCTGACAATGACAATCCTACAAAATTATTCTGTAAGTTTGAAGCCAAGATTTTATGGAAACTGTCCCATTTAATCAACTAGTTATATATGACAGAAGTAGTGTACTTGTACACTTTTAAAAATATGTCGAATACCATTATACAATGGAATTGTCATGGTTTTAAGATAAAGTTTGGTTTAAATAAATCTCCTAGATGAAGAGTATGATCAACTAATGCATTCAGTAGGCCTTTTGTATAAAAAAAAAAGTTTTAAAAAAAAATACAAAAGAAAGAAAAGAAAAGAAAATGAATTTATCAAATGAACTGCATAACCTCACAGTAACATCAGATGTAAAAAGTCAAAAATATGAAAGACAACACTACTGCTTGGAATGAACTATGATACATTTATTGGCATATTAAGACTGTGATATATTCATATGAAGACGATGCTGATCATTTTGGTGAATCAAGACTATGATACATTTATTGGCATATCAATACTATGATACATTTATTTGCAGATTAAGACTATAATGAATTGATTGGCAATTCAAGACTATGATGCATTCTTTGGAATATCACATCTATGATACGTTTGTTGGCAGATCAAGGGTATGATACATTTACTGATGCATTAATATGAAGACTATGATACATTGATATAAAGACTATGATACATTGATATCAAGACTATGATACATTAATACCAATACTGTGATACATTTATATCAAGATTATGATAGATAAATATCAAGACTGATACAATAATATCCAGACTATTATACATTAATATCAAGACTATGATGAATAAATATCAAGAATATGATACATTGTTATCAAGACTATAATACATTCATGTCAAGACTATTATACATTAATATTAAGACAATGATACATTAATACCAAGACTATGATACATTCGTATCAAGACTATGATACATTAATATCAAGACTGTGATACATTTATATCAAGATTATGATAGATAAATATCAAGACTTATACAATAATATCCCGACTATTATACATTAATATCAAGACTATGATGAATAAATATCAAGACTATGATACATTATTATCAAGACTGTGATACATTTATATCAAGATTATGATTAATAAATATCAAGACTGATTGAATAATATCCAGACTATTATACATTAATTTCAAGACTATGATGAATAAATATCAAGACTATGATACATTATTATCAAGACTATGATATATTCATGTCAAGACTAGATACATTAATACCAATACTGTGATACATTTATTTCAAGATTATGATAGATAAATATCAAGACTGATGCAATAATATCCAGACTATTATACATTAATATCAAGACTATGATGAATAAATATCAAGACTATGAGATATTCATGTTAAGACTATGATATATTTATATTAAAAATATGATACATTCATACAAAAACTATGATACATCAATATCAAGACTATAATAAATTAATATAAAGAATATGATACATTAATATCAAGAATATGATACATTGATATCAAGACAATGATACTTTCATATCAAGACTATGGTCCATTAATATAAAACATTTAATATATTCATATGAAGAATACCATATGAATATGAATATCATTTGATATTCATTAGAAGAACAAAGTATGATACATTCATGGGTAGATAAAGAGTGTGATTCACTCATTGGCAGATCAAGACTATGATACATTTACTGGTGCATTAATTGACAGATCATGACTTAATATCAAGACAATGATACATTGATATCAAGACTATGATACATTAATATCAAGACTATAATAAAATAATATAAAGAACATGATGCATTAATATCAAGACTATGATAGATAAGTATCAAGACTGATACAATAATATCCAGACTATTATACATTAATATCAAGATTATGATGAATAAATATCAAGACTATGATACATTGTTATCAAGACTATAATACATTCATGTCAAGCCTATGATACATTAATGCCAAGACTATGATACATTCATATGAAGATTATGATACATTAATATCAAGACTGTGATACATTTATATCAAGATTATGATAGATAAATATTAAGGCTGATACAATAATATCCAGACTATGATACATTATTATCAGACTATGATACATTGTTATCAAGACTATGATACATTAATATCAAGACTATGATACATTCATATCGAGACTATGATACATTAATATCAAGACTGTGATACATTTATATCAAGATTATGATAGATAAATATCAAGGCTGATACAATAATATCCAGACTATGATACATTATTATCAAGACTATGACACATTAATATCAAGACTGTGATACATTGTTATCAAGACTATGATATCTAAATGTCAAGACTGATACATTAGTATCGAGACTATTATACATTAATATCAAGACTATGATGGATAAATATCAAAACTATGATACATTGTTATCAAGACTATAATACATTCATGTCAAGACTATGATACATTAATACCAAGACTGTGATACATTTATATCAAGACTATGGTAGATAAATATCAAGACTGATATATTAATATTAAAAATATGATACATTGATATAAAGACTATGATACATTCATTGGTAGATAAAGAGTGTGATTCACTTATTGTCAGAACAAGACTATAATACATTAATATCAAGACTGTAGCATTACTATCAAGACTATGATACAATAATATCTCAACTATGATACATTTATTCAAATTTGAATGTGCATATCTTATTCTCAGTCCTACATGGCACGTTGAAAGCGACTATGAAGTCATTAGTCGTATCGTTTTGGTCATCGATACCCCCCTCCCCGTAACATTCCCTGTGTTCAGACTAGGTATGGGACGTGCCAGGTTTCTGGAAGTCCTTGGTCTCAGTCAGATGGATTGGAATAGATGGCTCCTCTTAAATATCTTAAATTAAGGCAATAATGTGACGTGAGGTTTTTTGTGGGGGAAGTGTGTGTTTTTGTTGTTGTTTGTTTAATAGCTATTACTGCTTAATAATCAACGATAAGTATATATTTGTGGTTAGGTGCTTCGTGTTTGTGTTGACCTAAGGCTCCCATATATACTTCGCAGTATGTAGACAGTGATATACCAATAGTCGGCTAGGAAGAAGAGTTAGACTCCATAGAAGTACACGTGTGGGTTCAAGGTTAATAGGATAAATAAAAAATAGCCTATATGGCAACTGTTTTGAATTCCATAAAGCCGTTTAGTATACAATGATTTTCAGAATTAGCACCCAAGGAAGGGCTTTGCGTTTGCAATGTGCGCCATCTTTGTGTTATGATGATATTTGGACATGAAAAATACAGGTAGGAATGTGAAGTTGACGTGCATAAACGTCTATTATTGTGAATTACTATTGACTTGTTGGGTGAAGTGAATAATATTATTATGCTTTGTATTAGTATAGCTATCCCAAAATATGGAGACCTTTTTGACATCACTTGGGTATTTTATTTTTTTAAGTGAATTTTTATATCAGGTAGGTGGATGCATCATTAAATTTACTTAAAATACCGTCCATTGTTCATTCAGGCCAGTGACTACAAGATCCTGATCTAATGACAAGATTCTATTATATTTATTGAAATATGCAGGTAGGCTTCTTATCATGCTTACTGTAAGAATGCATCACCACGGAAGATGTTAAATTTCCAAGCTGGCTACCCTAGCTCATTAAATTCAGTACGTGGAACATAGTATTTCACATTATTTCAAGGAACGAATCAATATGTAAAAATAATTAGGATAGAGATTTTTTTTCTCCAAATTTACCATAGTCTTGTAAATATACCCACACACTCATGTTTATGAAATAGATAATGCATTAAGATTATAACAGAATATATATGATGAAGCACTTTTTTTCTACGTTACAGTTGTCTTGTTCAAGTTTTAAGTAGAAATGTAAATATAACCAACGCTTGTGTCATTTATATTGTAGGGTATAAGTTCTTTCTCCTTTCACTATATTTTCACAAGGACACTCAATATCAAATACTTTACGTGGAGTCAATTTAAGAGGAAGAAAAAAACGCTTACTTAACAAAACGGAAATTGGCAATTTTCACCTTCGTCTGCATATTTTAAAGTGCATAGTTGGCATGATCTTATCTGCTGTAAGTAAACAGGATGCACGCATTTGAATGTATTTCAAAAGATCGGGCTTTATCACTCTCAGCTTGAAAACATTTATTATTATTGAAGTCAGTCAGAAGATTTAGCTTATTTATTTATGCTTTTAACAGAAATTCTGACAAGCACAATAAAATGTCCATCAACCGCTGTGTAAATCAACAGATACAATCATTAAAATTCAACGTACGAAATGGAATTTTCAGCACAGTCAATGTGATTCAACATGTTAAATCGAAACTTTCAAAAAATGACATTAAAATTTCAGCAGCCGAAGTGTAAATCAGAAGATAGAATTTTTTAAAAAAAACCTCGACATTGGATATTGAATTCTCAATAAGTGCTGTCTAATTTAACAGATGAAATATACTTACTCAATGTATCGAATGGAACTTTGAACATAAACTCCTTGAACCAATACGTAAATTAGAAATTCTCGACCCATGACATTGAAATTTCAACCACGATCATGTAATTCAAACGACACAATCTAAAACCTCGACATAGAAAATACAACTTTCAACCTCTACTGCTTAATTCAATATATACAATCTAAACTCTCCTTCTACACAATGGATCTGAAAGCACAAGCATTTTTTATACAACACGTGAAATTTGAATTCTGGAAATTCGATATTAAATTTTCAACGGCAACGTTCTGATTGGAACAGGTTTTGTCCGCTACGGCACCTCATATTTATTCATATAGCATCAAGAGACTACTTAATATCAGTGATGAAAAGATGATGCGTGGCACATTCTGTACCGTATTTGATCGCGTATAACAGATTAAGAACGCTCTTTGATTTGCCGTCATTTCTTTCTAAACTTTTCAAGAACAAAGTGTCTTAATTTTTCGGCAGAATAGTCCATGTTTACCCTCTTTTCATTTTGGTGAGATTTCTAAACTGATAAATACAGTAATAATTTTTGAAATATGTCTTGCCGAGTCAAGTGTCTTGTTTGTATCAAACCAAAGAGTCACGATACAAAATAATACTGTTTTGAAATTACACATAATAAAAGAATAACGAGCTATCTTTACATGTTATGGACATCTGCAGACGACCCCAATCATATCATGCAATTCTGAGTTTCTATCTTCATCCGTGCAATAACATATATATTACACAAGGATGGTCAAGTGGTCACGTGGAGTAGGATACTACAATATATCTTGTTATTATTTTTCAAACGCGCGCTGCAAACACTATCAACATTGTTGTCATTATTTTAATCATCATCATCTTATATCATCGTCATCATTTTCATCACTAAAGATATAATAACTATACATGTTCGTCTAGTTCATGTGTGTCCCAACATTGATGTGTATGTCCAAATAATTTCAGGTACCTAATAAACAGGTTGATACATACATAATATAACTAAGCACAGTGAAGTGTGTGATGGCCTTTTGTGGATAACGAGGTATGTCACCGACATGTGATAAACAGTACATCTTTAATGGAACCAATGAAAGTAAAACTGAAGTCATGACACTTACTTTGATCATGGTGACCAGCATGTACTCTGCCATGACAATTGGTGTGTGTGTGTGTGTGTGTGTGTGATTTGGAATTTTAACGTAGCTTTAATAAATTCTCAGTCATATGTCTGCAGCGTGACAGTTTATTCTGATGTCTAGCATTGAGGCATCATGCTGCAGACATGTTGCATGATGTCCCACCCAGTCACATTATCTTGACACCAGGCCGGCCAGTCCTAACACTATGTTCTTCTTAATGCTGAGCGCCAAGAGAGGCATCCATTAGTACCATTTTAGAAGTCTCTGGTTTGACTTGGAAGGGGTTCTATCTCGCGACCTCCCGCATCCGAGTCGGACGTTCTAACCACTAGGTCACCAGAGCGGTATGAAAATTGGAGTATGCCAATTTGTAAAAATAAAATGTTTGTTCCTATAGCTGCTGTTTCGCTTTATGTTTGCCTCATAAATTCTCGAACATCAAATTTCTTCATAATTATGTACCGTATGCACTCTATTATAAGTCTAATCTCTGCCGTCGCATAATGCGCTAGCAGATCAGGGTCTATATTGTTTGTTCGACTGATAAGTCACATTCTTACCCATGCGTCAGAGAAATCTCGCCTTTTTGCTGAACATAACTTTTCTTATCTCAGTCTGGATGTCTGTGTCCAGCCGTCTCAGTCATTTTGTCCAAAAGAAACCTTACTGTCTTCTGCTGTGCCTGATGGTGTTGTTACCATCTTTCCTTGCGCCTGATCACAACGCGCTGATTGGGATGCTGCCTTCTCACTGGCCAACTGAAAATAAGTTATATATATATATATATATATATATATATATATATATATATATATATATATATATATATATATATATATATATATATATATATATATATATATATATATGACGTTATTTTCTTTTAACCAATGAGAGGACATTTTTTTCATTCAGCGGGATCTCACTTGCATATTAAGCTGGTGCGATCAGGACCATGTCGAGCGGTAGCGTTGGAAAATGACTTGGCATTCCTCAAAGGTATGCTATTAAGTCAAACTTTTGATAGTGATACACAGTCGAATGTCTGAGCTAAATATCGGTACCAAATTTATTAAGCTATGCGTAGCTTAAAATATAAAATTTTATTCTTTAAAAGGTCGCCCGAAGAAGGAGACAAGTGTCCTCCTTTGTTGTTATTATATAGTAAATGTGTGACAGGTCAATTGTAAACAACGATACGAGCCCCTGTGTGCCTGATGCGGCTTATATTAAATCCAGCAGAAAACCAAAAGATATTTGGCAAAAAGAAATGCACTCAAAAAGTAACTAAAGGTCTCCCTACTTTGATAACACAACATACAAAACATTTTCACACACACACACACACACACACACACACACACACACACACACACATGCAATACACATCAATGAACAAATATCTAAACTCTCTCCAAAGCTACGGCAAATCATGAAATGTGTTACGTCAAACTGATTTCTTCTGATTTTGTCAAGCACCAACAATCATCCCCAGTTGAATCTTACCATATTTCCTGGAAATAAAATGTAACATTCCTAGAAATTCATGAATTAGCATTCTCCACAATCGGCCACAGTTTAATCAAGCATAATTATGCAATTGCAAATGAAACCTACGCATTTATCAACCAGAGTGGTTCATTTTTAAGTCAACACGCTATTCCACAAGAAGATTTCTAATGTACTAGTAATAGCAACATTTGCCATATTTCCAGGACAGAAAATATAGCTTTCCTAGAAAGTCATGAATTATCAATCGCACCGGGAACTACATAAAACTGTACATAGTAGGCCTATTGTATTGCACGGTATCGTTTCGTAGCCTACGATATCACATTTTCCAAATTAGACTGATGAAAGTTAAAAGTTAACCGAATACAATATACTAATTACTTAATGTTACTTTCATATGATATCCATTGATTACCTTTGATAATAGAATAATAAGATGTTTCTATTTTCTCATGCGTAGAACTTGTACTTAGGGTAGACAGGTCATGCCATTGCCCTATTAACATATGCGTATTAATGAGCGATATATATATATATATATATATATATATATATATATATATATATATATATATATATATATATATATATATATATATATATATATATATAGATATATATATATATATATGTGTGTGTGTGTGTGTGTGTGTGTGTGTGTGTGTGTGTGTGTAAACAGCACGTCGTTCAATACTTCCAACACTAAACAGCAGTTCACGAAAACCTATAAAATTTGGTATACTGATCTATAACGATAACAACAAGTGTCAAGTACTACTTATGCTGTCCCAACGTCTTGGATAATTTAATAGATACGCTTAGTTTGAACTTTGACATCACACATTCACGTCCGTTCTAATACATATAAGACGAACAACAACAAAAATGGATGATAATACTAATACAACTCCATTAGAAGATAAATCGATTATCGGCACTGTCGTTAATATCAAGATCACATATATTTGTTTTTTCTTTTCTATCACAATTTTGTCCATTCTGTAACCGTTAAGTCATGAATAGAAGAACATGGTTTAGGTGTCTATTATACACAGTACATGTTTACTCCATGACTTTAAAACCGTTGGACATAATTGAATAAAGCTTGGACAACTTGTGTATCAACATTTAACATTTGTCACGTACTACATTGGATGTCTTCTCGTCAAGATCAAGGTCACATATTGTAAACGTTTTTGTTTTAACTTACTCATAATTTTTCAAACTGCATTTGTGTACAGTAATAAATCTCAGTACAAATATGCTATCCATTACGACATATAAAACTCATACGAAAGTCAAGGTCATGTCTTCATGGTAAAGTCACTAAGATATCTTTCATTGTCACATTAATCTCGTGCCTGATGAAACCGGATATCTACCATTTCAGTCTAATAATTTGAGAGCTTTATGGCAAACGTTTTCAAATTTCAAATTTGCAATTTTGCAAAACGTAAGTCAATTCAAATGTTAGAGAATATGATAACAATCCTTGCGTAAGTTAAAATTATTGGAGAATCGATCTTTTAGAGGAAGCATCATGCGACATCAGTATAGTTTCTCATTAAAGTTCATCCACGGGTCACGCGGACTGAAATTGCACGTTCGGTCGCTGATGATCAAGACCGTCGTCGTATCGGAGCCTCTATCGTCGTATCGGAGCCCCTATTGTCACTGAGCCTACTGCGTATAATCGCAAATGAGGGCAAGTGCTGTGTATAAGTTGCACAAACGTGTTGGTGATATAGAAAATTACCATGTAATCAACACACACGTATACAAACCCAGCAATGACGTTCTGAAGCTTATCTGCAACATAACGCCGGTAGAACTTTACAATTACAGGAACGCGGACATCTTCGGGTTTCGAATGAGCATTGTGCATGATGTGCATTTGATTATGCCATTTAACGCCATTCACCAGACAACATTGTGTTAAAAATGATAAACCCGTGGTTTCATGGTGGTGTCTGTTCAATCTTGAACCTTGAATACAGGTTGGAGGTTTTGACGCGAATAATTCATTTGTAATTTCGGAGGTTGGCCGAGAAGGTACCTACAACGTTACTGGACGTTGCCATAAATTCACAGGTGCGTACGACATGAATTCAAGCACTGAAGAGATCCTACGAGGAATTTCTTTGGTGACCCGAGAAAAAACTTAAATTATTCATACGCGAATATATGTCCAGATTCAGCGGTGTCATCTTGGGATCTAATTTCACAGTATGATGCCAACATCACACAATCGTCATTGAGAACAGTTCTCTGCTGGCCGAAAAATATCATTGACATTGACGGAGACAAACGAATTTTATGCATTCGATACAATATCTCGCCAGGATCACCGCCGGCACGCGGTTTAATATAAGATATGACGCTAATATATAATATATGACGCTATCGGCGACAGATACAGTTCAGATTTATCCACAGTAAGCGTAGCTTTTCAAGGTTACATATTGCTTGAGCTCTCCCCAAATATGTTCCAGGATGATTTGCTTTCGATTAATCCGATGGTGCTAATGTATCTTCCATGCCACACTCCCCATTGATCAACCTGATCGAAAAAAGATGACAGTCGTATGTCGACCTGTAATACCCCTATCATATTGTCACCTTAACATTTTGTTACTCGACATATTACAAAAATGGCATCGCTGATGCTGTCCGAACTGTTCGCATGCGCACCAAAGGTTCTAGCGACCATGACCTCGCGCGCTGCATAGGTTACTAAAGACGCTGAAATTCGAGCTGTTTTTGTTGTCAAAAGCTTTACAATGGATGAGTTGAATAATCTAGGATAACGGGAGATTCGGTCAATTGGAGACCGACTACGACGATTAGTGCCATGAGCACTGTAAGTAGAATCAAAGCCGATTTCGATTTCCTCAATGCCAGCCCCGGTTGGAAAACGTATCATTCGGGCCACTCAAGAAAATCTGGCAGATTCGATAATTGCAAATGCGGGAATGGGAATTGATTAAGGCTGTGGACAAGAAAAAAGTATTAGTCTAAACCTTTGAGGTATAAACTATGACACAATTCAAAGATACACGCACTGTTGTGTTTAATGAGGGCTCGCCTGTGATTATATATCGCAGCTTCCGATATTCGTACCCTGTTCGGGACCTCAGACCATTAGAACAAAACAAAGGAAATTCCCGACAACGTTGACGTTGCCATGACGATTATCGGACTCTCCAGCTATAGTGATGATTCTGCAAGACCTGCTGGATCTTCTATGATGTTTCGCAATGGACGCCAACGAACAATACAGATTTCCTATAATTAACGACGGCCTTTAGACCGTACAAATGCCGCAAGCCCTGCGATTACAAAAATGTTACGTTATATTGTAATGTTACGTTATATTGCAATATTTGATCTGAGCATCAGACAACTTCATCGAGCATAATTTTCTTGTTCGTGTGTGGTTTCTCGGGATCAAAATATAGTTACGTTAACCCGGAAATTCAAGCCATCGATGCAGGTTGGCGTGACGATGATGTTGTTGCTGATGAAGCTGACCAGGTTTGCCACCAAAGTTTTTATTACAGATGAGATGAATCTTGTGATATTGAATGACAACATCGATGGTAATTGTTTCCACAAGAAGACTGGGTTTTTTCAGTAAAGAGGCACATATCTGTCGAACAGGTATTCGGCAAAGACGATAATGATCGTTTCAGACAACATTGGGATAATAAGTTTGGTAATACATGTACTTGGTGACAAGTCCCCAAAAGGCACAGTTGCCGGATAATTAAATATCCTCTAATGCAGATATTTTCCATGATTGTAGATCTACCAGTAAAAGAAATAACTGGTTGGACGTGCGTGTGCACGTTGCACCGGTGTATGATGATTTGGAATAGGGTCTCAAGTATGCTAATTGATAACATGATAAAGATGTAATGAACCTTCAAAGTTATCGACACGAGAGAAAAATCTGAGCCGAACAACAACTGCGAGATGAAATAGTCAAGAAAACCGTTTTACTCGTAAAAATAAATATACACCCGTGTCTGGTTGTATATTCCATTTGCGGAATCACCTCTAAGACCACTGTTGTCAATGATGTTGCTGAAATTGTGACTACAGCAAGTGTCATGGTGGACCAATTTATATACTGTCTTGGGTACTTCAATGTTAAACGGTGTCGCAGGCGACGCTGGCAAAATAATTTCTTAGAATTTGCGATGACGCGCCTATTTAGAACTTCTTAATGCAGCGCAAAATAATCTTAATACAATATGTAAGATATACACGGTGACAATGGAAGATAAAGCAATCAGTATGGCAAAGTTCGAGATTGTGTTGATTAAAATTGGAAACCACCTGCAACCCACAACAGGTAAATCATCTTCATTCTGAATAATTCAAGTACGTTTCCAAGTTTATCTAGAATTACATCAGAACTCTTATTAGCGACACTACTGACAAGCGCAGTCCTCCTACAATCACATCCAACATGTTACTACAACAATAGAATATGTTTGTCATGTATCTCTTGATTGCACAAGAAAAGCATGAAATTCATTAAATCGCTATTTTCAACATGAGGTTTAGTACTCATCCAAGCAAACAATTTGAAGATGTTTATATATGAAAGAGCGGTGAAAATTATATATTTCATGTGAATTTTGTCGACATAAAATGCTTATAAAATGTCCTGTTACTTTAGGAAAGCTGTGAAATATAGAACTTTCAAGATGTACTTTTTATTCAACTTCTACTTGAAATAATAATAATTCCCTGGACCTAGCTCTTCTAGCTATAAAATTCAAGACTCGCTGTGCTAGAGGCTTCCTAATTTACACAGCCATGACATCGATCCCTTCCCTAATAAACTGCTTTGCCTTAATATTCCATCTCCATACAGGTGGGTCGTTTTGTTCACAATGAGATTTAAAATAAATACTTCATACACCTGGTTGTAACTGTGAAAATGGATGTTTTGTACTTTTAAAAAAAAACTCCTTTAGAAACAAAAAAAATGTTGCGGGAAAATATGTTTAAAAAAGTAATTTTAGTAAAATATAACATTATTTACAAAATTTCATTGATGACCAATTGACCCAACAATATTTTTTAAAAAATACTATTGAAACTAACTTACATTATGGCATACACCGGCACCGTTACATTACAGTTATCAACCATAACAAGTTACTTAGAGTGACAACGCCATTCTTTAAATAGTCTTGTACAAAGTTTGTAAGCAGTGTACAGCAACAGATATTTATCAGAGACAATATTTTTGATGACTCCTAATTTTAGATTCCAAAAATTATTATAGACACGAATCCGGTTTAATTTCCAACCTTTATGACTTAGTGACATTTTAATCTGTGTCATTTATTCTTTTAGATAACACAAAGTATTCGACTGTTTGCGTATTTCGCAAAAAAATCGTGTCACATTAAGGAAGTAAAGAAACAGGGTATTCTGATGCTGCCCTATACGTCACTAAAATGTATGCCATTCATTTCTTATCCTTCCACTTAATAAATTCAACACGTTGAAACGTTCGTTGTCTATTCCACAAATAATATGCCATTATTTATGTTTTGTCACTGAAAGGAAATTATGTTTACGTCTGTTTCAGTATTATCAATATTACAGAAAGATGTATAATTAAAACAAATGAGAATGTCTCGTTATAGCCAGTGTCGGATGACCAAATAGGCAGAGTAGACACCGGTCAATGTGCTTCACGCCGGGCCCCACGCCTTTTAGAGGCCTCACTACAACGGATCAAAATAATATCTATAGGAGATAATTTGCTTGGGGGCGGGGTATTTGACAGCCTAAGAGCCTCCACAGGGTTTAATCCGGCAATGGTTATATCGATATTGCCGTATTCAGCTCATCTTTTGTGTGCACTCGTAAGATTCTAAGTGTGGTTCCTTCGGCCTGTTTTATTTTCAAAATGCAATCTACGATGTGTACACGTGTGACATAGGTGCATCCGAACAAAAACAACGTAGACCCAGTCATGCCGTCAAATAAAGCTTAACTAGATCAGGACAAGATTTTTTCAACAAAACATAGTGTTGCCCTTCATTCTAGACTCAATGACTTCTGATTAGCCAATATTTAACTCTGACTAAAATAATGACCAATCAAATATCTTTTGTCTGAATAAACTTGGAGACTTATGTTTGTGAAAGTAGGCTCTGTGTATCTTATGTTAGCTTATAAACATAAATCTAGCAAACAGCGTTGACCCCTGACTTTCCGGTGTATTATACAACGATACAATCTGAATCTACGATGCTTGTAATTGAGTGTCATAGTGGCAAATACAGCAGTAAAACGTAGGTTTTAAACCGGTTATTTTAGTCAGCGCCAAATCAGATTGCATTTCGCTGAGTAATGACACTGATGGCTTGTTTTTCAAATCACGAGAGAGTGAATGAACCGGTTTTTGCTTGGAAAGTCTTAAAATATATTCAAGGTCATAATGTCGGTGCATGAAAGGCAATATGCATTATATAAGCAAAACGAAAATGCCGTACATGTCAAAGTCACGTGGTAGGTAGCATTTTTCAAGGTAAGATAATATAGTCAAGCTCAGAGTTTTGTTTATGTAATATTTCATATATCAATATATGTTAGATTAAAATGTTCTCCTACAGTCGAAAAGGCTATTAAGGATGATCATGAAATTAAGAATATGAATAATATTTCAACAATAATAGCATAACTTCACTCATACTTGCCAATACAATGAATTCCACTGTTATCATCACCCAACTTGTTCTGATTTCAATGCACTGTACAGGTATGATCTCACCTATTTATTAAAACATGAAATTGACAAATCTGTACGCAAGACTTCAAAGTATATTTTAAACTCTTACCGATTTAAAATATGGAACAATTTGAAAAAATATCTAGGAGTTCCTACAATCATTCTCCAATAAGAACCAGAGCGCTACTCTCACAAGCATCGTTATAGCGCAGTGTAATATTTACACACTAACACACTCCTATAAGTCACGACAAAAGTATTGCATAGCGCATTAGGACTCGAGGATATACATTTATCAATTTCGCCATTAACGGGATCATTTGCTAAGACTGACGCCAAAGTGAGATAACATCGAAACAGTGAAAATGGCGGCGCAAGCACAAAATAATCTGTATGCATCACAGATAATATCACAAAGTTACATAGCATAGACTACAACAAATTAATATTTCAGAAATAGCAGATTTACGGATTACATTCAATGATGATAACAAAAAAGCATCAACAGACATGAAATCAAGGATGTTGAAAAGTTACAGTAAGAAGAAGACATAGGTTACGTATTTGATGTAATTAATCTGGCAGTTTTGTATAAAACTAACACTATTGTGGAACTATATCTCGATGATTTGACATAGTCAGTTTACAATGAATCAACACAAACAAAACAGAGATAGAAATTATGGACAGTAAAGTTTGATTTAGATCAGCACATGGGTCTCATTACACAAAGATACTGAACAACAAGAGTGCACCTTACAAATGGCCAGTTTTGACCTTAATTCCGCAATCAGCAACTTATTTGAATTGGACTGACGAAAAGTTTAAAATTGTCGAAACAACTGTTCCATTTGGAAATAGTTGTCCTTGTGGGTTGTTGAAAGAACCTAAAGATAATTCAACGGGTATAACAAAGGATTTTTCGATGATTTTATTTCAGTTTCAACAACTGACAGCTATATTCAAGACATCGTTACTACGATGGCAACAGCCATGTAGGTTACAAGGGTATGATTTGATTCTGAGAACGAATTAAACGAGACGAAAGAGATTTATACTATAGTGAAAACATTGTTAAATAAAGAGTCTACTTACGCACTATATATGAAGGTAAAATAAAGGTATCCGTTAAGAAGAGTATTTGTTATTTATGTTGCTGTTTTAGGAAATTCAAAAGAAGGGTGTACTATTGAAAGGTCAAAGATAAATAGACAGACATGACCCATACAAAGAGAAAAACCTATCAAAACGACTAATAAACATATATGTTTATTTGATAACTGACACATTTCGAACACCTGAATCTCAAACGTATGATAAAACAGAATTTTAATATGCAAGACAAATGTTTTAAAATGACTATTCATAAATTCACGGAGAAAATAGTTACAAGCAGACAAGCAATTTCAGGTGATCCAGTTGATAGCAAAATTTAACACTTGAAGGGACAAATGAGGAGCAAGAGTTATCGCGATAAAAAGACGACATGCATGAAATTGAAAAGATTTCGAAGTACAAAAAAGAATGAATGATAAAAGGTATGTACTCGTGAAATGAAAAGGATCTAAAGGTTCGTTAAACAGTTGTGAACCAACTGAAACTATTACACCGTAAAGATCTCCACATGAGATGATGTGCCAAAAACACACCTCTCCGAGTCTGACAAGTTTACTTTACCTTTTGGTCAGACCAGATAAATCAAATAGATATTGAATAACATGGTCAATTTGCAAGTCATCTTCACTGACATTATCATGTTTTGTACAAGTTTTGCCATCTACAGTAGAGAAAAGTAGACGCTCACCTATTGAGTAGAGGCCCATAGAAGGGGAAAAAATTTGAAACCTTTAAAAGACGAAAACATAAATTTTTGCCATCAATAGTAGAGACCAATAGACGGAAACTTTAACTTTTTAGCACCGTATCTAATTTGATAATATGTTCTAATGTATTTTAAATTATGAAAATTATTTAGTGTGATATCCTATGATTTTTATCATTTGAATAATTTTTATTCGCTGTTATATACTCTATTCTTATTTTTCCATCTTTTCGAGCACTCTTTCTGAAATGTTTGGTTTATTTTTACCTTTTCATGTCAGAAAGGTTTGCAAAAAACAATGTTTTGGTATTTAAAAAATAAGCTCATTGGTTCTGAACTTCTTTAGAGATGGGACATGTTTTGATATCAGTGTCTTTTATATGTCAAAAAAAGTTAAATTACTTGGATTTATCTTAAGCTAACCATCTCAGTGTTCTTGCAAAAAGATGAAATATCAAGAAAACTAATGAAAGTACAACAAGGTAAACAACGCCCTGAAACGTTTACTTCACACAAAACATACATATGTAATTCATAGCAAGCTGGACCAAGAATATTACAAAAACTTATTTCATTTTCCATGCATATATGTTACTTTAGTAGTTAGAGGAAAGTGTGAGATGTCGTAGGAATTTGCACGTTAAATGTCTTGATTGTTTAGCAATATTTAAATGCAGTTAAGCCTTCGAATGATCGTCATTAATTACTTTTCCAACTTTGTATAAAAAAGGATGCCTTAACTGAACTATCTAAAAGATGGATGATGGCAGATATGTTGAAACAGAAGTTAAATATTCTGAGAAAGAAACAAAAAGACCATATGTTTAGACCAGATGATCGTACTACATGTGTCTGGCATTGTTTATCGTCGGTTCTATGTCCGCCAAAATAATACAGATTACTCAGAAATGCATGGTCAATTTGTTTTTATCAGACTTTGAAGAAATTTTCCTCTGGAGATATACTACTGAAACTGCGTCTTTTAGATACCTTCTACCAAAGCTGTAGTTTTGATAGTTCACGAAGCGAATGTTTTTCTTCGATATCAACCAGGAGGAAACACTATTTTCCGGTAGTTCATAAAGCTGATAGGCCAAGTTTGATCACGCTTTGTCGAAATATTACAATAAAATATTTTACTCTGTTTACTACTTTGTTTATAAAAATCAAAATAAACACGTCCATCATCAATAAACTAAATGTTGTTTGGACAATCTAAACGTACCTAAAACTTAATCAACTTGATGGAAAATTTAAGCACCATTTAAACCACACTCAGATTCGATTAAAATTAAATACTTCAGTTTTGGCTCTACTTTAAATATAATAAATATATTTTCTCGTACCAGAAAAAAAGAAAATTTACTCTTTATTATTCCAAACTACACAGACAAAAATAAAATGGTTATATTGTAAATATTTCTCGTACAGAAAACGTACCATGAAATGGTGCTGACATCATCTGTCGTTAAAAAAGCACATATTATAATGAATGCCTGCTCTATCGCCTTTTGTATGCTTTGTAAATCGATACAAATCGATATGATATCAGTCTTCCAATGTTTCCATTTTACTTCCAATTGACATCTAAATTTATTAAATAGAAATTATTAAAGATACAATCAGAAAAATATAAAATTATATGTCATGCGATGCACGGAACGTGTATGTGTGTGTGTGTGTGTTTCTATTCAAACCGCAAGCATTTTAACTTCAGTTCGTTCGGAAACAGAGTTTTATCTCCTTAGCAACTTGGACTTTAAATAGTTCTTCAATAGTCAAAAGAAGCCCCAGTCACTCATTTCTTCTTCATCTCAGTCCCTTCCTTTAGTTTAATATATGTAACCATATTTTTACAAAGGGTCTACCACTCCGGTGGCTTAGCGGTTAGAGCGTGTTCTATCCAGTCCTCAGGGCAAATTAAAACAATACAGAAATCTGGCCCGTGTTTGTGGGTTTCGAGTGGTCTTACAAAATGCAATCTGGCGATTGGCCGAAAAAGGTTGTGCACCCCTGCTATAACCCAAGTGTACGGCTTCCAATGGATAGTGCGTTTTGTGGACATCCAAACAATTCAGCTATCGAAAGGGTTTTTGATTGCAAGTGATCGACCATATCATGTTCGGGAGGTTGAGGATTTTCTTTACCACCGTTATAACAAAAGGTTTTTTCTTTCACCTGACGATACCTACTTTTTATCAACTAAAATAATGGACATATACTGGTTCTTTTTTTCCACAGCTCAAACAAGAATAATTTTGTTTTCGAGCTATGACATACACTGGTTCTCTTTACGACAGCTCACACAAGAATAATTTTGTTTTCGAGCTATGACATACACTGGTTCTCTTTACCACAGCTCAGACAAGAATAATTTTGTTTTCACATGATCTATTTTTATGGACATTAGTAAAGAGAAGATCTACAAGGACATTTTTGCCTTAAATGCTGGACAAGATAAATGCTTGGATTTATTACTCTATTAAAACGATCACCAAAGTGAGGGGGAAAAATAAAGGTAAGCCCATAATTGTCTGACGACGTCGATGACATGATAATGAAGGTAAGCCCATAATTGTCTGACGACGTCGATGACATGATAATGAAGGTAAACCCATATAGATTAAAAGTAAACCCAGATGAAGACAAACTCAGACATTCACTTTTTGCTTTGATTCAGTGGCATATTTATGATGGTTTACAAAATTCCAAAAGCAACAGTATCTTGAGGAAATAAAAAGTTTTCACTTTCTGACTAATGTGAATTTTATTGATTTTTTTTCAACGCAAGGACGATTAAACTTTGATGTTTTAAAATATAGTCCATTAAAATAAAAAGTCTGTATACTTAAAATTGCATGCCCTCTTTGCAGTTCTTTCATTTATACACCTTTCAATTATCGGAGAGCTTCAGTTGCATGACAATACTCAGTCTTATTTTAACTGTATGCATGAACTGTACATACATTTTATGTCCGATATAGCAGCAAAAAACTGAGTGACCTATTTAATGTCGTCTTAGTTAGATAATATTCAAGATTTTTTTATGTAACTATTAATACAGTCGTTATTAAAATAGGTTTTCAATGCAATTTAAAAACCATGGGTACTCGTGGCAATTTAGTTAGTAACCCATAAAAGAGCTGACGTCCAACCTAGGATGGCAAAGACAGGAACTGCCTCTGTTTGTGACCATAATAAATTTCAATTTACATCCAAATAGGGCTACATTAACTCTTGATTATTTTGCCATCTTAGGCGAATAATGATCTAGATTAAATCTTTACAAGGTGGTCAATTTAAAAGGTGTAATCGAAATTCGTTTTCCTGGCCGAAATGAAAACCGTGCGCAATGTAACGAATTCGTTGTACCCCTTAAAAAGATAATTTACCAACCCTGTGGAACTGTGTAAATAGTATTACCTGTATCACGCATATTCATGTAGCTCATCATCATCATCATCATCATCTCTCTCTCTCTCTCTCTCTCTCTCTCTCTCTCTCTCTCTCTCTCTCTCTCTCTCTCTCTCTCTCTCTCTCTCTCTCACACACACACACACACACACACACACACACAATGTTGATGCACTCTCCCTCTCCTTCGTCCCCAGTTGATGGGGTAATTGCGTCTTCTTGATCTTATCTCTCTTGGAGACTCTTTTCCCCAAATCATCGGAAGAGTCGTCCTCTACTACTGAGATCTCCGACTCCAACATGATGGAACTGTTTGACCTAAGCCTTTCAATGCGTTTAAGACCGAGAGGGGATTATGTTCATCGCTAGTATCAATTTTCTTCTATACTAGTTCCTGTGCTTGCTACAGAATTGTCTTTCGCTGCGGACTGGTCATTCGTTCGTTCGTATTTAGATTTACGTTGTGTGCTAATGTAATGTACGACGAATTTATTAATGCCTTCTAAGTATGCTATTAAGTTTCTTTTCCGGTGGTAGGCAATCAAGTTACGCTACCCAACACTTTGCTGCACGCAAACCGTGCTACTTATTTGGTCATAAGATGGGAATGGAGCCAGACACGTGACGACATGACAACTACGTGCAAGCACGCGCCTCGGCGATTTCGTTAATACACCAAGTGAGAAAAGAAGCCACGTAATCGTCGCTGTCTGTACTGCATGCATGCTCGAATGCGGTAAAGGAGAAAAAGAAGGCTGGCTGGAGTCTCCAAGCATTACATATTCTTAAATTTAAGATACCTGCTATACATGTCAGGAAAGAAGGATATTGAGTTCCATAGTAACACACCATGAGAGGAAAGGAACCTCTATGACCGGAGAAAAAGAGACAAAAGTAAAGATACATGTTCTCAATGTCAGAAGAAAGGACACTGGTCTTCAGAGTGTCAATATTGTATGTAAAGAAGAAAAAAGAGCATTCAAAAGAAGACACAGAAAAAGAGCCCATTATAGTAAAATATTCGAGACAGCGAGACAAACAGAAGCAAGAGTGAAAATGAAAACAATTCAAAGGAGACGGACAGTAAAAATGTGAACTAAGTTCTGTGCTATGGAGTTTCCTTGTGATTCTGGTTTCTCAAGAATATACGAAAAACAACTTTAATGTGTCTTTTTTCTTGAATCTTTCTTTAAAATTCATAATCATTTATCTATCAGTTTTATTTGTGAAAATATGAAACATTTGCCAACTTGTCAAAGTTGAATCTTTGGACAGTTCGTAAGAATTCTTTTTCCAGTTTTATTGATTCTGAGATAGTCTTTTAACTTTTTAATTTAAAATAATCAAAGTTACTAAGTAATTATTTTTGCTCTATTGATGATCGCGAATGACAGTTGTCTTTCTTGAGGACAAAAATCCAACATGCACAATTACATCCAGCTAACTGAAAGCAAGATTAAAGACGTGATTATCACACTACAAACAAGTATTCTGGTTCAGATGATATTGGCAACTTATCCCTTAAGAAAATGGAATTTTTTTAATATTTCCAAACCACTATTACTACTTTTTCATTAGTCATTCATTTAATGAATATTTCCAGATCAGTGAAAAATGGCCAATGTGGTGCCTATATTCAAGTAAGAAGACAAATCTGTGCCGCCAATTAAAAGCCCATACCCCTTTGAGTAATATTTTCAACATTTTCGAAAGATTGGTTTTTAAATATATGTTTAACTATTTTATTGACAATTATTTTTTTACAAATATTGATTTGGTTTAATATCTGGTCATTAAGCCACATATCAGCTTCTCGACATCTATCATAATATCGGAAATAAAATTAAATGCATTATATTCTCTGACATATAAAACATCTAATAGAGTGAGGTATAGTGGATGAATCATAATCTGAAAAGCAATGGAATTAATACAATTTGAATGGCATTGATAGATGATTATTAGAACTCACTGGAGGAATAGGGCAGGGATCAGCATTACGTCCTTTTCTTTTTCTTATATATATTAATGCCATAGCGGAATGTTTAAAATCACTGCTTAGATTATTGGCAGACGATTCTTCTTTACAATGCATATCGCCTGATCCATTTATCATTCAAAGCGTATTAAAAGATGATTTTCAATACTCACCTGAGTGGGAAAATATTCGAGTTATTAAGTTTAATCCTTCCAAAACAAAACGACTCCTTTTCATCAATAGATAGCTGGAATTTTCACTAGACCTGAAATTATGGGAGAAAAAAATTGTTACATCATATCGATATATGGGAATTATTTTATCATCCAGTTGCTCAGTAACTACACTGAATGTAATTTTGATTCTCTATCTATTCGAACTGGGTTACTGAAGAACCTTATATAAGTATTTTCAAAATATTCTCAGATTAAAATTTATTTAACGTACATTCAACCAATTTCGGAATATGCATCTGAAATAATTTCTTGCTGTACTAACTTTGACTGTGAAACAGCTTGAAACAGTCATCATAGTTTCTGGACTAGATCTGCTTGCACTGAAGCATTTTGTTTTCAAACTGGATGACCGAACTTCGCATAAAGCCGAATGACATGCATAGCGTTAAACCCTACAACAACAACAACAACAACAACAACAACAACAATGCTCAATCTATCAAAATACACAAGAAATATGTTAACGAAAATAAAATCACTTTACCATACATATTAAAACAGGCATGAATTAGACAAATTTAAGAACGTGAGGCATTTTATGTATTAGGACAAAATGTTTGAGTAAAATTATTAAGACGGAAATTTTCTCTAAATTGTATTAAAAGGAATTTTTCACTAAATTATATTGAAAGTAATTACCCACTAAAATATATTGAGATTAATTTTATTTTCTTCTGTACCAAAACTATACTATTTTAAAACAGATTGCGTTATACGAGCAAGTGCAAAACCCCTTTGTACTATGAAATACATTTCTCTTGTATCCAAAGGTCAGCAATTTTTAGGATCGGTTGTAAGTTGCCGAAGACCACTTTCTTTGTTTGAGTCAGCTAGAAGATTCACGCATTTCCTAATAACGAAAAAGCCAATGCAGCAGAATTGTCTTTCTGATGACGTAATGGACGCAGAAAGAATCAGTAAGAAAGACGGGAGCCTTATTTTTATTCGAAATGAATGAATACAAAGTACCTAGACCAATGTCCATATTTGGCCGTTAGTATAAGTTTAAAACTGCGTATAAATTGAGAACAAGCAAAATCAGTTGATTCATCGAGAATCAGAAGACTGTCTTTCCTTACAGGTAAAAATAGTCCGTGTTTGTAGACTTCTTCAATTTTGTACAAATTATTGTACAACAACAACACCCGCAACCGTATAATCCTCTATATGTTCGGGCTGTTATATGGCGATACTGTATGGATTCTAAGGCATATTAAATATGCGAGAAGATTAGAAAGAATACGTTGTGTTAACTCTCTCTCTCTCTCTCTCTCTCTCTCTCAAAACCTTAATGACAATATGTAATGCATGAATTATTATTATACAAACAGTTTCACCGCAGACTATAAGCTGCTTTATCTCTCTGTTTAAAGACTATAAAAACTTTGATTAAATTAGTTAATCATTTCAAGTTATGAAAGTTGTTGAGTATTCACTCACTTTCTTATAAGTTATCGCGGATGAGTGCTTTCAACTTGCCTGAGGACAGACGGAGTCATAGATTCAGTTTAGATAACTTGAAAGATGATTTATTTTCTTATCATATGATACCCGTTTTAGTTATTGTGAAAAGATGTGCTTTGCATGTCAACTGCTTCTCATAAAATCCAGATCTGGCTGGTTTTTTCTTCATCCGTGCGGTGAATGAATAGTTGTGAAATATTTGAGTTGATGCAGTGTATGTTAGCCCAATCAGAGACACCTATTTAAAGTCCGAGCCAGGCTTTTGTAGACACTCAGAGAATCTCTTCTCACCACTCATGAAGATGAACTGCATGACCAGCTTTTGTGTTTTGATTGCCTTCTTGGTGGCAGCAACAGAAGCAATCGCCCAGAAAAGAAGTGCACAGGAAGAACCAATGTTAGCTGCGTTGCGTGATCTTATGGTAAATTTCGTTTTATCTTTCTTTCTTTTGTTCCTTCCTTGAAACTTCATAAAATAATTTATTTCTTAATTCTTAATTTTTGTTTAATTTCTTTAATATTCCTTCATTTCTGTTTTTTTTTAAATTTTATTTCCCATTTACGATCCTAGTCATCAATAAATCTGCATTGATTTGATATATTCATACATTCGCTAAATATTTTATACAATGGATGTCATTTTGTATTGATTTTATTATTAACGAGTATTCGTTTTTGTAAGCGCAATTCCAGCTAACACTTTTCAACAACGGTTTCAACACTTTAATACTATCTAAGAGTCCATAAACAATCCTTGTTTTAGTTTCTATATCATTTCGTTATCACGCTCATAAATATAATCGCTCTTTAAACAAATTGCTCCAAAATATTCGAAAGATCTTAATCCCAAAAGCAGTACAGATTTCCAGTTTTTACAATTTTACAAAAAGAGATAACAGGAAAGAAGAATTTATTTTCTCCTACACACATTACTCAAATTATATCCCCAAGATCGTTTATGAACCTAATAGCTTACGCGTAATATATGAAACATTTACTACTTCATTTTTATCAATATTTGGTCAAACAAAAGAACAGTTTCAATATGTATTTCAGAGTCTCTCCTTGCATAATGCCAATTTTTTTCGGTGGTATGAACTGTCTGAAGTAAACATATTAAGCTTTGAAAAGTAGAGAAAAGAGTTACTTTCCATGAAATGCTTTTGTCGGAAGATTCGAGATCTCACTCAGAAAAAAGTGTATGATTTTTATGTTGCTGTAAGGTTATGGCTCAGAAGAAACTGTGCTCATACGTTTCCCACAAATTTCCGGACTTGACACATTCTGACGTTTTTCTTTGTTATAGCCACATGAAAAGTAAGTAATGATGTAAATTCCGTGCATCCACAACTCTATGACGTATGAAGGCATGACAAAATTAGGTGTTTGGCCCCGTATTAACTAGCTGACATGTCGTGAACCTTGTCAAAGTTTAGTAGTGTTTGTTTTTATATTTATTTAAATTCCACTCATTATTAACTATAATGATGTAATAATGCGTACATTAAAAATTATGTAGTATATATTGTAGAAAAGCTGTATTGAGACCTCAGCATTGCACGCCTAATAAAAAAAGATACAACTGTACTGGGGAAACAGGAATAGTAAAGATTTCAATTATACAAGATTTTACTTCTATTTTCATTTATGCCTCCATGCAGGAATCAGAACGATATCCGACTTCATTGTCAGCTGATGCATCTCTTGTTGCTTCCGGTCGACAATTGGCCACGGCATCGCAGAAAGGTTTGTGTTAGATAAAAAAAAAAGCTTTTGGTTGAAGACGAGGGGAGGTAAATTTGATACGGATGGAAACAGCAATACAAAACCTGCTGTCCTTAATGACGAAAGCGACCCTTACAATGATACACATTTTACACACAAATGCTGCATATAATTATACTTCCTGATAAAATATAATTGTATATATCTTTTAATTAAGGAAATGTATTATCCACTTAGTATAAATATAATCAACCAGTGCTGCTCTTTTCAACACCATAACTCTAATGGACTTAATGCATTCTTTAATGTTTAAAACTGTCATTCAAACTTACGATTTATTTGTAAAACAGATAATAAAATAAATATAAAAATTTCTCTCCTTTTTTCGTAACTCTGTTACCGAGTAACACATCGAAATCAGAAAAGGTTAATACAAACACTAATGCATAATACAACCCCCACCCTAAAATCTAAAAAAAAAAAAAAACAAAACAGCGATGCATTTTTTTTATAAACTTATGGAATATATATGCACCATTTCTGAATTCTACATGCATAATATCACATCAACTAAGCAGAGCGTAATTTTATACGCTAAACAAAATATAATAAAATATAAACACTAAATCACGTGTTATTTTTGTTCAAAAGTCCGTTTTGTATCAAGAAAGAACGATCGTACTTTAATTATGGAAAGTAATATTCATAAAGTGTACAAAAATATCCCACATTTCGACTTGAAATGCATATGAAAATGCGATTTCTAAATGTCAACATGAAGACCCACTCAATGACCTTCTTGAACCGGTAACCTGGAAAATGCGATTTACTATGCATCTGTTAGAATCATACAAATAAATACATTATATAAAATATGGAAATGTATACCTTAAACAATACTGAGTTTTAATCCAAATTTCCAATTATCCAAGAAGTTGTCCTACACGTACAAAATTGTCTGCTACCCAACGTGTCAACTTGTCGCTAGAATATAAATTCTCAGGACATTCCCCGGCGCATAGTCGTTTTCGAAATTCTTTAGTAATTTTTTCCCATCAACAAGACGTTTTGAATACATTGCATCCTATTCATTGTTGCCTGTCTTCCACGTAATAGCTTATTTTTATATATAAAATGTTGGACTTTACTAACTTTTGTACAAGATCGGCTTAGTTTGCTGAATATCTCTTGCCATTTATTGACATTTTTACGTTGAATTTTATAAAACTAGTTATAAGCCTGCCTTAAGTACTCGACTGAACTGCTGACAGAATCAATCCAAAGCAACATACTTCATTTATATAGCCCGATGGATAAATATTACATCTTTTCAAAGCTGTGCGCAGAATAGGCTGACATATCGCGAAACAGGAAAATGGGGGGGGGGGTAATCTCGTGTGTCCAAACTTAATATTATTTGGAACAGAATATTCTGGCGACAATGGCCTTTTTTCAAATGGTAAGCATTGCTGTATTTTATTTTTGCCATACGGTCGATTTCGGTATGCGTTTTGCTTCAATATTGGAGACTGAATCTTATTGCGCAGATATGCCTGACAACGTTGTACTGTTATAGAAAATACATCAACTTTGATTATATGATTTATACAGTCTGCAGGCTTTATCACCATTGTAACTAAATATTGGAATGCACATCTATATTCAGTTGAACAAATTTACACGATTTTCAGTAAGAACAATAATAAGGATAATAAGGAAAAGTAGACTGAAAGCCCTTACGCCGGTTCGCCTTGTCCGAATGGCAATTTTTAAAAACTGATATCACTGCTTGTGACGTTTCACAGCGGAAAAAAGTACAAGCGCCATTTGGATTAAACCTGTCCCGACCCTTAGATAATCAAGTCTTACATTCCAGGAACTGACCACTTAATTTTTCCGTTGGGGGTGGTTGCATGGAATTTTCTTTTATACTACAATATATTTTTAACAAATATAATGGGTAACCATTATAATCAATATAATGATTTCCTTTTTTATTGATTAAGGCAAGAAGTTTCTTTCAAGCTGTGTGGGTGTGGTTTGCCGATTTTTTAAAAACAGTAAAATCAGTACAGTGGAGGTGAGATAGGTGAGCTATTGGCTTTGGTAGATAAAGTGGTTATAACACTGTAAATCATATGACAGAACAAGTTTTTGTTTTACAACAAATCCAGATACAATTCTTTTTTCATAACTGTCTCATGAAGCGACATGAGACCCTTTATTAATATGTACCATGTGGTGGAATTTCCCTCTAGTATACATTTTTCAGATTTTGTATGGAAATAATACTTCTATTAGAACAGATCGTATTTTACATCTGAACAAAGTCAAAGGCTTGAAATTTTCGACAACCATACCCAGATTAATATTTGTTTATGTTTATATGTGAAAGTTTATGTGAATGTGAGAAAGCCAGAATACCCATACAGCAGCACAGTCTAGGCTTGTGGTTTGGCTTAAATGCCATTTCTCATCACATTAAAGGCTATACATGGCAGCCAAAAGAACACTAAATAATGCACAGGAACACCCATACAAAACAAGACAAGAGTTAGCACATTCTCACATTGACCAGGTTATAGTGTGGCCTCTTTTGCCAAAACATGTCCTCCTTTATTATAACACATTAATACAAGCCGAGTCTGTAGATACTAATACTCTCTTTTTTGAAAGTTCAGATATCATAAACCTTGTATTGACAGAGCCAGACTTTCAAACCAACGCAAATAGAGATAAAATGTCAATGATTCAATATTTGATTCTGTATTGCAAAGTATTCAGTTTATTGAGGTTTATGCAGATGTGGTAAAAGTCCTTTTCCAGACACATATGTGATTTCTAGAGAGAGAGACAGAGAGAGAGAGAGAGAGAGACAGATAGAGAGAGGATACGCATTTATGAGAGCATCTGTCGGTGTGTAAGAGTGCACAAAATTAAGAAAGCTATTCTACTTTTAAAGATGTGTTTAATCACGTATTATCTTATGAATATATATTTCTTCCAAAAATTACATCACATAAATACAGCTGCTCCACACAGATATACAGTCAACAAACATCTGTGATGAATATACATGGAAATCAAAATATTGGGATGCTGTCTGTTTACCAATAGCCATCATTCACTCATCATAGGTCTACTATTATATGTTTAAAACAATAGAAACTAAATATAGTATTGTCTTTTTAACTCCTCCATAATGCAAAGTAAATGTATGCTTTTACACATTAAGATTAAGTCATACCAGAAATTACATTTGTAAGTCATGGGAATGATTACCAGCATTGTGATAATATGACTGTTCACAGTAAATTGCTATGGTATATAACAAGGCAAAGTTACATCTAAAAAAAAGCATAAAAGAAACTATACATCTGATTTTCAGATTATAAACTGTTCTCCTTATCACTCAAATGCACAGGAGTAAATGTAAACCAACATGATTAAAAGTCAGTAACAAAGCATTCATTTGGTACTTTTCACTTTTCACATCTGATTGAAAGAGGAAATCAGAGGGGAAAAAATACATTTTCAAAAGTATTTAATCTCATTAAAACAATAATTTTTATATCTAGGAAATTGAGAACTATCTTATAAGATAAGAAGATAAGAATTCCTTATTTCAGACTTCAAAGTCCATACCTACCTCTAAAGTAAAATATAAATATAAAGTAAAATACATTGTAAACATAAAAGTATATATATATATATATATATATATATATATATATATATATATATATATATATAATATAATATAATATACAGCAACATCTACAACTATTATCTGCGCCATGCAGTGTTCAGAATAAAATTAAGTGACACATTTAAAGAGTAATTTGTTCCATCTACTAATACTATGAGAATTTAAATGAATGTCATAGTTCTAAACAGATTTCAATATACAGTTCTTACTATTAGATATTCTTGTCATCATTGAGAATACATACTTTCTCATTATTTCATCAAAACTGAATACATTATAATTAACAAAAGGGCTGGTGACACTGATCCACAGAAAACAAAGACTATATATATATATATATATATATATATATATATATATATATATATATATATATATATATATATATATATATATATAACCACAAGAGTCTGACGTTTTATCAATAAAGTACGGCGAAATCTCTGACAACATGAATTCCTCTTATCGGTAATATAAATAAACACAAGGAATGCAAGCGTGACCAACAACCCTTAGCTCGATTCCACTTTTCTCGCGAGGCTTTTATCGCTTCAGAATCGCAAGAAGACTGAAAAGCTACACATATATATTCAAAAGAGAGAAACATGCCAACACATAACTCTTGAATGACCTTGTCCTGAATCCAATCGGAGATATGAACCTTTATTTTCACAATTACGGTCACAATCCCTGTCTGGAATCAATCTTTATTTACTGCAGGGTAGAAACTGGTAGAATTGGCTACTTCAGCTGGAAGATCGATTCCAGACAGGGATTGTGACCGTAATGGTGAAAATAAAGGTTCATTTCTCCGATTGGATTCAGGACAAGGTCATTTAAGAATTATGCGTTGGTACGTCACTGTCTTTTGAATATATATATATATATATATATATATATATATATATATATATATATATATATATATATATATATATATATATAGTTTTTCAGTCTTCTTGCGATTCTGAAGCGATAAAAGACTCGCGAGAAAAAGTCGAATCGAGCGAAGGGTTGTGGTTACGCTTGCATTCCTTGTGTTTGTTTATATTACCGATAAGGGGAATTCATGTTGTCAGAGATTTCACCGTACTTTATTTATAAAACGTCAGACTCCTGTGGTTAAACTGTCCTCCTCAAGCTAATAAAAAAAATCAGCATAATACACACCAAAATACACGTGTATTTACAAGTTCTATCTGTATCTATCGGTTTTCACACACAAATTATTATTTGTTTTTGTTTGATTAATAATATAAAGCAAAATAAATATCATTTATGTGACTTTGATTCGAATTATTTACTTTTTTCCAAGTTAAAGCACAAGTCATGTAATGTCACTTGGTCGTACTTGATTCGACAGACCTGATAAATAATGAAAGATAGTAATGAATACACAGAGTGAAACTAGCTCCATTCCGGAACGATCAACTTGTGCAATAAAGTACGACCAATTGACGCGTGTTATAACTAGGAACAAGTAAATAATTCGTATCAAAATCACATAAGTTATATTTTATTTTGCTTTATATTATTATTAAAACAAAAACAAGCAATAATTTGTGGGTGGAAACCAATAAATAAAGATAGAACATGTAAATACATGTGTATTTCGATGTTTCTAGTAACCGTTTTTTTTTCTACTAATCAGAGCAAGAGTATTTTTTTAAACCTATTTTGTGGGCTTGGTATGACAACCAAATGTATTGTTTTTATTAATATACATGTATTAACTTTAAGGTGTATAGGAAAGGAATTAGTGATCCTACACCTAACCAACCATAGTTTATGAGGTCTATAATCGAAACATATAGGTTGATAATATAAAAACGGATAAAAGGACTTACTCACGAGGCAAATCGTATTATGTAGAAAAATGTTGAAAATCACATTTGGTGGAAATGCATTTCCCATCATTTCTGGTTGTCCAGGGGGTCCTGAATTTTCGGAATTTGTTGCATAGGGTGGGGTGCGGTCAGTAGCGGATTTAGCGGGAGGGGGGATGTCTGACTCCGCCTCTTAGAAATGCCTCAAGCGCAAGATATCTATTAAAAATTTAAATGCACTTACCTTTGATTCGGCCGTAAACCAAGACCTTGCTTTCTGCCTTGACCACCATGTTTGCATCTAAACCTTACGTAACGATAGGCAAATTTGCTTTCATAAGGCTTAGATGATGCCATCAGTGCCTTATTTGCTGCTTCAACAGACTTACTATCAGCTTTCACCCACTGAATGCTGTTATTCTTCCCATGCTTTTCCAACACGGCGAAAAAATCGACATAATTATGGAAGTTGTCTCCTTCTTTCAGGTCTTCCATCTCAGCTTCTGAAACAAGCGCGCAATTCGATTTGAATCGGAATATTTCGGAGTCGTCCCTACTTCCAGGTTTTCCATCTCAGCTGCTGAAACAAGCGCGCAATCCGATTTGAATCGGAATATTTCGGACTAGTACCTAATGCACCTACTTACGACCGTGCCAATAGTCTTTTCCAAATTGGCCGCACGGCGGCCGTACGAATAGCCTTTTCAAAATTGGCGACACGGAGGGCCGTGCGAATAGACACTACCATTAATATTATTGATCCGATTTAAATTTTGAACCATTCCACCCCACTGCACTCCCCCCACCCCACCCTTTTTCATTGGACCCGTCCTTAAAAGTTTAATATAATTACGTCATATGCTATGTCATCTCCGCACACAGAAGCGTAGCTAAGGTGGGCGGGAGGGGGGGGGGCCGAGGGGAACAGATGTCCCCGGGTGCGGGACTAGTGGGGGGCGCCAATAGGTTGTATGTGGAATGTTTGCTACAAAACATTTTGCATGTATGAAAGATGGTGATTTTATTTATGAAAATAATGGGTTTCAGAGTTGAAGGGGGAGAGGCGTACAAATGAATCTTATCCCCGGGCTCCAAACACTCTAGCTACGCCTCTGTCCGCACAGACTGACAAGAGTAAATATACTGTTGTGCGTCTATTTCAGTTATCTATTACTCGACCAATTATCAGCTGAACTTCAATGCGGCCAAGGCGTACTGTGAGTCTAAAGGGACATCAATCGCCACTTTTGAAGCCCTGGAGGCGGCTTATCAAGATGGATACCAGAAATGCGGCTGTGGATGGGCAGCCAATGGGGTCTCATATCTAGTAATGCAAGAGGCCAAAGATGGCTGTCTCTCTTCAATCGGTGTCGTCAAATGCTCTTGGCAGACTAAATGGGATGTGTTCTGTAATTACCCGACACCAGGTAGGACTATACTTTTTATCTGTAAGCATTCAGTAACATTTCGATTTAAACACTTTATTACTAAAGAAATTATTTCATCTATAGCTTTTTTTCCAGGTCTGATATAACTTTCTGGAATATTGCTATAGTATTTGGAAAATATTGTTATCTGAAACATTGTACGATTAGAAAACGATTTCCGATAAATGCTAAAGCTAAACTAAATCGTTACAAACGATCCGTACTCGTATTGGACATATGCCTTTAATACAAATTACTGTTTTAAAATAAGTTGTAAATACATAGATACATGCTAGAGTCATAGTTAGCACGCATATAAGTTTATTTTAATATGCCTGTGTGTTTAATAACATTCAGGAACAATCTCCCTCTAAATATTCCCATACGGTTTTTAGGAACGAGAAGTATAACCTTTATTTTAATTTTGATATAGTTTAACAGCTAACCAGTCTTCAAACTGCAAAAGCCAGTCTCCACTCTAATATTTTGAATAGTCTGACAAATATTCAGTTTAATATTGTAACATAAGATACTCGGGTAAAAATAGAGTTAAAGCCTCAACCAGTTTTTCTTGCTTGTACCTGCCTGTTTGGTTAATGACCATAAAAAATGAGATTGTCAACGGAATTAAAAGAGGTTAGACTTTGAGTAGACCAATATTTGAAGGCAGTATTGTTGTTCCACAGTTCCATCCGAGTTGCAACGTGGTTTGAGGAAAGTATCTTAATTTTATGTTGTTTTACTTTAAATTTAATAATCCAAACTTTTTAAACAATTATATTTTTTAAACTTTCACTTTTACAGTTATTTTTCTCTTCACTTTATTTGTATTTCACAGTCTTCCTATCCAAAGACCAAAGCGGCGAGTACAAAATGACTTTAGCCCAGGCGAGAAAAAATTGCGAAGACAAAGGAACCAGTTTAGCCACCTTTGAGGATCTAAGGACAGCATACAGCCTGGGATACGAGGCCTGCAGCTGTGGGTGGGCCGACAATGGGTTAGCTTACGTCGTCATGCAGAAACCAACTGAGGGATGCATGACGAGCATTGGAGTCATCAAATGCAGTTGGCAGAGCACATGGAATGCCTTTTGCAAAGTTAGTGGTTTTTAAAACTTCATTCTTAAAAGTAAGTGCCAGTGCTAGTTTACCGCAAAAAGCATCACTTAACTAAGCCATATCAGAGAATCGGCATGCGAGAAACTGTCGTTCCCACTGGCATATACACGGCGTTAGTCCGGCTCCATGTTTGAACCACACTATCTATCTGATTAAAATCATATAATCGCTTTCATACATTAAGATTTGACGACGACTTCTTAAGACTGGTGTTTTAGTGCATTAGCCAATGGAAATGCAGCTATCAAAAACCTTAAAGTAAATCCAATCATTCGGTACACCACTGGAGTCTGACGTTTTATCAATAAAGTACGGCGAAATCTCTGACAACACATGACCCTTATCGGTAATATAAATAAACACAAGGTATGCAAGCGATTGGATTCAGGACATGGTCATTTAAGAGTTATGCGTTGGTACGTCACTGTCTTTTGAATGCGTATGTGTAGTTTTTCAGTCTTCTTGCGATTCTGAAGCGATTAAAGACTCGTGAGAAAAAAATCGAATCGAGCGAAGGGTTTTAGTCACGCTTGCATACCTTGTGTTTATTTATATTACCGATAAGGGTCATTAAATATATTGAAAAAGAGCGAGAAAGATCTGACTTGGTAAGATCTCGTTTAAACTCATCTTAGTCCTGTATGCATTGCTGCAATTTGAAGAGCAATATATATATATATATATATATATATATATATATATATATATATATATATATATATATATATAACACATTCGTATGATCCTTTCTCTGTAAAATATTTTTGTAATTTTCAGGTGAAGGCATAGTGAATGTACTAGATAGAGCTTGTATGACACAATTCAATAGGAGACCTATATCCAGAGAAGAATACATTTATGAAGTAAATACAGTATATCAACAACGAAAAGGAGGAAAACAATGAACTTGATTACTCGCATGCAGCTTATTGAAGGGCTGCGAAAGTGCTGAGACAGGATTGACATTTGAAAAACGTTATTTGTGCCATGCATCCTATTAGGGGCTTAATGGAGAACTTATCCCTGTTCTATAATCAATCCGTACAGAGATGTTTATAAACCAGATCAGGAAATCGGCTTTCATAACCACTTACAATGTATACATTCTGTTATAAAATAAATACTTTTTACTTCTGCAAAATAAATTTTTGTTTATTCCAATGCTAACAGTGACGACACCTGTCAGAGAAATTTAGTGTCAACATTCATCGCTCTCCGCCAGTTCCGTATATTGGATTCGCTAAGCATGACCTGTTGCTTGCTTGAATGAATGATGTATAAAGGTACATCTGCACATGAAAGACTTTTGTACCAATGCAATGCAATGCCTTCAGGCACGTCAGAGCAGTTGACTAGGGTATGTCTTTGCAAGATTCGAGCCCGAAACTCACTAATTATGAATCTGCCATGCTTAATGAAAATTCGCTGGACATCACCACCCCACCCCACTCAGTAAGAATGGTTTCAGTGAAAACTGTTCTTATCTTTTCTCGTATTTAAATCATATTTTATTTCGGACTTGAGTATATACAAGGTATATATTTAGAAAACTGGAGTTGAAACTAGTGCATATGATATGTGTGATAATGTCTCCAAACAAAAAAGACCTTGACCTTGCATTGAGATTCTACCAGACTAACGTGCAATCTACAAAATCACATTAACGTTTTTAATTGACAATCTACCAGACTAACGTGCAATCTATAAAATCACATTAACGTTTTTAATTGACAATCTACCAGACTAACGTGCAATCTACAAAATCACATTAACGTTTTTAATTGACAATCTACCAGACTAACGTGCAATCTACAAAATCACATTAACGTTTTTAATTGACAATCTACCAGACTAGCGTGCAATCTACAAAATCACATTAACCATTTTTAATTGGCAAAGTGTTTGTACAATTTCCATAAAACTTTTACCTGTCACATAGTAACATATTATTGTATGCATTCGCTGTATACATTCAGGTAAGACTAGCATAGATAAATAATTTGCAAATAAGCACAATATACCGAAGGAAAATGTATCAACATAACGTTATTGGGATAATTATATATGCAAGGTAATATAATACTTCATATGCATTGATGCATTGATGTATGATAGGAAAATTTCACATGATAGTCAAAATGTTGCGTTAGTCACGCGGCATATGGTGGAAATCTATGATCCCCAGCGTACACTCTTCATATCCAAAACATATGCATAACAAAGGTGATGAAAATTTAGGAAGCTTACTGAATGATTTCTTTATTCTGAATCGGGAGATAATATTCTTCAAAGATGTCCCCGTATTCTGCTTTTTAGATTACCATACATGAAAGTATGTAACCCGACTAAATAGATATAGAATATTGTAATAAATATGGAGTATGCGCATTTGGTTATAGCGCCCCGTTTAAAGGAATTCTTAGATTTTAGTGATTACTTGTTTAATTATTAGAACTCGGTGCAATGGAATATTCCTTAGCCCGAAATAATTAGCCACTTAGTGAGTTTACATGATGTCTTGGTTCACTTTTATTAAATTGAGGTGATGAGCGTATCTCTGTCGTACCATCGTCCCTATTACAATCTAGTGGTGTGCATTGGTGGTGTGACTGTATTGGCAGTATTTACGGTAGGAAACCGGTAAATTACACAATGGAATCAAGAAGGGACTTAGCAGATGCCGTTTATGTCGCCATGTTGGCAAATGCGATTCAGATGTACTGGCGAAATGTGCCTGGAAGCCATCGATTGAATGGCATAAGATGACGTTGTTCACATAGTCCCTTGTGTTAGGGGATAGTTGTATAGTTTGTACGGCGTTAAACTGCTGGCGGTACGGAAACCGGATAAAGAGAAAAGATACTTATGTGCGGTTGATAGATATTTAGCAAGTTGTGAGTTCTGTGGTCTTGCACTGGGCACGTCGGGCTTTCTAATTTAAAATTGAAGTTGTATAGAAGTCTTTGGAAAATTTGGGGTAAACTTGTGACTTCTATCGGAAGCGCGCCAGGGTTTGACACCGCCCGGTCATGCAAATATCCCTGGCTTCTAACAATATAACTTTCGCACTGTAGTCTTAAAAGCGAATGTAAAATTTGTCCATTTCCATTTTCTATGTGAAAATATTTTGGGAATGAATGTCATATCCAAAATGTCATATAAATATTCAGGAATCGCCTTGATGACTAAATATAATAACTGCTTCTTATTTAAATCTGTATTTGGTGATGAGCGCCCGCATAATTATTTTCATTGGGTGGGGAGAGGGTGGCGGCAAACATATAGAAGACCTCAATTACATTATACAGATATAGGCCAAAACATGCACCTGCCCTAGTGCCTACCTGCCCCCATCTTGCTTCAGTTTGCGGGTTTGAATGCATCGGAATACAATTCCTGACTGTTGCTGAAAGGTGGGATGAACTGTACTATTGTGATGAAAAATGTATCGTTTTGTATGTCTGTGTTATTAGGAAAGATACACCAGAAATATTCACCGCTGGTTAGGTATTATAATAAACCTGAGGGTACCAAGGATGTATTCCATGATGCATTAGGCGACTAGTCTTTGCTTCTTTCGTGTAACTTTAAATTGGGCCAACCCTAGCTCACTTATTTAGCAATTGACAAGCGTAGTTTGTCCCTCACTTGCTCACTCACTACTTATACAACGGTTTTGGTCAGAGAAGTTTGTCACACCCTGTTAGACTCGCTAAACGATATACATGTATTGGCAAAAATAATTTGTCCACCCCTAGCTCAATCAGAAAATAATAAATCTATATTAGCAAGCCATTTTTGTCTTACCCTAGCTCACTATTTGTTCCTGCAATCATTATTTCAACCTCTAAAATGAGTTGTATTCTTGTTGCATTTCCTCAGACTCGTATAACGTACATTTAATCCATGTATGTATGTATGTATGTATGTATGTATGTATGTATGTATGTATGTATGTATGTATGTATGTGCGATTTAATATAAAGTCAAATTTTCGCAGTATTTTCAAGGACATGAAGAATTAGAAATAATTTTCACGATGTGATTATTTCGAGTACCGTTTGAAAATAATTTTGGTTGTGACGGCATTAAAAATTAAGTTCAAATACCAGTGATTAGTTTGGATACAGACTGGGACGAAATGATTTATTTTGTATGTCTGTGCTATTACGTTGTCTAAATTTCAACATTCACTAAATTAGGATAGCCATTGTTGTGACAGTGTATTGTATCAAGAAAGTGATCAACAATATATATATATATATATATATATATATATATATATATATATATATATATATATAACACTACCTTACTGATCAACAAAACAAATTATTATTTTTAAAAAACTATATTCAATTATTAATAAAATCAATACCAAATATAAAAGTATTAACTTTATAAGGGACACAACTATTATAACAACTATCACTATCGAGAGATCCAGTTGTCCCCCTTGTACACTATTCTTTATTGATCTGGGTAATTTTGTTTTAGAGTGTCGTACTCTGCAACGTATTAAATGGGGAAGTGGGGGTCGATGGGCGATCACTAGAAGTCTTGGGACATCAAAACCCCACTGGGCCTTTTACCCTTAGTATGCCACTGATCACGCCATCCCGAATATCACTCTTGTAAAAAGAATCGAGCATGATACTTTATTTCCAATAAGCTGTGATTTTAATCAAACAGTTGTAGTTTGTGGGATGGTTTTTTCCCTTTGTTTTTTTTTTAAATTTATTTTCTTGATTTTTTGGGTGATATGCTACTAAAGTCATCTTGAGTTTCAACGGACATTGTATATATAGCGCATTGTAGTACGTGATATTTGTTACGAGATACAGTAAATAGACTTTACTGAGAGCATATTTAGATTAACACCGTACTATCAATGTTTTCTCTGTACTACGTCATCAAAGGTTGTTGATTAAAGCTACCACATGAAACATGGTGTCAGATGTGAAACCAGACAATATTTTCACCAAATGCAGGCTGAATTAAACGTTGTCGACATCAGGAAGGAATCGGGTATACACAGGAATATACGGACTACGTGACTGTTAAACAAATTCTGGATCTATCGTGTTTTAATACCGGAATCGAGCGTTTTGTGACTTGTGATCGTCGTCCTTGTCTTTCCCGATAAACTTCACGGTTGGCTGACCCGCTTCAAGATGGCTTCAGGCAACCTTCCAGTGCCTTTTCCAATGGAAGCGAAGGGTAATCTAAGGGATAACTGGACTTTCTTTGAATCTCAATGGGATAATTATGAGATAGCAACAGGTCTGGATAAAAAAGAAGACAATATTCGCGCGGCTACTCTGTTGAGTGTTATTTGCAGAGAGTGCTATCGAATTTTTCAACATTTAGATATTCCGGACGGCGATCGGAAGAAGGTGAGTACAATACTCAAAGCACTAAAGGAACATTTCATTCCAAAGACAAACGTCATATATGAACGATATGTTTTCAATACATCCGATCAATTACAAAACGAAGGTGTAGACGTCTACGTTACCAGGTTTAAGGGTCTCTCCAACTCATGTGAATTTGGCACGCTACAAAGCCAAATGATTCGTGATGGAATAGTTTTAGGCACCAGAGACAGTGGAGCAAGGTCACGCATGCTTCGTGAACCGGACTTAACACTTGAGAAAGCGGTAGACATGTGTAGAGCTAGCGA
The DNA here is from genome assembly GCA_029339505.1 of Unio delphinus. Lineage (NCBI taxonomy): Eukaryota > Metazoa > Mollusca > Bivalvia > Unionida > Unionidae > Unio > Unio delphinus. The sequence goes on along the minus strand of JAQISU010000433.1, from coordinate 4,430,357 downwards.
GATAGCAGATAGCCAAATGAGGAAACTTTCTTCTACCGAAGAAGTGAACTATGCGTCGAAACAAAAAGTCAAACATGAAAAAGAGAAGCGTACTTCAGAAATGGAAGAACAGAGTAACTGTCGGTACTGTGGTGGAACACACGCCAAGCGAGAATGTCCAGCGTATGGAAAGGTGTGCTCAAAATGCAAGAAAAAGAACCATTTTGCAAAAGTCTTTCTTCAAAGCTCGAGACCAAAAGTTAACAGTGTAGAAGAAACGGACAGTAGTAGTGATGAGTCAATCTATACACTGAATGCCCTTACCGATAAGCAGTGGTTTGTAAACGTAACCATGTCAATGCCGAACACTCCCAATAAGAAGTCAATCAAGTGTCAAATAGACACTGGTGCGTCATACAACGTAATATCAACCAGTGTTCTATCACGCATAGCAAAACAGAAAAAGCCAAGAATGGTGCCAACAAAAACGAAGCTGAAATTATATGATGGGAGCACATTATTACCAGTTGGAAAATGCGTAATTAAATGTACTGTAGGTCAAGTAAAAAAAAAACTGGAATTTCATGTTGTGGAGATTGCCGGCAAAGATGCTTCAACATTATTGTCAGCAGCAGCTAGCGTAAAGTTGGGCATCATCACTGTAAACGTGGTAAACAGCGTGGTGCAAACTACCGAGACAATGCTAACCAAGGAAGTCATTTTGGAAGATTATAGTGATGTGTTTGATGGCCTTGGATGCCTACCAGGGACATACAGCATTGAAATAGATAAAACTATAAAACCGGTTCAGCATCAGCCTAGACGGGTACCAGTTGCCCAGAAAGCAAAAGTGAAAGCAGAAATCGAACGACTAGTGACCAAAGGGATCATTACAAAAGTGTTGGAACCTACTGACTGGATTAGTAGTATGGTAGTTGTAAGAAAACCCAAAAAGCTCAGGGTGTGTTTGGATCCTAAAGATCTTAACAAAGCCATAAAGCGTTCCAAGTACATGATGCCGACAATTGATGACATTCTACCTAAAGTGTCAAAAGCCAAAGTATTTACAGTTCTTGATGCAAAGGATGGATTTTGGCAAGTAAAACTTGAAGAAGAAAGTAGCTACCTTACAACATTCTGGACTCCATTTGGCCGATATAGGTGGTTACGTCTCCCTTTTGGAATTTCGTCGGCACCAGAGGAATTTCAGCGCAGACAACACGATGCTTTAGAAGGGCTACAAGGTACTGAAGTTATCGTGGACGATATTTTGGTATATGGTCAAGGCGAAACCATGGAAGAAGCCATAAGAGATGATGAGAAACTTGTTAGTGTTCTAGAGCGAGCAAGAGCGGTAGGATTAAAGCTGAACAAGGACAAACTGAAGCTTCGACAAACTGAAGTAAGTTACATGGGCCACATACTCACGTCCAGTGGTATACGTCCAGATCCAAAGAAGATACAAGCAATATTAGACATGCCGAAGCCAACCGACGTAAAAGGGGTACAGCGCTTTATTGGACTAGTGACATATCTTTCCAAATTCTTAACACATTTGTCAGAAGCATGTGAACCGTTGCGAAGATTGACAACAAAAGATAAATTGTGGTATTGGCAATCACAACAAGAAGAAGCCTTTGCCACCATAAAGCGACTAGTAACTGAGCAACCAGTGCTTAGATACTATGATTTGGAAGACGAAGTAACTCTACAATGTGACGCGAGTGAAGCAGGGCTTGGAACAACATTGCTTCAGAATGGACAACCAGTTGCATTTGCCTCAAGAGCGTTAAGTACTGCAGAAAAACATTATGCACAGATCAAGAAAGAGTGCTTAGCAATAGTATTCGCGTGTGAACGGTTTGAACATTATATATATGGTAGTTCTCAAGTCACTGTTCATACAGATCACAATCCTCTAGAAACAATCTATGGAAAACCACTGTTAAATGCGCCAAAGAGGTTACAACGTATGCTCTTAAGACTGCAGAAATACAGTTTATGTCTTCAATACACAAATGGTACCGAGATGTACATAGCCGATACATTATCTAGAGCATTCTTACCAACAACATGGAAGGACAATGATGACACTATTGAAGTTTTCAACATTCAACAGCAGAAGCTTGACCAAGATCTATCAGTAATTAACTTTGCCGAAACAGTTAATGTGACTGAACAGCGTTTTAAGCAAATTCAAGTACATTCATACCAAGATGAAGCGTTACAAACACTAAAATCAGTTATTTTGGCAGAATGGCCAGATTCCAAAGCGGAAGTACCTGTCATAATTCGTGAATACTGGACGATTCTAGATGAATTAGCAGTCCAAGACTGGGTGGTTTTCAAGGGAGCTAGACTAATAGTGCCAAAGACACTTCGCAGTGAAATGCTTACGCGAATACATGCAAGTCACATGGGGGTCGAGTCATGTCTAAGGAAATCTCGCGAAACACTCTTCTGGCCAAATATGAATAGTGAAATTCGCGATCATGTTGAAAATGTAGCGTATGTAATGAATACAGTGCAAACCAACAGAAAGAGACGCTTATGACACATGATATTCCAGACAGGCCCTGGAGCAAGGTGGCCATTGATATTTTCACATTTAGGCAGTCAGACTACTTAGTTACAGTTGACTACTATTCAGATTTCTGGGAATTGGACTTATTACCAGACACAACCTCAGCTGCTATAATTAATTGTCTGAAAGGTCATTTTAGTAGGCACGGCATTCCAGATACTCTGATATCAGACAACGGTCCTCAGCTGTGTAGTGTGGAATTCAGTAAATTCTCACAACAATGGGAATTCGACCATGTCACATCATCACCGTACCATAGCCAGTCAAACGGAAAGGCAGAGTCAGCTGTCAAAATTGCGAAGGGGTTGGTAAAAAAGGCGACTAAAAGCAACATGGATATTTGGAAGGCTATCCTCGACTGGAGAAACACCCCAACAGAAGGAATGGACAGCAGTCCAACGCAACGTTTAATGTCCAGGCGAACTAGACACACATTGCCAATTTCAGACGAGCTTCTAAAGCCGAAAGTAGTAGAAAACGTGCGACAGAAGAAAATGCTGAAACACCAGCAGTCCAAGTTCCAGTACGACAAAAGAGCAAAGGACTTGCCAGAGTTGGTGATCGGACAATCTGTCCGTATGGCGCCTCTACCAAATGATCGAGAGAGAAAATGGCGGCTCGGAACCTGTATGGAACAACCTTCACCACGATCATATGTAGTCGATGTAAATGGGCATCTATACAGAAGGAACCGAAAGTACATCAGGGCTACATCAGAAGCCATTTCGGAGCCAATTATCAGTGATCAAAGTGTTTTCAATGATCAAAAGTGTGTAGAAAAAACAGCTTATGAAGAGCAAAGTGCAAGTGAATCTAGTGTCAAGTCTAGTAAAAATACAGCCAAATCTAAAATATGTTCAATTGGTGGCAGTAAATGAGTTTGTTTTTGTAATCATCTACGTTTTTCAAAATCATAATACTTTTTAATTGTTATGATTAGACACTAAATAGTTTCTGTGCAATCACGCCTAAATGAACTAGACAAAGACGTACACACGTACAAATGGACAACATCAAAACAGGACTAATGATAAAGATGAACTGCTTAAGAATGTTGTGTTATTATTATGCATATAATAAATTTATCAAGCACGAGCAAGGGGAACAAGCCATAAAGGGAAGAGTACACTTTTTTTCTATTGTGAATCACCAATGATACTTCCAAAGGGCATCCAAATGCTACATCGCCTGATCTTCCTCTACGTAGTGAGTTCATGGCCCGTTAAGTGCAAAGTGACATCCATGTTTGTAGTACAGGTCACGACGACTAACATTTTTTTTTTAAAAATGTGGATGTAGAAAATGTGTAAAAGTAGAATAAAATATTAGGGCAGAACTGATATGCAATCAGAAAAAGAAAGAAAGCTTATTTTGGTCTTTTTAGATAGTGTAACTGAACAACATTTGATCAAACTTGGCATGTTTCTTGGCACATAATTATAAGTTTGGTTGATTTGTCTCAAATAGCAACAATGTGGCTTCATTAGCAACCATATGGAAACTTATTTTTAACTTCTTTAGGTGGCTCCCATTAGCAACAGCATGACTTCCTTAACAACTACATGAAAAACATTTATTTTTTTTTATACTTTTCTAGAATAGTTTAGTCAATTTTGATGAAATTTAGTAGTATTGTTTTTAGGACAGGCAGTGTTAAAATTGTGTCTGTCGGTGGCTCCACAAGCAATGAAGTGGCTACAATAGCAGTTATATTGTGAAATTATTTTTACATCATCTCCATAATAGCAGATGCTCTGATCACATAGGCCACCGGAACAGTTTTAGAAGGGGTAATATTATCTAAAATAAACTTGAAACAGGCAGTACATAAAATCTGAGATTGTGAACCTTCTGTTTTCATTACAAATCTCTCTCTCTCTCTCTCTCTCTCTCTCTCTCTCTCTCTCTCTCTCTGATAATATGCAATTAATTAATTATTATTATACAAGCAGTTTCACCGCAGACTATAAGCTTCTTTATCTCTCTGTTTAAATACTATAAAAACTTTGATTAAATTAGTCAATCATTTCAAGTTATGAAAGCTGTTGAGTATTCACTCAATTTCATATAAGTTATCGCGTATGAGTGTTTTCACCTTGCCCAAGGTCAGAAAACTTGAAAGATGATTTGTTTTCTTATCATTTGAGACCCGTTTTAGTTATTGTGAAAAGATGTGCTTTGCATGTCAACTGCTTCTCATAAAATCCAGATCTGGCTGTTTTTTCTTCATCCGTGCGGTGAATGAATAGTTGGATTTAAAGTGAAACCGGCCACTAGGATCATATGTTCACTATTTTGCACTGCCATTTATTTATATGGCAGTGATTTAATTTACCCAGGAAGATGGAATTGTGCCACATCTTCCTGGCGTTTATGAGCAAAGAGTGCGCTTTTTAATTTGGTCGTCATATCATACCCCTAAAAAGGAGCTAATTATATGAATGTTAGACCTGGGTGAGTGGGAATAGACCCATCACGCACTCAACCTATCAACCAATCGAAAGTACGTACCTTGCTAGGGGTGCAATAGCACCATTAATGACGAGAGAGAATTGGTTCTCTCATGTTGTCATGATGGAGGTGTCCGGCGGAGGAAAAGGTCCCGGAAGGTGGCGCAACTGAGGTCCTGCATGTTGCACGAGCACTGTCGACAGCCTTGAAACGCCCTAACCGTACTTATTCCAAATTCAATCCAGTTTTTCTAGTGAATTTTCCTATGTCAAAATTGTGTAAGCCACCGATGCAATTCATCAAATGGTAGAGTTGAAGAATTAAATTACGTTCCTATCTATGCCAATCTTCTGGTACAAAAGTGTACATATTATATGTCCCTAACAAATTTTTTTTTGCTGATATGACTAAACGTCATTTGAAAGGTAGCCACTGTCAGAGAAGATTAGATTGTTAATTTCGAGCGGAGGGTCCGAAAATGATCAAGTTAGGCTTTTTGGATAGAGCTTGTCAAGGAGGGTTTCCCTTACCAAGTGGAAGACCCTATTAAGGCAATGAAAGAAAATAGCACTAAAAAGGACTTTTTTGGGGGGAGAATCCCATGATCATTTGTTAGTGACCGATTATCCTTCTGCTCTTGTGTTTGGTCCCTGTTTACTTCTTGAGTGTCTTATTTGACCCTGTACTCACTCGATGATTCCCTGTATAAATCTTGGGTGTCTTGTTTTGGATTCTCACTCTAGACATCCTTGCTCCCTCGTCAATTTACTTCCGTATTTTTCCCTATCAATTTGGAATTCTTTTGTGCTGTTTTGTGTAGAATATGTAACCCCATATGACAACTGTTTGCATTGTTAGTTAATGCATGATGTTATTAAGTTATTGCAAGGCCTGATAGTTTTGGGGTTAGCTTTCTTTATAGTGTATGAATTTGAGGTCATTTTCTAAATTAGCATATTTTTGGTTGCAACCTTGTGTTGCTGGGCCTGATAGTCTTGGGTTTGAGACTACCTTATAAGATCTAATTTGGGTCATAACCTATGCATATATGATAAGGTTTTTAGTTGCAACATTGTGTCGCTGGACTTGATAGTCTTGGTTTTGAGACTACCTCATACACTCTAGTTGGGACCATAGTTAGGGGCGCGTGTTAGTGGTTGTACTTTAACCACAGCGGTATCGCGTTTTTTTAGGGGCCTATAATACCTTCGTAATATTAAACTCAAATTCAATTATAGTATGTTCTTAAAGGGTTTTGTTGCATTATTGAATTATTTCTGGATATGTACTTGGTGCGGCAAGTTCTGATTGTTTAGTTATAAATAGGTCTCTTTCTTTTTCTGTTTTTTTACAGATGTTGAATATATGATACAGATCTTCCGGTACGTTACAGTGGAAGCAGTTGATGTTGTGCGGAAAATGTCCTATATATTTTCCAAAACTATTAGCTAATTTTGTTTTTCCAAGAATTATCTTATTTATATTAGATTGTTCATAACTGCTGCAAATGGGTATCAGGATATTTCTTTTAACTTCTTTGACAATACTATGTAAAAATCTCCATTGTTTATTATGGTTCCAATCCTTTTGCCACTTTTGATTTATCAGTGTATAGATTAAATTGTTAATTTCCGTTGGACTATACTTTAGTGGCATGTAATTAGGTTCAGTCAGTTTACTCTTGGCTAATTGGTCAGCTAATTCATTGCCTTTTATGTCGATGTGAGATGGTATCCATAGAAACTCTACTGTTATGTTTTAAGTATCGAGTATTTTAATTATTTGTTTAATTTGATTAAGAAAGTTTTCTCTTGATTTAGTATTATTGCATTGTGTTGATTTTAGGACACTTATTGAATCACTAATAATCAAGGTTTTTTTCTGGTTTGTTTTCTAGTGTCCATTTTAAAGATTCCATGATGGCCCAGAATTCAACTGTGTAAATGGAGCACTGATCCGGTAGGCGGCTGCCCATTTTGATGTTGAGTGCTGGAATGACCCAAGCCGCAGCTGTTTTAAAGGGGTTGTTAATTTTGGAACCATCCGTGAATATTTGAGTATAGTTTAAATATTGGTTGTTGATTAGTTCCATTGCAGCTGCTTTTAAATAATGTTGTTCATTTTTTTTACCTTTGTCTATAAGGGAGATGTTTACTTTAATTGATGTATTATTCCAAGGTTCTTTATCAAATATTTGGTTAGTTTCTACTTGGAATATATCTACTGGGAGTTGTAGATTTAATTCATGTACTATTTTGCCAAAGGATGACTTATTTGTAAGAGTTTTCCTAAAAGGAATTTTGCATTTGTTGAAAGCTACTAGGGTGGCGTGTGTTTTATTGTGGGTGGACAGTCGAGTTGCGTATCTCAACACGAGTTCCTGCCTTCGAAGCTGTAATGGCGGTTCTCCTGTTAAGACCTGCAACTCTGCTGTAGATGTATATGGTTATGCCCCAGCTTTCCTCTGTATTTTATCTATTAAGTTGGGTTATGGAGGCCGTGTTGTAAATTTTGCATCCATAGTCGAGTTTAGATCTAATTAAGGCCCTATATAGAGTCATTATTGTTTCTTGGTTATCACACCACTGGGTTTTTTTAAGGCTTTTAAGTAATTTTAAGTCAAGATTGCACCTTTAAACTAGGCCATCCATATGAAATAACCACGTTAGGTGTTCATCGTAGTACATACCCAGAAATTTGGCTATTTTAACTAATTTAATTTGTTTATTTTGAATTTGGAGGTTGGGGTATAATATGTTTTTTTCTATAAGGTGAGAACAGTACAGCTATCGTTTTTTGGTGCGACAGTTTAAATCCCCATTTATCAGCCCATTTACCAATGTTAGTTTGATTGGAATGCTGCCTTCTCATTGGCCAACTGAAAATAAGGCAAGTGTCCTCCTTTGTTGTTAGTAAATAGTACATGTAAGACAGGTCAATTGTAAACAACGATACGAGCCCCTGTGTGCCTGATGGGGTTTATATCAAATCCAGCAGAAAAAAAACAAAAGAGATATGGCAAAAAGAAATTCACTCAAAAAGTAAATAAAGGTCTCCCTACTTTGTTAACACAACATATAAAACATTTTCCTAATTTACATAGCCACGACATCGATCCCATCCCTAATAAACTGCTTTGCCTTAATTCCCAGATCCCCCACAGGCGGATCGTTTTGTTCACAATGAGAGTTAAAAAAAATACTTCATACACCTGGTTGTAACTGTGAAAATAAATGTTTTGTACTTTTAAAAAAAACTCCTTTAGAAACAAAAAAAAATGTTGCGGGAAAATATGTTTAAAAAAGTAATTTTAGTAAAATATAACATTATTTACAAAATTTCATTTATGACCAATATACACAGCAATATTTTTTAAAATATTATTGAAACTAACTTACATTATGGCATACACCGGCACCGTTACATTACAGTAATCAATCATAACAAGTTACTTAAAGTAAAAACGCCATTCTTTAAATAGTCTTGTACAAAGTTTGTAAGCAGTGTACAGCAACAGATATTTATCAGAGACAATATTTTTGATGACTCCTAATTTTAGATTCCAAAAATTATTACAGACACGAATCCGGTTTAATTCCAACCTTTATGACTTAGCGACATTTTAATCTGTGTCATTTATTCTTTTAGATAAAACAAAATATTCGACTGTTTGCGTATTTTGCAAAAAATGGTGTCACATTAAGGAAGTAAAGAAACAGGGTATTCTGATGCTGACCTATACGTCACTAAAATGTATGCCATTCATTTCTTATCCTTCCACTTAATAAATTCAACACGTTGAAACGTTCATTATCTATTCCACAAATAATATGCCATTATTTATTTTTGTCACGGTTGTCACTGAAAGGAAATTATGTTTACGTCTGTATCAGTATTATCAATATTACAGAAAGGTGTATAATTTAAAAAAATGAGAATGTCTCGTTATAGCCAGTGCCGGATGATCGAATAGGCAGAGTAGACACCGGTCTATGTGCTTCACGCCGGGCCCCACGCCTTTTAGAGGCTTCGCTACAACGGATCAAAATAATATTGATAGGAGATAATTTGCTTGGGGGCGGGGTATTTGACAGCCTAAGAGCCTCCACAGGGTTTAATCCGGCAATGGTTATATCGATATTGCCGTATTCAGCTCATCTTTTGTGTGCACTCGTAAGATTCAAAGTGTGGTTCCTTCGGCCTGTTTTATTTTTCAAATGCAAACTACGATGTGTACAGGTGTGACATAGGTGCATCCGAATAAAAACAACGTAGACCCAGTCATGCCGTCAAATAAAGCTTAACTAGATCAGGACAAGATTTTTTTCAACAAAACATAGTGTTGCCCTTCATTCTAGACTCAATGACATCTGATTGGCCAATATTTAACTCTGACTAAAATATTGGCCAATCAAATGTCTTTTGTCTGAATAAACTTGGAGACTTATGTTTGTGAAAGTAGGCTCTGTGTATCTTATGTTAGCTTATAAACATAAATCTAGCAAACAGAATTGATCACTGACCTTCCGGTGTATTATACAACGATACAATCTGAATCTACGATGCTTGTAATTTGAGTGTCATAGTGGCAAATACAGCAGTAAAACGTAGGTTTTAAACCGGTTATTTTAGTCAGCGCCAAATCAGATTGCATTTCGCTGAGTCATGACATTGATGGCTTGTTTTTCAAATCACGAGAGAGTGAATGAACCGGTTTTTGCTTGGAAAGTCTTAAAATATATTCAAGGTCATAATGTCGGTGCATGAAAGGCAATATGCATTATATAAGCAAAACGAAAATGCCGTACATGTCAAAGTCACGTGGTAGGTAGCATTTTTCAAGGTAAGATAATATAGTCAAGCTCAGAGTTTTGTTTATGTAATATTTCATATATCAATATATGTTAGATTAAAATGTTCTCCTACAGCCGAAAAGGCTATTAAGGATGATCATGAAATTAAGAATATGAATAATATTTCAACAATAATAGCATAACTTCACTCATACTTGCCAATACAATGAATTCCACTGTTATCATCACCCAAACTTGGTCTGATTCCAATACACTGTATAGGTATGATCTCACCTTTTTATTAAAACATGAAATTGACATATCTGTACGCAACACTATTTTAAACTCTTACCGATTTAAAATATGGAACAATTTGAACAATTATCTAGGAGTTCCTACAATCATTCCCCAATAGGAACCAGAGCGCTACTCTCACAAGCATCGTTATAGCGCAGTGTAATATTTACACACTAACACACTCCTATAAGTCATGACAAAAGTATTGCATAGCGCATTAGGACTCGAGAGTATACATTTGTCAATTTCGCCATTAACGGGATCATTTGCTAAGACTGACGCCAAAGTGAATTCACATCGAAACAGCGAGCACAAAATAATTTGTATGCATCCACGATAATTTCACTAAGTTACATAGTATAGAGTACAACAATATTAATATTTCAGAAAAAGCAGATATACGGATTACATTCAATGATGATAACAAAGAAGCATCAACAGACATGAAAACAAAGATGTTGAAAAATTACAGTAAGAAGAAGACATAGGTTACGTATTTAATGTAATTAAACTGGCAGTTTTGTATAAAACTAACACTATTGTGGAACTGTATATCTCGATGATTTGACATAGTCAGTTTACAATGAATAAACACAAACAAAATAGAGATAGAAATTATGGACGGTAAAGTTTGATATAGATCGCACATGGGTCTCATTACACAAAGCTACTGAACAACAAGAGTGCACCTTACGAATGGCCAGTTTCGACCTTAAATCCTCAGTCAGCAACTTATTTGAATTGGACTGAAGAAAAGTTGAAAATTGTCGAAACAACTGTTCCATTTGGAAATAGGTGTCCTGGTGAACCTAAAGATAATTCATCGGGCATAACAAAGGATTCTTTCAATGACTGTATTTCAGTTTCAACGACTGACAGCTATATTCAAGACATCTTTACTACGATGGCAACAAGGAAATTTTTTCAAAGTCTGATAAAAACAAATTTGCCATGCATTTCTGAATAATCTGTATTATTTTGGCGAACATAGAACATTGTGTATCGTCGGTTCTATGTCCACCAAAATAATACAGATTATTCAGAAATGCATGGCAAATTTGTTTTTATCAGACTTTGAAAAAATTTCCTTCTGGATATATGCTACTGAAACTGCGTATTTTGGATACCTTCTACCAAAGTTGTGGTTTTGATAGTTCACGAAGCGAATGTTTTGCTTCGATAGCAACCAGGAGGAAAAACTATTTTCCGGTAGTTCATACAGCTGATAGGCAAGGTTGATCACGCTTTATCGGAATATTGTAAGAAAATATTTTACTCTGTGTGTGTGTGTGTGTGTGTGTGTGTGTGTGTGTGTGTGTGTGTGTTATGTAGTGGTTATGTGGACACCAGAGCAGCTAATGGAAAATTATTTAGTTTTGACTACATTTTGTAAAACTGTTTCTTAAAACACACACTACCAAAATAATGCATTTGGTGTCTTCATAGGCAATGTTTTTGTTGCTGCAGAAGCCTGATGGAAAATGGAAAATGTAGTCTGTTTTATATCTCAAACACTTCCAGCTGAAATAGATTAAAATAAAAATCCTAAAACTAAGCTAACATGTAAAAACTGCCTACCTGCGCATGACTGAGTCAGGCTTTGATTGTTTGCATCGTTTTCACATTGATTCTCAACGATGCATAGAGAAATGTGTATATTTCCATATATTTTTTCTGAGGCACTAAATTTTAACTGCTGGTTTTATATTTATAAATATTATTTCTTAGTTAATGAATATATAGACATAAACCAGCATAAACCACTGTATGCATGTACCCGTGAAAGCATAAATCAGATGCTCTTTCGAGAAGCTAAACTTTGCCAATATCTGCACTAAAAGATCTCTTTGTTACCAGCAATTTCGCAAAATTGCTACTTAAAAAGACGTCGTCTCTTACTTGGTGATACATTCCCCGCCCTTATCTGTTATGTTAAGTAGTTAAGTTCTTTCCATCCACGGACCGTGATAGTTCTACCGCTGTGCACTGGTGATCTAAGCAGACAATTACGCGTCACAAAATAGGTGAGGATCAAACCATAGAGAGTCAAACAGACAAAATGGGGCAGAAAGCGAAGTGTCGATTCAGTCACCAGAAAGTTAATTTTTTTCCACGGTCGCAAGCTTTTGTTTGCAAATCATCTCGTGAAATAAAATTCAGTTTTAAAAAAGATATTTTTTTTTAAAAAGAACAAAAAATACATGATGGGATTGAACTCGATATCCCACAATTTGGAAACCTTTCCCGACATAGCATTTTCTTGTCTTTTTCTGAGCACATGTTACGTCTATTGAGAAGCTTACTTTTGGTAAGTGGCCTTGGGAGCGAGATATATGGATTATTACTGAGAGAAGCATGTAGACATCGTGTTGAATTGTTAGAGCTTTTATCGATTTTGTCACCTATACACACCCTTCATTGGGGTTCCGAATGGCCTAGTTGTCTAAAGCGCACACTGTTACGGATCATTGCCATCTCACCTCTTTCTGTGTGGGTTCGAGTCTCAGGTTCGGCCATTTGGGGTATGTGAGATAGCTTGCTAGTGGCTTATCGTGGGTCGGTGGTTCTTTCCTGGGGATTTCCCGGGTTCTTCCTCCACCGTTTATACTGGGCGCCAATTATAGCCTTTCTTGTGCTGAATAATAGCATTCAACCCAACAACAGCAACACCGTTGACTGAACATTCGATTTTTCTTTCTTTTCGCGATGCTGCTCGAATATCTATGGTCGTTAACACCCTCGTTTGCTCAAGAGTTTTGTCTGTTTACTACTTTGTTTATAACCTAACAATCTAAATAACCACGTCCATTATCAAAAAACTAAATGTTGTTTAGACAACCAGAACGTGGCTAAAATTTAATCAACTGGATGGAAAATTTAAGCTTTATTTAAACTTCACTCCCATTCGATTAAAATTGAATACTTTAGTTTTGGCTCTACTTTAAATATAATAAAAATATTTTCTCGTACCATAAAAAAAGAAGAAATTTTACTCTTTATTAGTCCAAACTACACAGACAAAAATAAACTGGTTATATTGTAAATATTTCTTGTACAGAAAACGTACCATGAAATGATGCTGACATCATCTGTCGTTAAAACTGCACATATTATAATGAATGCCTGCTGACTCTATCGTTTTTTGTATGCTTTGTAAATCGATACAGATCGATATGATATAGGATTAAGGAGACTTCCCGGACGACTTCGAATGATATCTGTCTTCCAATGTTTCCATTTTACTTCCAATTGACATCTAAATTTATTAAATAGAAATTATTAAAGATACAATCAGAAAAATATAAAATTATATGTGATGCGATGCACGGAACGTGTGTGTGTGTGTGTGTGTGTGTGTGTGTGTGTGTGTGTGAGTGTGTGTGTGTGTGTTTATTCAAACCGCAAGCATTTTAACTTCAGTTCGTTCGGAAACAGAGTTTTATATCCTTAGCAACTTTGACTTTAAATAGTTCATTAATAGTCAAAAAAAGCCCCAGTCACACGTCTTCTTCATCTCAGTCCCTTCCTTGAGTTTAATATATGTAACCTTATTTTCACAAAGGGTCTACCGCTCCGATGGCTTAGCGGTTAGAGCGTCCGCATTGGAAGCGGGAGGTCGTAGGTTCGATATCCTGCCGAGTCTTATCAAAGACTTACAAAAATGGGACTAACAGCTGCCTCGCTTGGCGCCCAGCATTAAGAGGTTAGTGTTAGGACTGGTAGGCCTGGTGTCAGGATAATGTGACTGGGTGGGACATCATGCTACATGTCTGCGGCATGATGTTCCAGTGCTAGATATCCCTATAAAATGTCTACCTGCAGACATCGTAGCGATATAACTGAAAAATTGCTAAAGATACGTTAAAAAGGAAAATCTTACACACACACACGCACGGGTCCTGGAAAGTTCAGCGGTAACCAGTCTGGTTCACTGCTTAATATGCTCCTTGTGTTGCACTCTAGTACTAATATAGCAGAGTGCAACGCAGGGAGCATACTAAGCAGGTAATCAGACTAGTAACGCGCTCACTTCGCATCTGTGTCGTTCCGGACTCTATGTCACGATCCAGTACATGGAAATGTAGAATTTTGAGCGTACGGTGTTTAGATATGCAGTTAACAAATCTGACAGTGGGATGTGTTAGATATTCTCAAATTTATTTAATGTTTAACTAAAATTTTATAAAATACTGATACGGTTATCTGGGGTGGAATAACTGATCAAATCACTTCTTTTGGGAAACTTTCGCTGGATCTAATGAGCAAGACGACAAGCCTTTGATTGCAAATATCAAGCCTTAGATTGCACATATCAAGCCTTGAGACAAGCCTTAGACTGCATGTATGAACAAACCAGTGAATCAGACCTTTCGCGTTCGTATTTGTCTACAGTTGATCGGATATTATAAAGCTGATTCCTTTTCAGTAGGAAGAAAGAAGCTGTAATCCAGGGGTGCACAACCCCCGGCCCGCAGGCCACATCCGGCCCGCGAACGTGTTCTATCCAGCCCTCAGGACAAATTAAAACATTACAGAAACCTGGCCCGTGTTTGTGAGTTTCGAGTGGTCTTACAAAATGCAATCTGGCCCTTGGCCGAAAAAGGTTTGCACCCCTGCTATAACCCAAGTGTACGGACAGAGCGTTTTGTGGACATCCAAACAAATCAGCTATCGAAAGGGTTTTTGATTGCAAGGGATCGACCATATAATATCCGGGAGGTTGAGGATTTTCTTTACCACCGTTATAACAAAAGGTTTTTTCTTTCACCTGACGATACCTAATATTTATCAACTAAAATAATGGACATATACTGGTTATTTTTTTCCACAGCTCAAACAAGAATAATTTTGTTTTCGAGCTATGACATACACCGGTTCTCTTAATCACAGCTCAAAACAAGAATAATTTTGTTTTCGAGCTATGACATACACTGGTTCTCATTACCACAGCTCAGACAAGAACAATTTAGTTTCCACATGATCAATTTTTATGGACATTAGTAAGAGAAGATCTACAAGGACATTTTTGCCTTAAATGCTGGACAAGATAAATGCTTGGATTCATTACTCTATTAAAACGATCACCAAAGTGAGCGGGAAAAATAAAAGTGAGCCAATAATTGTCTGACAATGTCGTGACATGATAATGAAGGTAAACCCATATAAATTGAAAGTAAACCCGAATGAAGACAAACTCAGACATTCAGTTTTTGCTTGATTCAGTGGCATAGTTATGATGGTTTAAAAAATTCCAAAAAGCAACAGTCTCTTGAGGAAATAAAAAGTTTTCATTTTCTGACTAATGTGAATTTGATTGATTTTTATTTTCAACGCTAAGGCGATTAAACTTTGATGTTTTAAAATATAGTCCATTAAAATAAAAAGTCTGTATACTTAAAATTGCATGCCCTCTTTGCAGTTCTTTCATTTATACTCATTTCAATTATTGCATGACTTAACTGACTGAAGGCAGCTATCAAGAATACGTCAACTGTGCACAAATGCAGAACGTATCAAAAATAAGGACAAATTGTTATGGATTTCTTTGGTGTTATTAAATTGATACCATATGTGAAGTTAGATATTAGGTATGAAAAAAAAAAGGAATTTATAGCACATATTATAAATTATACAAACGTCGGCTACAGCTGCATTGTACTTACACTTGTTTCAAAAAGGAATCACAATGCAAATAGGAAACGTTGCTTCACTGGAATTTGACTGAGCGACAGCATGACCATAAAAGGCAATTAAAGATGAACCGGCTCTCTGGATTCTAATGAAATTTAACATGCACCCTCGCTCGGGTCACTTACGGGAATGTAGCATTGAGCAGCATTGTGTGGTCTCTACTAGGAATGTTAATGTTAACTTGTAGAATGTAATAGACGGTTTCCATGTCTAAAATATCTGGCCTCATATAGAATATATAGTGCTAAAATGTTTGGTGATCCAATCACCACTACTAACCAACCCACCACTTTTGTATGTGCTGGTAAAAAAAAAACCCCGCCTTTTGAGTGCTGTGCCTTTCGAAAAACCACGTTTTAATATACTATCCAAAATAGCAACTTTTGATATAATGACAAACACCTGATGTTTTTAGTGCTATCCATCACCCGCTATCTATTTCCTACACAATCATCACTTTGGAGTACCAAATTTTAAGTTGAGGCGCCACTCCACGCTTTACTTCATGCCAATTAAGTGACATGTCTGGACGCGGAAGGAGAAAAGGAAAATTCTGATTGAAACTGGAGTTCCCGTGCGTCAACGGAAACTTTCTGAGATGCTATAGATGTTCTTTAATTTGCCTGGGCTCGTAAGCTCCATCTAGATGCAAGGTCAAGGCCTAAACCGTTAATTACATTCCTGACGTGGTTAGGGATCATCGATTCAATCTCAGTTTGTTTTAATGCTAGGTGTTGATTTCTTGTCAAGTCGTAAGCAAACGAGTGCTGCCACTTGCCACCTTAATAATACGCTGATTACTTCTTAATTACTCGATACGAGTGAGACAGGAATAACCACTCGACAATACCCAGTCTAGCATGTAATCACGGGTCTTCGAGTGCATCGCACACTACTTACAAACATTTATGGGCGAGGCCAAGGAGGCGAAGTTCGGTTGGAGACCGTGAAAGTGAGCTGGAACTTTTCTGAAACACGATAAATGTATTACAAGTCATATTCTGCCCAGTTGTAAATGAGGGGCTATTCCCTACAAACAATTGTGTTTAAAGACACATATTGTAATTAGAATCACGCTGATTTATGGAACTTTTGTTTACTTAGTGTTATTTTAACTGTATGCATGAACTGTACATACATTTTCCGTCCGATATAACAGTAAAAAAAACTGAGTGACCTATTTAATGTCGTCTTAATTAGATAATATTCAAGTTCTTTTTTTATGTAACTATTAATACAGTCGTTATTAAAATAGGTTTTCAATGCAATTTAAAAACCATGGGTACTCATTGCAATTTAGTTAGTAACCCATAAAAGAACTGAGGTCCAACCTAGGATGGCACCTGTGTGTGATCATAATATACTTCAATTTACATCCAAATAGGGCTACATTAACTCTTGATTATTTTGCCATCTTAGGCATATAATGCTCTAGATTAAATCTTTACAAGGTGGTCAATTGAAAAGGTGTAATCGAAATTCGTTTTCCTGGCCGAAATGAAAACCGTGCGCAATGTAACGAATTCGTTGTACCCCTTATAAAGGTAATTTACCTACCCTGTGGAACTCATCACTGCTCTCTCTCTCTCTCTCTCTCTCTCTCTCTCTCTCTCTCTCTCTCTCACACACACACACACACACAAACACACACACACAATATTGATGCACTCTCCCTCCCTCTCCTTCGTCCCCAGTGTGTGTGGTAATGGCGTCTTCTTGATCTTATCTCTCTTGGAGACTCTTTTCCCCAAATCATCGGAAGAGTCGTCCTCTACTACTAAGATCTCAGACTCCAACATGATGGGACTGTTTGACCTAAGCCTTTCAATGCGTTTAAGACCGAGAGGGGATTATGTTCATCGCTAGTATCAATTTTCTTCTATACTAGTTCCTGTGCTTGCTGCAGAATTGGCTTTCGCTGCGGACTGGTTATTCGTTCGTTCGTACTTAGATTTACGTTGTGTGCTAATGTGATGTACGACAAATTAATTAACGACTTCAAAGTATGCTATTAAGTTTCTTTTCCGGTGGTAGGCAATCAAGTTCCGCTACCCGACACTTTACTGCACACAGACCGTGCTACTTATTTGGTCGTAAGATGGGAATGGAGCCAGACACGTGACTACATGACGGCTACGTGCAAGCACGCGCCTCGGCGATTTCGTTAATACACCAAGTGAGAAAAGAAGCCACCTAATCGTCGCTGTCTGTACTGCATGCATGTCCGAATGCGGTAAAGGAGAAGAGGAAGGCTGGCTGGAGTCTCCAAGCATTACATATTCTTAAATTTAAGATACTTGCTATATATGTCGGGAAAGAAGGACAGTGAGTTCCAGAATAACACACCATGAGAGGAAAGGAACCTCTATGACCGGAGAAAAAGAGACAAAAGTAAAGATTCATGTTCTCAATGTCAGAAGAAAGGACACTGGTCTTCAGAGTGTCAATATTCTATGTAAAGAAAAAAAAAAGAGCATTCAAAGAAGAAACAGAAAAAGAGCCCATTCCAATATTCTAGTCAGCGAGACAAACAGAAGCAAGAGTGAAAATGAAAACAATTCAAAGGAGAAGGACAGTAAAAATGTGAACTAAGTTCTGTGCTATGGAGTTTCCTTGTGATTTTGGTTTCTCAAGAATATACGAAACACAACGTTAATGTATCTTTTTCTTGAATCTTTCTTTAAAATTCATAATCATTTATCTATCAGTTTTATTTGTGAACATATGAAACATTTGCCAACTTGTCAAATTTAAATTTTTGGACAGTTCGTAAGAATTCCTTTACCAGTTTTATTGATTCTGAGATAGTCTTTTAATTTTTTAATTTAAAATAATCAAAGTTACTAAGTAATTATTTTTGCTTTATTGATGATCGCGAATGACAGTTGTCTTTCTTGAGGACAAAAATCCAACATGCACAATTACATCCAGCTAACTGAAAGCAAGATTAAAGACGTGATTATCACACTACAAACAAGTATTCTGGTTCAGATGATATTGGCAACTTATCCCTTAAGAAAACGGATTTTTTTTAATATTTCCAAACCACTATTTCTAATTTTTCATTAGTCATTCAATTAACGAATATTTCCAGATCAGTGAAAATTGGCCAATGTGGTGCCTATATTCAAGAAAGGAGACAAATCTGTGCCGCCAATTAAAAGCCCATACCCCTTTGAGTAACATTTTCAGCATTTTCGAAAGATTGGTTTTTAAATATATATTTAACTATTTTATTGACAATTATTTTCTTTACAAATATCAATTCGGTTTTATACCTGGTCATTAAGCCACATATCAGCTCCTCGACATCTATCATAATATCGGAAGTAAAATTAAATGCATTATATTCTCTGACATATAAAACATCTAATAGAGTGAGGTATAGCGGATGAATTCCTAATCTGAAAAGCGATGAAATTAATACAATTCGAATGGCGTTGATAGATGAATATTAGAACTCACTGGAGGAGTAGGGCAGGGATCAGCATTGCTTCCTTTTCTTTTTCTTATATACATTAATGCCATAGCGGAATGTTTAAAATCACTGATTAGATTATTGGCAGACGATTCTTCTTTACAATGCATATCGCCTGATCCATTTATCATTCAAAGCGTATTAAAAGATGATTTTCAATACTCACCTGAGTGGGAAAATATTCGAGTTATTAAGTTTAATCCTTCCAAAAACAAAACGACTCCTTTTCATCAATAGATCGCTGGAATTTTCACTAGACCTGAAATTATGGGAGGAAAAAAAGTTGTTTTGTTACATCATATCGATATCTGGGAATTATTTTATCATTCAGTTGCTCAGTAACTACACTGAATGTGAATTTGATTATCTATCTATTCGAACTGGGTTACTGAAGAACCTTATATATGTATTTTCAAAATATTCTAAGAATAAAATTTAGTTAACGTACATTCAACCAATTTCGGAATATGCATCTGAAATAATTTCTTGCTGTTCTAACTTTGACTGTGAAACAGCTTGAAACTGTCATTATAGTTTCTGGACTAAATCTGCTTGCACTGAAGCATTTTGTTTTCAAACTGGATGACCAACCCTCGCATAAAGGCGAATGACATGTATAGCGTTAAACCCTACAACAACAACAGCAACAACAACAACAACAACAATGTTCAATCTATCAAAATACACAAGAAATGTGTTAACGTAAATAAAAGTCACTTTACTATACATATTAAATAGGCATGAATTAAACAAATTTAAGAACGTGGGGCATTTTATGTAATAGGACAAAATGTTTTTAAAATTGCGTATAAATTGAGAACAAGCAAAATCAGTTGATTCATCGAGAATCAGAAGACTGTCTTCCTTACAGGTAAAAATAGTCCGTGTTTGTAGACTTCTTTATAGTATAGGGACTTTTTAATGTTTGAGATTTTCAAGGTAAAGTTCAATTTTGTACAAATTCTTGTATAACAACAACACCCGCAACCGTATAATCCTTTATATTTTCGGGCTGTTATATGGTGATACTGTATGGATTCTAACGTATATTAAATATGCGACAAGATTAGAAAGAATACGTTGTGTTAACTCTCTCTCTCTCTCTCTCTCTCTCTCTCTCTCTCTCTCTCTCTCTCTCAAAACCTTAATTACAATATGTAATGCATGAATTATTATTATACAAACAGTTTCACCGCAGACTATAAGCTTTATCTCTCTGTTTTAAAGGCTATAAAACTTAGATTAACTTAGTCAATCATTTCAAGTTATGAAAGTTGTTGAGTATTCACTCACTTTCATGTAAGTTATCGCGGATGAGTGTTTTCACCTTGCCTGAGGACAGACGGAGTCATAGATTGAGTTTAGATAAATTGAAAGATGATTTACTTTCTATTGATTTGATACCCGTTTTCGTTATTGTGAAAAGATGTGCTTTGCATATCAACTGCTTCTCATAAAATCCAGATCTGGCTGGTTTTATCTGCATCCATGCGGTGATGTTTCGTAAAGAGTACCAGCTGACGCAGTGTATATTAGCCCAATCTGAGACACCCATTTAAAGTCAGAGCCAGGTTTTGGTAGACACTCAGAGA
Source organism: Unio delphinus (assembly GCA_029339505.1). NCBI lineage: Eukaryota > Metazoa > Mollusca > Bivalvia > Unionida > Unionidae > Unio > Unio delphinus. The sequence continues at coordinate 4,409,492 of JAQISU010000433.1, read as the reverse complement.
ATCTCTTCTCATCACTCATGGTACTGAAGATGAACTGCATGACCAGCTTTTGTGTTTTGATTGCCTTCTTGGTGGCAGCAACAGAAGCAATCGCCCAGAAAAGAAGTGCACAGGAAGAACCAATATTAGCTGCGTTGCGTAATCTTATGGTAAATTTCGTTTAGTCTTTCTTTCTTTTGCTCCTTCCTTGAAACTTCATTAAATAATATATTTATTAATTCTTAATTTTTTGTTTAATTCCTTTAATATTCCTCCATTTCTGTTTGTTTTTAAATTTTATTTCCCAATTACGATCCTAGTCATCAATAAATCTACATTACTTTGTTATATTCATGCATTCACTAAATATTTTATACAATGGATGTCATTTTGTATTGATTTTATTATTAACGAGTATTCGTTTTTGTAAGCGCAATTCCAGCAAACACTTTTCAACAAAGGTTTCAACACTTTAATACTATCTGAGAGTCCATAAACAGTCCTTGTTTTAGTTTCTATGTCATTTCATTATCACACTCATAAATATAATCGCTCTTTAAACAAATTGCTCCAAAATATTCGAAAGATCTTAATCCCAAAAGCCGTACCTCAATAATGATCCCTTAAGTTTTGGTATATTGAATGATTCAAGAACAATAAATGACAAGCAAATTATATCCTTGTGTGTGCTTCAAAATGTAATTTAGTTTAAAAGTAGAGTTCTAAAGTAACAAGATCTAACCATTTTTGTATGAAATTGTATTTCTTAATATGTGAAAGCATTGAATAATCGTTTGGTACCTGACTATAAAGAGTTACGTTCCATACAAATAGCAGTAGAATATCTTTTTATTGGTTTTTGCGTTTCAAAAGCAGCTGTCACACTGTCCAAAATTAGCACGAGCCTAGTTTCACTCACTTGTGCGCATCTCGTTCTCGCGAATAAAAGCCAGACTGTAACGTTGTTGACAAGTCAGGGAAGAGAGAGTCTATTCTTGAATCATAACTCGTTTGTACATACTAGTTTGGGAATGCAGTGAATAATCAGGGAATACAAACACAAGATCAGCATATTACCATTCCTGACTAATCTCACAATCATCTCCGTTGGGGTGATGACAAATATTTATTTATTTTAATTGCATTAGGATCAAACATAATAACGTTTGGCTATTATTATTCAAATAACATAAATCTATAATTTCACTGTTTACCTGGATGTATACAAATTTCCAGTTTTCACAATTTTATAAAAAGAGGTAACAGGAAAGAAGAATTTATTTTCACCTACACACATTACTCAAATTATATCCCCAAGATCGTTTATGAACTTAATAGCTTAAGTGTAATACAAGTGGATGTGACACATTGACTAATTCATTTTTATCAATATTTGGTCAAACAAAAGAACAGTTTCAATATGTATTCCAGAGTCTCTCCCTGCATAATGCCAATTTTTTCAGTGGTATGAACTGTCTGAAGTAAACATATTAAGCTTTGAAAAGTAAAGAAAAGAGTTACTTTCCAGGAAATGCTTTTTTGGAAGATTCGAGATAAAAGTGTATGATTTTTATGTTGCTGTAAGGTTATGGTCCAGAAGAAACTGTGCTCATACGTTTCACACAAATTTCCGGACTTTACACATTTTGACGTTTTTCTTTGTTATAGCCACATGAAAAGTAAGTAATGAGGTAAATTCCGTGCATCCACAACTCTAGGACGTATGAGGGTAAGACAAAATTAGGTGTTTAACCCCGTATTAACCAGCGACATGTCGTGAACTTTGTCAAAGTTTAGTATTGTTTGTTTTTATATTTATTTAAATTCCACTCATTATTAACTATAATGATGTAATAATGTGTACATTACAAATTATGTAGTATATATTGTAGAAAAGCTGTATTGAGACCTCAGTATTGCACGCCTAACAATAAAAGATACAACTGTACTAGGGAAACAGGAATAGTAATGATTTCAATTATACAAGATTTTACTTCTATTTCCTTTTATGCCTCCATGCAGGAATCAGAACGATATCCGATTTCATTGTCAGCTGATGCATCACTTGTTGCTTCCGGTCGACAATTGGCCACGGCATCGCAGAAAGGTTTGTGTTAGATAAAAGCGTTTGGTTGAAGACGAGGGGAGGTAATTTGATATTGTTTTAGATGGGTCTTTTTTTTTTCTTCTTGCTGACCTCTACAGAGCTTGAAAAATAAATCCACTTTACTCTGAACTGCTCCATCAGTGTGTCCATATGTGTATTTTAAGCTGAAAAGCTCTGCTGTTAGACATCGAAAAATACTATCTAGATCTCAGGCCAATATCAACATCTCTCTTTGCCAGCTACCCAACCCAACCCAAAATAAAATAAAACAAGGCAAAGTGAAATATTAAAAATTCGTTTAATAAAGCTCTCCTTTAGGAAGCAAGAAATTTGTTTAAGCATTCTGATCGCCAACACATACGGTTAAATGGAAAATGGTTTTTCATTGGACCAGTGTAAAGGCGACGTCATACAAAGAATACCTAGCTCAGATTTGACCATCTTAAGTGTTAAATTTAGGTCTTGACCTACAGTGTCCGACTGTTCAAACTTATATCAGATTTATATTTCATCAAACCAGATCGCTGAATTGTATATTTTTAGATTATTAGTTAAAACAACTTTTATTATACTGATGGTGAAATTTAAGACCTAACACTATAGACAAATTCAGTCAATTTCCTTCCATATGAATCTTAGTTTGTAAAGTCAACAAATTTAATAATTAAAAGTTGAAAGTGTTAGAATGTATTTGTATATACCAAAAATATGTATGTACAAAATTTGAATGATTAATTTTCTTTAAGCAAATAAATCATTTGTTCAAACAGCAACTGTATTATGTATTCAAAGTAACAGAAATAGAATCAATATACAATACCACCTCTGGAGGATGTGTATTTCTCCATTTTTATGCAAACATCGATTATGCATGTTACAGTTGATGTAGATCCACTCACCCAAGTCCTACATTCATGTCGATAGTCCCTCAATAGGGGAGCGACATGACGACCAAATTAAATAGCACACTATGTGTGCATAAACGCCCGTGGGGATGTGGCACCATTCCTTACACCTGGGGGAAAATTAAATAACTTTCTTTTGAAAGATAAAACACTGAATAATGAACCGTCGTGACCGGTTCACTTTAATTTAACATTCATTCATTCAGTATTAATATTATTGATCCGATTCAAATTTTGAACCATTCCACCCCACTGAACTCCCCCCTCTTTCATTGGACCCGTCCTTAAAAGTTTAATATAATTATGTCATATGCTATGTCATCTCCGAACACAGAGGCGTAGCTAAGGTGGGCGGGGGGGGGGGGGGGGGCCGAGGGGAACAGATGTCCCCGCGTGCCAGACTAATGGGGGCGCCAATAGGTTGTATGTGGAATGTTTGCTACAAAACATTTTGCATGTATGAATGATGGTGATTTTATTTATGAAAATAATGGGTTTCAGAGTTGAGGGGGGGGGGGAGGCGTACAAATGAATCTTGTCCCCGGGCTCCAAACACTCTAGCTACGCCTCTGTCCGCACAGACTGACAAGAGTAAATATACTGTTGTGCGTGTATTTTAGTTATCTATTACTCGACCAATTACCAGCTGGACTTCAATGCGGCCAAGGCGTACTGTGAGTCTAGAGGGACATCAATCGCCACTTTTGAAGCCCTGGAGGCGGCTTATCAAGATGGATACCAGAAATGCGGCTGTGGATGGGCAGCCAATGGGGTCTCATATCTAGTAATGCAAGAGGCCAAAGATGGCTGTTTCTCTTCAATCGGTGTCGTCAGATGCTCTTGGCAGTCCAAATGGGATGTGTTCTGTAAATACCCGACGCCAGGTAGGACTATACTTTTTATCTGTAAGCATTCAATAAAATTTCGATTTAAACACTTTATTACTAAAGAAATTATTTCGTCCATAGCTTCTTTTCCAGGTCTAATATAACTTTCTGGAATATTGCTTCAGTATTTGGAAAATATTGTTATCTGAAACAATGCACAATTAGAAAAAGATTTCCGATAAATGTTTAAGCTAAACTAAATCGTTACAAACGATCCGTACTCGTGATGGACAGATGCCTTTAATACAAATTACTGTTTTAAAATAAGTTGTAAATACATAGATACATGCTCGAGTCATAGTTAACACACATTTAAGTTGATTTTAATATGCCTGTGTGTTTAATAACATACAAGAACAATCTCCCTCTAAATATTCCCATACAGTTTTTAGGAACGAGAATTAAAACGTTTTAATTTTAAATTTGATTTAGTTTAACAGCTAACCAGTCTTCAAAATGCAAACGCCAGTCTGGTTTCTTATATTTTGAATAGTCTGACAGATATTCAATTTAATATTGTAAAATAAGATACTCGGGTAAAAAGATAGCTTGTACCAGCCTGTTTGGTTAATGACCATAAAAAATGAGATTGTCAACGGAATTAAAAGAGGCTAGACTTTGAGTAGACCAATATTTGATGTCAGTATTGTTGTTCCACAGTTCCATCCGAGTTGCAACGTGGTTTGAGGAAAGTATGTTAATTTTATGTTGTTTAACTTTAAATTTAATAATCCAAAATTTTTAAACAATTATATTGTTTAAACTTTCACTTTTACAGTTATTTTTCTCTTCACTTTTAACTGTTTTTCACAGTCTTCCTATCCAAAGACCCAAGCGGTAACTACATGATGACTTTAGCTCAGGCTAGAAAGCATTGCGAAGACAAAGGAACCAGTTTAGCCACTTTTGAGGATCTAAGAACAGCATACAGCCTGGGATACGAGGTCTGCAGCTGTGGTTGGGCCGACAGCCTACGTCGTCATGCAGAAACCAACTGAGGGATGCACGATGAGCATTGGAGTCATCAAATGCAATTGGCAGAGCACCTGGAATGCCTTTTGCAAAGTTAGTGGTTTTTAAAACTTCATTCTTAAAATTAATCAGAGAATCGGCATGCGAGAAACTGTCGTTCCCACTGGCATATACACAGCGTTAGTCCGGCTCAATGTTTGAACTACACTATCTGACTATCGGATTAAAATCAGATAATCGCTTTCATACATTAAGATTTGACGACGACCTCTTAAGACTGGTGTTTTAGTGCATTAGCCAATGGAAATGCAGCTTTCAAAAACCTTAAAGTGAATCAAATCGTTCGGTACACCACAGGAGTCTGACGTTTTATCAATAATGTACGGCGAAATCTCTGAAAACACGAGTTACCCTTATCGGTAATATAAATAAACAAAAGGAATGCAACGCATAACTCTTAAATGACCATGTCCTAAATCCAATCGGTGAATTAACCTTTATTTTCACCATTACGATTATGCATTATTGTCCAATAGTTGTACCGAACACGGCGCAAAATCTCTGTTATCTTTGAATATTAAGGAAATTTAGTGATGACGTCTTCAACCGTTATTTCTACTATCCGAACTTTGACTACATATTTCTGATGTGGAAATTTAAATAAAATTATAAAATGATACAATCGGAAATAAAAAGCAAGATAAACATTTTATATTGAGAAATTACTTTCATCATATTATGCAGCATATTTACTGCAGGGTAGAAACTGGTAAAATGGTCTACTTCCGTCAGATCGATTTTCCTAGAAAGGGATTGTGATCGTAATGGTGAACATAAAGGCCAATTCGGCGACTGGATTCAGGACATGGTCATTTAAGAGTTATGCGTTGGTACATCACTGTCTTTTTAGTGCATATGTGTAGTTTTTCAGTCTTCTTGCGATTCTGAAGCGATAAAAGACTCGTGAGAAAAAGTCGAATAGAGCGAAGGGTTGTTGGTCACGCTTGCATTCCTTGTGTTTATTTATATTACCGATAAGGGTCATGTGTTGTCAGAGATTTCGCCGTACTTTATTGATGAAACGTCAGACTCCTGTGGGTACACATTCGTGCTCTTTATCCGAACTGCTCAGTCTCCAAACACGAACAAATAAGACTTCATCTGATTGGTTAATAACATTATGGTAAAACATAGGTTACAAGAACACGGCCCCTAAATGGTCGCGGTTAGATCTTCATGTTTAAAGATGGAGATATGATTTTAATTAGATTACATTCTCTGAATGCCGGTGAATTGAGACGAATTGCCTACCGGCACTAAGATATTGTGAATTAATCAGGTATTTTTCATTAATCAGGCGATTGTTACATTTTGAACGCTCTTTTCTGGCATATAGTTAGTTGTATACACACAGACGATGAAATAGAATTTTTATTAAGATCGTATTATATCCATTGTTAGTTTTAATCATTAAACATTTTGAAAAAGAGCGGAAAAGATCTGACCTGGTAAGATCTCGGTTAAACACATCTTAGTCCAGTATGCCGCAATATGAAGAGCAATATATATATATATATATATATATATATATATATATATATATATATATATATATATATATATATATATATATATATATATATATTTTGTAATTTTCAGGTGAAGGCATAGTGAATGTACTAGATAGAGCATATATGGCACAATTCAATAGGAGACCTATATCCAGAGAAGAATACATTTCTGAAATGAATACAGTACATCAATAACGAAAAGGAAGAAAACAATGAACTCGATTACTCGCATGCAGCTTATTGAAGGGCTGCGAAAGTGCTGAGACAGGACTGACATTTGATAAACGTTATTTGTGCCATGTATCCTATTAAGGGCTTAATGGAGAACTTATCCATGTTCTAAAATCAATCCGTACAGAGATTTTTATAAACCAGATCAGGAAATTGGCTTTCATAACCAGCCTGTATCGAATTTTGTATCAACTATATCAGGAAATCGGCTCTCTTAATCTGTCCTTTTAATAAACTAGATCAGGATTTAGTCTTTCTATAGATGAAAGTACATAATATTTATTTTTTAATGAGGTCAAAACGGTCATCATAAAATAATTCAATTTTCAAAATTTCAATTCACTCCAAACATTAATAATGTAAACTTTGAGGGTCGACTTTCTTATTCTTCTATAAACGTATATATTACTTGTAGATCACGCATTCCTAAAGTATATCACTTACAATGTATAAATTCTGTTATCAAATAAATACTTTTTACTTCTGCAAAATAAACTTGTTTATTCCAATGTTGACAGTGTCGACACCTGTCAGAGAAATTTAGTGTCAACATTGATCACTCTCCGCCAGTTCCATATAAGCATGATCTGTTTCTTGCTTGAATGAATGATGTATAAAGGTACATCTGCACATGAAAGACTTTTGTACCGATGCGATGCAATGCCCTCATGCACGTCAGAGCAGTTGACTAGGGTATGTCTTCGCAAGTTTCGAGTCCGTAACTCTCTAATTATGAATCTGCCATGCTTAATGAAAATTCGCTGGACATCACCACCCCACCCCACTCAGTAACAATGGTTTCAGTGAGAGCTTTGTTTTAGTGAGAACTGTTCTTATCTTTTCTCGTTTTTAAATCGTATTTTATTTCGGACTTAAGTATATACAAGGTATATATTCAGAATACTGGAGCTGAAACTAGTGCATATGATATGTGTGATAATGTCTCCAAACAAATAAGAACTTGACCTTGCATTGACAATCTACCAGACTAACGTACAATTTACAAAATCACATTAACTTTTTTAATTGGCAAAGTGTTTGTACAATTTCCATAAAACTTTTACCTGTCACATAGTAATATATTCTTAATACAGGATTGCATATTATTGCATGCATTCGCTGTATCCATTCAGGTAAGATCAGTATAGATAAATTATTTGCAAATAAACACAAGATGCCGAAGGAAAATGTATCAACATAACGTTATTGGGATGATTATATATGCAAGGTAATATAATACTTCATATGCATTGGTGTATGAAAATTTCACATGATAGTCAAAATGTTGCGTTAGTCACGTGGCATATGGTGGAAATCTATGATCCCCAGCGTAGACTCTTCAAATCTAAAACATATGCATAACAAAGGTGATTAATATTTAGGAAGCTTACTGAATGATAATTTCTTTATTCTGAATCAGGAGGTAATGTTTTTCAAAGATGTCCCCGTATTCTGCTTTTTAGATTACCATACATGAAAGTTTGCAACCCGACTAAATAGATATAGAATTTTGTAATAAATATGGGGTATGCGCATTTGGTTATAGAACCCCTTTTAAAGGAATTCTTAAATTTTGGTGATATCTTGTTTGGTTATTAGAACTCTGTGCAATGGAAATATTCCTTAGCCCGGAATAATTAGCCACTTAGTGAGTTTACACGATGTCATGGTTCACTTTTATTAAATTGAGGTCATCAGCGTGCCTCTGTCGTACCATCGTCCCTATTACAATCTAGTGGTGTGCATTGGTGGTGTGAATGTATTGGCAGTATTTACGGTAGGAAACCGGTAAATTACACAATGGAATCGAGAAGGGACTTAGCAGATGCCGTTTATGTCGCCATGGTAGCAAATGTGATTCAGATGTACTGGCGAAATGTGCCTGGAAGCCATCGATTGAATGGCATAAGAATGCGTTGTTAAAATAGTCCCCTGATTTAGGGGATAGTTGTAGAGAAAAGATACTTATGTGTGGTTGATAGATATCTAGCAAGTTGTGAGTTATGTGGTCTTGCATTGGACACGTCGGGATTTCTAATTTAAAACTGAATTTGTATAGAAGTCTTTGGAAAATTTGGGGTAAACTTGTGACTTCTATCAGAAGCGTGCCAGGATTTGACACTGCTCGGTCAAGCAAATATCCCTGGCTTCTAATAATATAAATTTCGCACTGTAGTCTTAAAAGCGAATGTAAAATTTGTCCATTTCCATTCCCTATGTGAAAATATTTTGGGAATGAATGTCATATCCAAAATGTCATATCCATATTCAGGAATCGCCTTGATGACTGAATATAAGAACTGCTTCTTATTTAAATCTGTATCTGATGATGGGCGCCCGCATAATTATTTTCGTTGGGTGGGAAGAGGGTGGCGGCAAATATATAGAAGTCATCTATTACATTATACAGATATAGGCCAAAACAAGCACCTGCCCTCATGCCTACCTGCCCCCATCTTGCCTTAGTGTGCGGGCTTGTATGCATCGGATTCCAATTCCTGACTGTTGCTGAAAGGTGGGATGAGCTGTACTATTGTGATGAAAAATGTATCGTTTTGTATGCCTGTGCTATTACGAAAGAGACGCCCAGAAATATTAACCGCTGGTTAGCTATTATATTAAACCTGAGAGTACCGAGGATGTATTCCATGATGCATTAGTCTTTGCTTCTTTCGTGTAGCTTTAAACTGGGCCAACCCTAGCTCACTTATTTAGCAACTGACAAGCGTAGTTTGTCCCTCACTTGCTCACTCACTACTTATACAACGGTTTTGGTAAGAGAAGTTTGTCACACCCTGTTAGACTCGATAAACGATATACATGTATTGGCAAACATAATTTGTCCACCCCTAGCTCAATCAGAAAAAAATAAATCTATATTAGCAAGCCTTGTTTGTCTTACCCTAGCTCACTATTTGTTCCTGCAATAATTTTTTCAACTTCTAAAATGAGTTGTATTCTCGTTGCATTTACTCAGACTCGTATAACGCACATTTAATGTGTGTGTGTGTGTCCAAGTATATGTGTGTGTATGTGTAAGTATATGTGTATGTATGTATGTATGTATGTATGTATGTATGTATGTATGTATGTATGTATGTATGTATGTATGTATGTATGTATGTATGTATGTATGTATGTATGTAATGCTGAGCGATTTAATATAAAGTCAAATTTTCGCAGTATTTTCAAGGACATCAAGAATGAGAAATAATGTTCACGATGTGATTATTTCGAGTACCGTTTGAAAATAATTTTGGTTCTGACGGCATTAAAAATTAAGTTCAAATACCAGTGATTAGTTTGGATTCAAAGTGGGACGAAATGATTTATTCTGTTTTCTAAATTTCAACATTGACTAAATATGGATAGCCATTTTTGTGACTGCATTGTATCAAGAACGTGATCAACAATATATATATATATATATATATATATATATATATATATATATATATATATATATATATATATATATATATATATATATATATATCTATATATATATCTATATATATATATATATATCTATATATATATCTATATATATATCTATATATATATATCTATATATATATATATATATATCTATATATCTATATATATATATATCTATATATCTATATATATATATATATATATATATATATATATATATATATATATCTATATATATATATCTATATATATATCTATATATATATATATATATATATATATATATATATATATATATATATATATATAACACTAACTTACTGAACAACAAAACAAATTATTATTATTAAAAAGAACGATATTCAGTTATTAATAAAATCAATACAAAATATAAAAGTATTAACTTTATAAGGGACACAACTATTATAACAACTATCATTATCGAGAGATCCAGTTGCCCCCCTTGTACACTATTCTTTATTGATCTGGATAATTTTGTTTTAGAGTGTCGTACTCTGTAACGTATTAAATGGGGAAGTGGGGATGGATGGGCGATCACTAGAGGTCTTGGGGTGTCAAAACCCCACTGGACCTTCATCGTCGCTCCTAAGACCATTTACCCTTAGTATGCCACTGATCACACCATCCCGAATATCACTCTTGTGAAAAGAATCGAGCATGATACTTGACTTCCAGAAAGCTATGATTTTAATCAAACAGTTGTAGTTTGTGGGGTGTTTTTTATACTTTGTTTTTTTTTTTTTCATTTATTTTCTTGATTTTTTGGAGGGTATGCTACTAAAGCCATCTTGAGTTTCCACGGACATTGTATATATAGCGCATTGTAGTACGTGATATTAATATTCGATCCCATGCAACAACACATTATATCGCAATTTATAATATCGTTAATCAATGTAATAACCCGTATCTGGTAGGGGTCTCGGCAGGTTCAATTAATTAAGATCTAGGTTCCAGGGAAGTTACCATGTACCCTAGGACCAATGTTATTTGTATATCTGAATTCCTATTTTAATGGCCGTTAAGCGTAAATAGCCATTTTAATTTCCTGTAAGCAAAATAATTGTTTCAATGCCAGATGAGTTTATATACATGTAAGTTTATATATATTCCCGGAAAACTAATACAGTTCTTATTGATGCCCCGAAAACGTATATTGCTATTTGAACGACAGGTAAGCATACCTATATAACAGGTAGGGATCTCAAAAAGTTTGAAATCCATGCCAAGGATTTCTCAAATGCTTTTAAGTTATGGCCATGGAGCTCAGTCTCTGGATGGTGAGAATAGACCCGTGGGACTACATGATTGCTTTAGAATCTCCCCTTAACCTGTTGCAAACACCTGTCCTATGTCTGGTAGAAATTTAACATGGAAACGGGAGATAACTCTAACTACTTAAGCTTGGTCCTTAATACTTGTTTCGGTGACCATGATCACTTTTAACTTTCGACCTCTAGGGATATCTTTCAATCCTCAGTGAAGCAGTAGACAAGGTGCAATGACGAGAGATATTGCCCTTTCTAACAAAATTACCTAGAAGCTGACGCCTGATCGGTACGGACATAAATACAATGTGTCTCTCCTTTCCCGACCGTCATCACAAAGGGAGACATGCTTCTTTTCTCACCTTTGCAATCCTGTACACGACAAACTAAAAACTACCCTTACAATAACACATTATTTTGGGTTTGTTACTGTCGTAATACGGTACCATACAAGTTAAGTGTTACGACTGGACATGATTCAAGCCGTAAGCTGTGTTGGGAGTTGACATGGCATCATCTGTGAAAAACAAGTACAGTTTACAAAGTTTTGAATGTAGAGTGTTTAGACGGCCTAGCAAAAATTGACATGGAAGTAGCAACTAAATTTAAAATCTATTAAATTGGTAGCTGAAATAGTTTGAGTTTGCTAAACATCTACTTGCGATAATCATAAAGCGTTTAATAAATAGTCTTCTTATTAAAAAAATAATTAAGATTTAAAGTACGCCAAACTTGCATGTTGTACATTACAAAAGTGTTATTCTTTTTATTTGAACAGTCTGGGATATATTTGGGTACGGTGATGGGGTCGTAATAACTAGCGGTTTAAATGTAAAAAAAATCTATTAAATCTAAAATATGTTCAATTGGTGGCAGTAAATGAGTTTGTTTTGTAATCATCTACGTTTTTCAAAATCATAATACTTTTTAATTGTTATGATTAGACACTAAATAGTTTCTGTGCGATCACGCCTAAATGAATTAGGCAAAGACGTACACACGTACAAATGGACAACATCAAAACAGGACTAATGATAAAGATGAACTGCTTAAGAATGTTGTGTTATTATTATGCATATAATAAATTTATCAAGCACGAGCAAGGGGAACAAGCCATAAAGGGAAGAGTACACTTTTTTTTCTATTGTGAATCACCAATGATACTTCCAAAGGGCAGCCAAATGCTACATCGCCTGATCTTCCTCTACGTAGTGAGTTCATGGCCCGTTAAGTGCAAAGTGACAACCATGTTTGTAGGACAGGTCACGACGACTAACATTTTTTAAAAATAAATGTGGATGAAGAAAATGTGATAAAAGTAGAATAAAATATTAGGGCAGAACTGATATGCAATCAGAAAAAGAAAGAAAGCTTATTTTGGTCTTTTTAGCTAGTGTAACTGAACAACATTTGATCAAACTTGGCATGTTTCTTGGCACATAATTATAAGTTTGGTTGCTTTGTCTCAAATAGCAGCAATGTGGCTTCCTCAGCAACCATATGGAAACTTATTTTTAACTTCTTTAAGTGGCTCCCATTAGCAACAGCATGACTTCCTTAACAACTACATGAAAAACATTTTTTTTTATACTTTTCTAGAATAGTTTAGTCAATTTTGATCAAATTTAGTAGTATTGTTTTTAGGACAGGCATTGTTAAAATTGTGTCTGTTGGTGGCTCCACAAGCAATGAAGTGGCTTCCATAGCAGTTATATTGTGAACTTATTTTTACATCATCTCCATAACAGCAGATGCTCTGATCACATAGGCCATTGGAACAGTTTTGGAAAGGGTAATATTATCAAAAATAAACTTGAAACAGGCAGTACATAAAATCTGAGATTGTGAACCTTCTGTTTTCATTAGAAATCAATCTCTCTCTCTCTCTCTCTCTCTCTCTCTCTCTCTCTCTCTCTCTCTCTCTCTCTCTCTCTGATAATATGCAATTAATTAATTATTATTATACAAGCAGTTTCACCGCAGACTATAAGCTGCTTTATCTCTCTGTTTAAATACTATAAAAACTTTGAATAAATTAGTCAATCATTTCAAGTTATTAAAGTTGTTGAGTATTCACTCAATTTCATACAAGTTATCGCGTATGAGTGTTTTCACCTTGCCCTAGGTCAGAAAAGTTGAAAGATGATTTATTTTCAACTGCTTCTCATAAAATCCAGATCTGGCTGTTTTTTTCTTCATCCGTGCGGTGAATGAATAGGTGGATTTAAAGTGAAACCGGCAACTAGGATCATATGTTCACTATTTTGCACTGCCATTTCATTTATATGGCAGTGATTTAATTTACCCAGGAAGATGGAATGGTGCCACATCTTCCTGGCGTTTATGCGCACAGAGTGCGCTTTTTAATTTGGTCGTCATATCATACCCCTAAAAAGGAGCTAATTATATGAATGTTAGACCTGGGTGAGTGGGAATAGACCCATCACGCACTCAACCTATCAACCAATCGAAAGTACGTACCTTGCTAGGGGTGCAATAGCACCATTAATGACGAGAGAGAATTGGTTCTCTCATGTTGTCATGATGGAGGTGTCCGGCGGAGGAAAAGGTCCCGGAAGGTGGCGCAACTGAGGTCTTGGATGTTGCACGAGCACTGTCGACAGCCTTGAAACGCCCTAACCGTACTTATTCTAAATTCAATCCCGTTTTTCTAGTGAATTTTCCTATGCCAAAACTGTGTAAGCCACCGATGCAATTCATCAAATGGTAGAGTTGAAGAATTAAATTACGTTCCTATCTATGCCAATCTTCTAGTACAAAAGTGTACATATTATATGTCCCTAACAAATTATTTTTTGCTGATATGACTAAACGTCATTTGAAAGGTAGCCACTGTCAGAGAAGATTAAATTGTTAATTTCGAGCGATGGGTCCGAAAATGATCAAGTAAGGCTTTTTGGATAGAGCTTATCAAGGAGGGTTTCTGTAACCAAGTGGAAGACGCTATTAAGGCAATGAAAGACAATAGCACTAAAAAGGACTTTTTTGGGGGGAGAATCCCATGATCATTTGTTAGTGACCGATTATCCCTCTGCTCCTGTGGTTGGTCCCTGTTTACTTCTTGAGTGTCTTATTTGACCCTGTACTCACTCGATGATTCCCTGTATAAATCTTGGGTGTCTTGTTTTGGATTCTCACTCAAGACATCCTTGCTCCCTCGTCAATTTACTTCCGTATTTTTCCCTATCAATTTGGAATTCTTTTGTGCTGTTTTGTGTAGAATATATAACCCCATATGACAACTGTTTGCATTGTTAGTTAATGCATGATGTTATTAAGTTATTGCAAGGCCTGATAGTTTTGGGGTTACCTTTCTTTATAGTGTATGAAATTGAGGTCATTTTCTAAATTAGCATATTTTTGGTTGCAACCTTGTGTTGCTGGGCCTGATAGTCTTGGGTTTGAGACTACCTTATAAGATCTAATTTGGGGTCATAACCTATGCATATATGATGAGGTTTTTAGTTGCAACATTGTGTCGTTGGACTTGATAGTCTTGGTTTTGAGACTACCTCATACACTCTATTTGGGACCATAGTTAGGGGCGCGTGTTAGTGGTTGTACTTTAACCACAGCGGTATCGCGTTTTTTTAGGGGCCTATAATACCTTCGTAATATTAAACTCAAATTCAATTATAGTATGTTCTTAAAGGGTTTTTGTTGCATTATTGAATTATTTCTGGATATGTACTTGGTGCGGCAAGTTCTGATTGTTTAGTTATAAATAGGTCTCTTTCTTTTTGCGTATTTTTACAGATATTGAATATATGATACAGATCTTCCAGTACGTTACAGTGGAAACAGTTGATGTTGTGCGGAAAATGTCCTATATATTTTCCAAAACTATTAGCTAATTTTTTTTTTCCCAAGAATTATCTTATTTATATTAGATTGTTCATAACTGCTGCAAATGGGTATCAGGATATTTCTATTAACTTCTTTGACAATGCTATGTAAAAATCTCCATTGTTTATTATGGTTCCAATCCTTTTGCCACTTTTGATTTATCAGTGTATAGATTAAATTGTTAATTTCTGTTGGACTATACTTTAGTGGCATGTAATTAGGTTCAGTCAGTTTACTCTTGGCTAATTGGTCAGCTAATTCATTGCCTTTTATGTCGATGTGAGATGGTATCCATAGAAACTCTACTGTTATGTTTTAAGTATCGAGTATTTTAATTATTTGTTTAATTTGATTAAGAAAGTTTTCTCTTGATTTAGTATTATTGCATTGTGTTGATTTTAGGACACTTATTGAATCACTAATAATCAAGGTCTTATCTGGTTTGTTTTCTATTGTCCATTTTAAAGATTCCATGATGGCCCAGAATTCAGCTGTGTAAATGGGGCACTGATCCGGTAGGCCGCTGCCCATTTTGATGTTGAGTGTTGGAATGACCCAAGCCGCGGCTGTTTTAAAGGGGTTGTTAATTTTGGAACCATCCGTGAATATTTGAGTATAGTTTTTATATTGGTTGTTGATTAGTTCCATTGCAGCTGCTTTTAAATAATGTTGTTCATTTTTTTTACCTTTGTCTATAAGGGAGATGTTTACTTTAATTGATGTATTATTCCAAGGTTCTTTATCAAATATTTGGTTAGTTTCTACTTGGAATATATCTTCTGGGAGTTGTAGATTTAATTCATTGACTAATTTGCCAAAGGATGACTTATTTGTAAGAGTTTTCCTAAAAGGAATTTTGCATTTGTTGATAGCTACTAGAGTGGGGTGTGTTTTATTGTGGGTGGACAGTCGAGTTGCGTATTTCAACAGGAGTTCCTGCCTTCGAAACTGTAATGGCGGTTCTCCTGTTAAGACCTGCAACTCTGCTGTAGATGTATATGGTAATTCCCCAGTTGCTATGAGTAGGGCTTTCTTCTGTATTTTATCTAATCTATTAAGTTGGGTTATGGAGGCCGTGTTGTAAATTTTGCATCCATAGTCGAGTTTAGATCTAATTAAGGCCCTATATAGAGTCATTATTGTTTCTTGGTTAGCACACCACTGGGTTTCTTTGAGGCTTTTAAGTAAGTTTAAGTCAAGATTGCACGTTTAAACTAGGTCATCAATATGAGATAACCACGTTAGGTGTTCATCGTAGTACATACCCAGAAATTTGGCTATTTTAACGAATTTAATTTGTTTATTTTGAATTTGGAGGTTGGGGTATAATATGTTTTTTCTATAAGGTGAGAACAGTACAGCTATCGTTTTTTGGTGCGACAGTTTAAATCCCCATTTATCAGCCCATTTACCAATGTTAGTTAGACTTGTTTTCATTTCAGCCATATGAGTGTGGTTGGAGTGGTTTCCTGCTCTCCATAGTCCACTATCATCTGCAAATTGTGATAATCCGATTGAGGGTGAGGCGAGATTAGAGTCAAGCTCATTAATCATGAGGTTGAAGAGGGTGGGGCTGAGGACACTGCCTTGGGGAGTCCCATTTTCAAGGGAGTGTTATTCAGAATAAGTAGCCCCTACCCTAGTTATAATTTTGCGGTCTGTTAAAAAGTTTTGTATAAAATTAAATATGCGACCAATAATGCAATAATGATTTAATTTGGCTATTAATCCTTTGGTTCACACCAGATCAAACGCTTTTTCAAGATCTAGAATAACCGCAATTAAGTTTCTATTAGTCCTCTGTTTATTATTAAATGCTAATTTAATGGCGGACTCCAATGTAATTAATTGATCCGTAGTAGATCTTTAATTTCTAAAACCACATTGGTTTGGAGATATCATGTTATTGCTCTCCAGGTTGTGTTTGAGTCTGTTAGTGATAATTGTTTCCATGATTTTGCAGATATTGTTGGTAAGTGAAATTGGTCTATATGAGTTAATGTTATTCCTATCTTTGTTAGGTTTCAAAATAGGGATAACTATCGCTGTTTTCCATTTTTGCTTAACTCCCCTGTTTGCCAAATTATGTTTAGCATGTTTATTATTATCACAACCATATTGCTAGGTAGATTTTTATATATTATGTAACCTATTTGATCTTCCCCAGGTGAAGTTTCATGTTTGGATTTGAGCGCCTGGGACCAGTCATATATGGTAAAATCTTTGTTGAGTGATTTATTTATGGGTCCCTGGTCTTGAAATAGATGGCAGAATTTAATTTCACTTTTAGTTCTGTGGTTTTGGAATTCACTAGTGTGGTTAGTATTGCTGCTCATATTTTTAAAATGTTTTGCTAATGATTCAGCTTGTTCTTTCTGATTGCAGGTATTATTGATTTTTGGGGTGCCATTTATGTTCTTTCCCCTTATGGCCCTGATTTTATCCCACACTTGTTTAGAGTTAGTTCTAACATTAATAGTGTTGCATTATTTTTGCCAAGTTTTTTCTTTAGACTGCTTTATTAGATATTTGAGCTTGTTATCGAAATTTTTGTACTCTTGGAAGTGAGTAGTAACATTTGATCTTTAAAATTTATTTAAAACTCTAATTTTGTCCTGTCTAGTTCGTTTAATTTCTTCTGACCATGGCACACTAAATTGTCTTGGTTTTCCACTAGTTTTGTGGATAGAGTTGGTGGTCTCTTGAGTTATGGCCTTAATTAGGTTATCGTAGTAGATGTCAATATCTTTGGATTCTATATCTGACGGGCTAACATTATTGAGTATTTCAAGAAAAGTTTCCCAATCAGCTTTTGAGTAGTTCCACATGAGTATTTTATCACTGAGATCGCACTGAACAGACATCTGTAGAGTGGTGATTATTGGGAAGTGGTCGCTCCCCATGGGGTCAGATTGCTCTACCTCCCATTTAGCCACTTGTGCCAGTCTGGGTGTGCCTAGGGTGAGGTCAATGGCTGACAGGGTGCCGTCGACCAGACTAAGTCTGGTCTTAGCACCATCATTAAGGAAAATAAAGGTGGAGTCATTGATCCATTCTTCCACCCAGGTACCCCTCCTATCCGTCACCTCTCCCCACCCCATGGCTTATTATGGACATTAAAGTCTCCACAGATAATTACAAGCCCAGTCCCAATGATTTTGGTTATTTCTTTAAACGCTAATTTATGTTTATGCTTAGTACCCCTTCCTGGGTCATATTCGTTTATGATATGTAATTGATGGTTTCCTGTATTGGCTAATAGGGATTGTAATTCTATTAGTGTGTTACTAAAATCCTGGGATGTTTTAGGTAGTAGCGTAACAGATGGTAGAGTGTTTTTATGAATATGGCTAAACTACCCCCATGACCTTCCTTTCGATGTTGGAAATAGCCTGGAGAGTATCCTTGTATTGATGGCAATGTTTTCGAATTTGCAGAAAGTTTAGTTTCTTGAATGCAAATGATGTCAGGTTTATAGCTAGAGTTAATTATTTTGAGTTAAAGTTCGTTAATATTTCTTGACAATCCTCTTGCATTCCATTGCCATATAATAACGTCCCTTTGAGTTGAATTAGCCATTTTTATTAGGGTCGTTTATTGTAATCTGGTGCTCAATTTGGGTGCAAACGTTATTGATTGATGATAGGATAGTTTTATGTGTTATAGTGTCAAAGTTGATATCCTCAGTCAATTTGTTCAGTCGAGTGATGACGTCACCCAGTTCTTTGAATTTATCAGCCTGATGGTTTGTTTTGTTGGTATTGTTGTTATTGAGCCTATCGTTTGTAATGTTCAATTTTGGTTGCTTTATTTGTTTAAATAGGACGGCATTGTCAATTTTGGTTTTAGCTGTTTTATAATTGCAATGTTCTGTGTCCATTATACCTACTATGGCTTTTTCCCGTATTGTAAGAGGGACAGGAAGGAGATTGCGGTAAATGCGGGCCTCTACAGTTAGCACATTTTGGTGTATCTCTTTTACATTCCTCTTTATGGGCCCCTTTCTCCCCATTTATTACACTTGGCCTCAAATTTACATTTATCCAATGTTGGCACTTGATGCAGAATCTTGGTTTATTTAAGTATGGTTCGATCCTATATCTGGTACCTACTTTTCCTAATTTAATTAATGTAGGCAGTGGGGTTGATGTTTCCAGTACAGTGATATTTGTGTTGGTTTGTTTGTTTCCTAAGCGGTAATTTGGTTTCCTCCTTCCTTAAACTTGTGCTCTATCTCCTGATTGTTTAGTACACCTAATGTACCTGTTAATTTTAGTACTGATTTATAAGTGCACCTTTGTGGGATTTCATTTGTGGTGGTGGTGGCCTTATTGGATTTTTGGTTCTTGTTGTCAGTATGAGCATTAATAGAGCTTTGGAGCTGTTTATGGGGTTCTACGGTAACTGGGATACCACAGAGCTCTTGGATTTCAAGGTATTTAGCTACTTGTCCCCTTGTACAACAATGTAGGATGATATATTGTTGATTCGGCCTAATTATTTGGCACTGTCCTGGGTGAATTTTAAGTATGGCTCTGGCTAAGCTGTTATTGGATAAGTTGTAAAATTTAGATGTTTTACTCTTGAGATAGAGCGTCAGATCCAGTCTGTGAAAGTTCTGTTTTGTTTTTAGGTTTCACATCTGAGGTTGAGTTATTGGATACAGTATTGATATAAGTTGAAGCCATAGCGGGTTTGCCGTATATGCCTGATTTGTCCTGTGCCTATTTTGTTGTTTCTTTGGATTTTTTAATGAGGGCCGTTTTTTAGGGTTTAACGGTCCTTTAACTTTACCTATTCCTTTCCATGCCATCAATTTCCTATTGGTTGGTTAGGAGGGTTGTGTTTTTTTTTAGTGTTTTCTGAGGGATATATCAAATCTTCCTCTGTTAGTAATTTAGACGGCCCTGGTGTTTGACTTGACTGCACTACGATAGCTTTAGCGATCTTGTGTGCTTCAGGCGTAGTGCGAACTCCCATTATAGCCTTTGTCTTCAGCTGGCGCACATGGTTCACGTTAGAGTTAGTGACCTGGGCGTAAGTGGGCTTATACACAGTGATTCCTACTGTTTTTTTCGTAGGGGAGGCGGCCATGATGGAATAGTGGGAGGTTAGTGTATTGTTTACACTGGAGTCGCTTTAGGGTAAAGTGGCGTCCAGTGCTTCATCATTAATGGTTTTATCATATAAATTAAACTCAATTGGAGAGAGAGGATTAAGTTTCTCTGCTTCCTTTTTGATTAGGTTGAGGTCTGGTGTAGAAATGAACTTTAATTGAGTTTTTTGCACCTCTTTTGTCCGCGTGTTTCTGGTAAAGTCAATTTGCCCTATTTTAAGGTTGGTCAAGGCTTCTTTATCCAATTTTAAGTTAATTTGAGTAACCCTTTTCTTTAGAATGTTACCGTTAGATGCAAAACGGTTTCTAGATCTAAATGCTTGCTTACAGGATTTATTTTCCATTGTTAAGCCGAAGTATATGGAGGTAAAAATAAGGTTTGAAAAATGGAAAGCGTCAAAAGGAAGAATTCAAAGCAAGATAAAAAGTTATTTAATTTGCTTGAATTGTCACACGAGATTGTAAAGTGTAACAATTTGACAAATTAAATGAAGGGAGCTTAGTGATGAAAGGCTTGAGGAGAAAGAATTTTCAAGTTAAGGCAAAAACAGCACAACCTTTGAATTAATAAAATACCTGATAATTAACGTTGATAGTTGTAGTAACTTTAATCCGGTATCCTTGTTGAAGTTAGGTTGAGGGATATAGTTGTTCAGTCAGCAAGACTGGAAACGGGTTAGGTGGACGGCTGAAGTAGCGTGAATCCGAATTCAGGCAACTGGTTACTGCTGCACGTGGGGAGTAGTCCTGAGCGGAGCTCCACGCCTTATCTTGTCCGTGCAATGATGTTTCGTAATGAAATATTTCAGTTGGTGCAGTGTATATTAGCCCAATTAGAGACACCTATTTAAAGTCAGAGCCAGGCTTTTGTAGACACTCGGAGAATCTCTTCTCATTAAGTGTCACTCATGGTACTGAAGATGAACTACATGACCAGGTTTTGTGTTTTTTATAACCTTTCTGGTGGCAGCATCAGAGGCAATCGCCCAGAAAATAAGTGCACAGGATGTGTATCTTATGGTAAAATTCGTTCTTTCTTCCTTCCATTGTCCTTTCCATGAATCTTCAGAACGTTTTTATTTACTAATTCTAAATTTTTGTTTTATTTTCTGTAATTCCTCCATTTCTCTTTTGTTTATTTTATTTCCCATTTACGATCCTACCAAGGTACACAGCTACCCATCAATAAATCTGCATTGATTTGATATATTCATACATTCGCTAAATGTTTTATATAATGGATGTCATTTTGTATTGATTTTACTATTAACGAGTATTCGTTTTTGTAAGTGCAATTCCAGCTAACACTTTTTCAAAAACGGTTTCAACACTTTAATAGTATCTGAGAGTCCATAAATAATCCTTGTTTTAGTTTCTATATCAATTAGTTATCACATTCATACAACTAATCGCTCTTTAACCAAATTGCTCCAAAATATTCCAAAGATCTTAATCCCAAAAGCCGTACCTCAGTAATGATCCCTTAAATTTTGGTACATTAAATAATTCAAGAAAAACAAATGACAGGCCAGTTATATCCTTGTGTGGGCTTCAAAATGTAATTAAGTTTCAAAGCAGAGTTCTAGAGTAACAAGCTCTAACCCTTTCTGTATGAAATTGTATTTCTTAATATGTGAAAACATAGAATAATAGATTGGTGCCTGACTTGAAAATGTTTATCAGCAGAATCTCTTTATATTGGTTTATGCGTTTCAAAAGCAGCTGTCCCTCTGTCCAAAATTAGCACGATCCTAGTTTCACTCACTTTTCCGCATATCGTTCTCGCAAATAAAAGCCAGACTCGAACGCTGTTCACAAGACAGGGAAGAGAGGGCCTATTCTGGAATCATAACTCGTTCGTACATACTAGTTTGGGAATGCAGCGAATAATCAGGGAATACAAACAGAAGATCAGCATTTTACCATTCCTGACTAATCTCACAATATTCACAGAACTCTCCGTTGGGGTGATAACAAATATTTATTTTAATTGCATCAAACGTGATAATGTTTGGCTATTATTATTCAAATAACATAAATCTGTAATTTCACTGTTTAGCTGGGCACGTACAGATTTCCAGTTTTTACAATTTTACAAAAAGAGATAACAGGAAAGAAGAATGTATTTTCTCCTACACACATTACTCAAATTATATTCCCTAGATCGTTTATGAACTTAATAGCTTACGTGTGATATATGAAACATTTACTACTTCATTTTTATCAATATTTGGTCAAACGATGTTAGCCTATTCAAGATGTTTCAATACATCTTATAGAGTGTCTCCCTGCATAATGCAAAGCTTTTTTTCGGTGGTTCGAACTGCCTGAAATAAACATATTAAGCTTTGAAAAGTAATAATTACATTCCAGGAAATGCTTTTGTCGGAAGATTCAAGATCTCACTCATATACAAGTGTATGATTTTTAGGACGCTGCAAGGAAATGGTCCAGAAGAAACTGTGCTCATTTGTTTCCTAAATATTTCCGGAATTTTCACGGGCTTATATCTACAATCTCACATTTTTGTTTGTTACAGCCACATGGAGAGTAAGTAAGGAGGTAAATTCCATACATCCTTACCTCTAGGACGTATGAAGGCATGACAAATTAGATGTTTGGGTTCCTATTAACCAGCTGCAAGTTAATATAACATCGTTAATCTTGTCGAAGTTTAGTATTGTTTTTATAGTCATTTAAATTTTTCGCATTATTAACTATAATGATGCAACAATGCGTACATTAAAAATTATCTAGTATATATTATAGAAAAGGTTGTATTGAGACCTCAGTATTGCACGCCTAACAGAAAAGAGACACGTGTACTGTCGAAACCGAAATAGTAAGGATTTCAATTATACAATATTTTACTTCTATTTTATTTTATGCCTCCATGCAGGAAACAGAACGATATCTGATTTCATTGACAGCTAATGCATCTCTTGTTGCTTCCGGTCGACAATTGGCCACTGCTTCGCAGAAAGGTTTGTGATAGATAAAAAGGGAGGTAATTTTGATATTGTTTTAGATCTTTTATTGCCAACCTCTACAGAGCTTGAAAATAAAACACTTTATACTCTGAACTGCTCCATAAATGTGTCCATGTGTGTATTTTAAGCTGAAAACGTCTGCCGTTAGACATCGAACAATATTATCCAGATCTCGGGCATAACAGCTATCTTTGCCAGCTCCCCAACCCAACCCAATCCATATCACCCACCCACCCCTCAAAAAATAAAATAAAACTAGGCAAAATGAAATATTAAAGTCTTTTAAAAAAAAAAGCTCTCTCTTGGGAAGCACAAATTTTTGTTTTGTGTATTCTGATCGACAACATATACGTGTAAATGGAAAATGTAATGGTTTTTCATTTCACCAGTGTAAAGGCGACGTCATACAAAGAATACCTAGCTCACATTTGACCATCTTAAGTGTTACATTTAGGTCTAGACCTACAGTGTCCGACTCTTCAAACTTGTATCAGATTTATAATAAATCAAATCAGATCGCTGAATTTTACATTTTTAGATTATTAGTTAAAACAACTTTGAATTCCTGTTGGTGAAATACGGGTCACATTTTACCTACAAACGTTGTCTAAACACTATAGGCAAATTCAGTCAATTTCCTTCCATATGAATCTTAGTTTGTAATGTCAAAAACTGTAATGATTAAAAGTTGAAAGTGTTAGAATGTTCTTGTATATACAAAAATTATATATCCGTACAAACTTTGAATGTATAATTTTCTTTAAGCAAACAAATCTGTTCAAACAAGAACCGCATTAGGTATTCAAAGTAACAGAAATAGAATCAACATACAAATAACACCTCTGGAGGATGTGTGTTTCTCCATTTCTATGCATATATCTGTAACAGAATTGTTACCGAGAGGAGGGTGGATTAAATGAACAATACAAACACAATTTGTGAAAGAAAATATAAATTTATGTAATAAATTATAAATGAAAAAAATACAGATCTAACAACACAATAATTCATGCACTCAACCCACAATTACACTCACAACCATTCACAATACATGAACAAATTAAATAACAATACAAAAGGAATCTCAGATGTAAAGAGATCTCTTGGATTATACACAGATCCAAGAATCCTTTACGAAAGTTAAATAAATGCAAGAATGATTTACGAAAAAAAATAAACACAAACGACAAACTATCTATCGCACGATGGATTGCGATAACTAGCACGATCATATACTTGTATTCAATCAAGTTGCTAGCTTTTATTTATATCTATGTGATCACTTGAAATATTATTGCGATCTGACATAAACATGCAAATACAACAATGTATTAAATTATATCACAATTTCAATACACCTATGTGTCTCCCCTGTATAACCGCACGATTCAGCAACAGTTGAATCGTCTCCCAGTTTCCCCGAGAACCGAGGGTTGACCAATACTATTATCGGACGTTTCCCTACACGGATCCACCACAGTTATACGTTCAGACAGCATACAACATCTACCCGAACCAACGGTTCCTCACTCCCCTAGATGTCAACCCGGACGTTTTACAACTCTAAGACAGCTCCGACACTCGGACTTCTAGCTTTCCGGATATTTACACGTTACACAGATATTGACGAACAGACA
Source organism: Unio delphinus (assembly GCA_029339505.1). Lineage (NCBI taxonomy): Eukaryota > Metazoa > Mollusca > Bivalvia > Unionida > Unionidae > Unio > Unio delphinus. The sequence goes on along the minus strand of JAQISU010000433.1, from coordinate 4,384,503 downwards.
GTTCGACACACAGACAGATACTTCAATTCCGTTTGCACAAATTAACGGCACAATCACATTCAGATATTTATACAGAGATGTTCCAGAACAAACAATAGATGTCCCACAACAAATCAAACGATTTCAAAGACGTTTATCAAAAGATGGTATCAGATGTGTTTAACAGCTACGGTATCAACGATGTTATTAGCAGCTACGGTATCAACGATGTAATTAGCAGCTACGGTACCAAAAACAATGTAACAACTATGTTAGCAGCTACGGTATCAGAGACGGTATCAACGATGTTATTAGATGCGCTATCAGTGATGAACTTCTACGGTATCAACGACGGAATCAACGACGGAATCAGCTGGAATCAGACTGAATCAACGACGCAATCAGACTGAATCAGCTATAATAAACAAAACCAGACTAATAATAGTTGTCTCAAAAATAATCTAAGCCATAGATTACGATATTGTATTTAAAGTCTAAAAGTGACTAGTAATTCCAAATATTCCACGTTTAATTGCAATAAAAGCATCATTATACGAAATGATAATCTGAATAAAATTCACAATAAAACGAAATGTAAATTTAACACTCACCCCTTTGGCTGGAGATTTGCAAGACGAGGTTATCTATCCTTCGATTAGATATTTGGGTTCCCGTAAAAATTTATGATAAATCCTAAGCCTTATATACTCTCAATAGGTGAACATAAATCACATCGAGCTTGCCGTACACCACGTAAAACGAGTATTTCGGATTTCATGTAAATTACAAATTGGCACATGCAAATCGTTACACGCCACTTAATCACCCCAGGTAATGCGTGTACGACGAAATCAAGAAAAATGGTGAATTTCGTTTGCAATTGAAGAACAACAAAAATCAGTTCAAATTTTCGCCTAATTCTGTGACAATATCGATTATGCATGTTACAGTTGATGTAGATCCGTTAAAAGATCTAATTAAAATCGCCTACAAAACTCCATCGGAGACAGATGAACTATTTTGTTGCTCTGATATAGCGATTGTTGTCATTCAACAAGAATTCTGAATATTTTATACGTTTTTGGAATAAAATTATATTTTGTATCAGTCACTATCATGTATTCTTATTCTTAACCTTGAACCGCTCCGGTGGCCTAGTGTTTAGAGCGTCCGCCGCGGAAGCGGGAGGTCGTGGGTTCGATCCCTGGCCGAGTCATACCAAAGACTTACAAAATGGAACTAACAGCTGCCACGCTTGACGCTCAGCATTAAGAGGTTAGTGTTAGGACTGGTCGGCCTGGTGTCTGGATAATGTGACTGGGTGGGATATCATGCTGCAAGTCTGCGGCATGATGTCCCAGTGCTAGACATCACTATAAACCGCCTCACTGCAGACACCGTAGCGATATGACTGAACAATTGTTAAAGCTCCGTTAAAAATCCTAATCAAACAAACAATTCTAATTCTTGTTATTATTATTATTATTATTAGTAGTAGTAGTAGTAGTAGTAGTAATATTATTGATCTGATTCAAATTCTGAACCATTCCACCCCACTGCACTCCCCCCACCCTTTTCATTGGACCCTTCCTTAAAAGTTTAATATAATTACGTCATGTGCCATATCATCTCCGCACACAGAGGCGTAGCTAAGGGGAGGGGCTAAAGGGGTACAGATGTCCCCAAGCACCAAACTAGTGGGGGCGCCAAAATGGCCCTTGAAATAGGTTGTATGTGGAATTTTTGCTGCAAAACATTTTGCATGTATGAAAGAAGAATCTTACAGATCGCTAGCACCAGCAGTGAAACAGTCATATTGGGTGGTGGTGATTTTATTGATGAAAATAATGGCTTTTAGAGTGGAGGGGGAGGGTGTAAAAATGAATCTTGTCACCGGGTTCCAAACACTCTAGCTACGCCTGTCCGCACAGACTGACATGAGTAAATGTACTGTTGTGCGTGTATTTTAGTTATCTTTTACTCGACCAAGTACAACCTGGACTTCTATGCGGCCAAGGGGTACTGTGCATCTAGAGGGACATCAATCGCCACTTTTGACGACCTGAAGGCTGCTTTTTATGATGGATACCAGAAATGCGGTTGTGGATGGGTGGCCACTGGGATGTCGTATTTAGTAATGCAAGAGGCCATAGATGACTGTCTCTCTTCAATTGGTGTCGTCAGATGCACATGGCAGTCCAAATGGGATGTGTTCTGTAAATACCCGATGCCAAGTAAGACTATACATTTATCTCTAAGCATTCAGTAACATTTAGATTTAAACACTTTATTACTAAAGAAATTATTTCATCTATAGCTTCTTTTCCAGATCTGATATAACTTTCTGGAATATTGCTTCAGTATTTGGAAAATATTGTTATCTGAAAAATTGCACCATTAGAAAACTATTTCCGATAAATGCTAAAGCTAAACTAAATCGTTACAAACGATTCGTACTCGTTTTGGACATGTGCCTTTAATACAAATTACTGTTTTAAAATAAGTTGTAAATACATAGTTAGCACGCATATAAGTTTATTTTAATATGCCTGTGTGTTAAATAACATACAAGAACAATCTCTCTCTAAATATTCCAATACGGTTTTTAGGAACGAGAATTGAAACGTTGTAATTTTAATTTTGATATAGTTTAACAGCTAACCAGTCTTCCAACTGCAAACGCCAGTCTCAATTCTAATATTTCTAATGGTCTGACAAATATTACAGTTTAATATTGTAACATAAGATACTCTGGTGGTAAAAAGTTGAGTTAAAGCCTCAACCAGTTTTTCTTCTTTGTACCTGCCTGTTTGGTTAATGACCATAAAAAAGAGATTGTCAACGGAATTAAAAGTCTAGACTTTGAGTAGACTAATATTTGTATGCAGCATTGTTGTTCCTCAGTTCCATTAGAGTTGCAACGTGGTTTGAGGAAAGTGTGTTAATTTTATGTTTTACTTTAAATTTCTTTAAACAATTATATTTGTTAAACTTTCACTTTTAGTTATTTTTCTCTTTACTTTAACTGTTTTCAGTCTTCCTATCCAAAGACCAAAGCGGCGAGTACAAAATGACTTTAGCCAGGCTAGAAAGCATTGCGAAGACAAAGGAACAAGTTTAGCTACCCTTGAGGATCTAAGGACAGCATACAGCCTGGGATACGATCTCTGCAACTGTGGGTGGGTAACCAGTGGGTCAGCTTACGTCGTCATGCAGCATCCAGAAGAGGGATGCAGGATGGGCATTGGAATCATCAAATGCGATTGGCAGAGCATCTGGAATGCCTTTTGCAAAGTTAGTGGTTTTTAACTTCAATGGTAAAATTAATTGCCAGTGTCAGTTTATCGCAAATAAAGCATCACTTAACTAAGCCATATCAGAGAATCGGCATGCGAGAGCCAGTCGTTCCCACTGGCATATACACGGCGTTAGTCCGGCTCCATGTTTGAACTACACTATCTGATTAAAATCAGATAATCGCTTTCATACATTAAGATTTGACGACGACCTCTTAAGACTAGTGTTTTGTTGCATTAGCCAATGGAAATGCAGCTTTCAAGAACCTTAAAGTGAATCAAATCGTTCGATACATTCATGCTATTTATCTGAACTGCTCAGTCTCCAAACACTAAGAAATAAGACTTCATCTGATTGGTTAATAACATTATGGTAAAAACATAGGTTACAAGAACATGACCCCTAAACGGTCGCGGTTAGATCTTCATGTTTAAAGATGGAGATATGATTTTAATTAGATTGCACTCTCTGAATGCCGGTGAATTGAGACGAATTGCCTGCCGGCTCTAAAATATTAATTATTCGGGTATTGATTGTTCAAGCCCTTTCGGCTGCGGCAATAGGCAATTGTTACATTTTAAACTCTTTTTTTTGGCATTTGGTAAGTTGTATACACACAGACGATGCATAGTTATAATACAATTTTCATTAAGACCTCTCTCTCTCATATTAAGATCGTATTATATCCATTAATTTTAATCATTAAATATTTCGAAAGAGCGAAAAAGATCTGACTTGGTAAGATCTCGTTTAAACTCATCTTAGTCCAGTTTGAATTGCCGCAATTTGAAGAGCAATATATATATATTCGTATGATCCTTTATCTATGAAATATTTTGTAATTTTCAGGTGAAGGGATAGTGAACGTACTAGATAGAGCATGTATGACACAATTCAATAGGAGACCTATTTCCAGAGAAGAATACATTTATGAAATGAATACAGTATATCAACAACGAAAAGGAGGAAAACAATGAACTTGATTACTAGCATGCAGCTTATTGAAGGGCTGCGAAAGTGCTGAGACAGGATTGACATTAGAAAAACGTTATTTGTGCCATGCATCCTATTAAGGGGTTAATGGAGAACTTATCCCTGTTCTATAATCAATCCGTACAGAGATTTTTATAAACCAGATCAGGAAATCGGCTTTCATAACCAGCCTGTATCGAATTTTGTATCAACTATATCAGGAAATCGGCTCTCTTAATCTGTCCTTTTAATAAACTAGATCAGGATTTAGTCTTTTTCGACTTATTATAATATAGATTGAAGTACTTATTATTTATTTTTAAATGAGGTCAATTTCCTCTAAACGGTCATCATAAAATAATTCAATTTTCAAAATTTCAATTCACCCCAAACATTAATAATGTAAACTTTGAGGGTCGACTTTCTTATTTTTCTATAAACGTATATATTATTTGTAGACTATGCATTCCAAAAGTATATCACTTGCAATGTATACATTCTGTTATCAAATAAATACTTTTTACTTCTGCAAAATAATTTTTTATTTATTCCAATGCTGACAGTGTCGACACCTTTGAGAAATTTAGTGTCAACATTGATCGCTCTCCGCCAGTTCCATATATTGGATTCGCTAAGTATGATCTGTTGCTTGCTTGAATGAATGATGTATAAGGTACATCTGCACATGAAAGACGTTTGTACCAATGCAATGCAATGCCCTCAGGCACGTCTGAGCAGCTGACTAGGGTATGTCTTCGCAAGATTCGAGCCCGTAACTCACTAATTATGAATCTGCCATGCTTAATGAAAATTCGTTGGACATCACCACCCCACCCCACTCAGTAAGAATGGTTTCAGTGAACACTGTTATTATCTTTTCTCGTATTTAAATCATATTTTATTTCGGACTTAAGTATATACAAGGTATATATTCAGAAAATTGTAGTTGAAACTAGTGCATATGATACGTGTGATAATGTCTCCAAACAAATAAGAACTTTACCTTGTCAATACAATCTACCAGACTAACGTACAATTTACAAAATCACATTAACTTTTTTAATTGGCAAAGTGTTTGTACAATTTCTATAACTTTTACCTGTCACATAGTAACATATATTCTTAATACTGGATTACATATTATTGTATGCATTCGCTGTATACATTCAGGTAAGATAAGAATAGATAAATAATTTGCAAATAAGCACAAGATGCCGAAGGAAAATGTATCAACATAACGTAATTGGGATGATTATATATGCAAGGTAATATAATACTTCATATGCATTGGTGTATGATAGGAAAATTTCACATGATAGTCAAAATGTTGCGTTAGTCACGTGGCATATGGTGGAAATCTGATCCCCAGCGAAGACTCTTCATATCTAAAACATATGCATAACAACGGTGATGAATATTTAGGAAACTTACTGAATGATAATTTCTTTATTCTGAATCAGGAGATAATGTTCTTCAAAGAAGTTCCCGTATTCTGCTTTTTAGATTACCATACATGAAAGTATGTAACCAGACTAAATAGATTTAGAATATTGTAATAAATATGGAGTATGCGCATATAGCGCCCCGTTTAATGGAATTCTTAGATTTTGGTGATTACTTGTTTGATTATTAGAACTCTGTGCCATGGAAATATTCCTTAGCTCGAAATTACTCACTTAGTGAGTTTACATGATGTCATGGTTCACTTTTATTAAATTGAGGTCAAAGTCGCATGAGCGTGTCTCTGTCGTACCATCGTCCCTATTACAATCTAGTGGTGTGCATTGATGGTGTGACTGTATTGGCGGTATTTACGGTTGGAAACCGGTAAATTACACAATGGAATCAAGAAAGGACTTAGCAGATGCCGTTTATGTCGCCATGGTGGCAAATGTGATGCAGATATACTGGCGAAATGTGCCTGGTGTTACGTGCTTAAGCTCGAATAAGCAGCAACACAGAAAGAGTGAAAACAACAAGCTTGTAAAACTTGAACAATGAATTTATTAAGTACAATTATTTTCATAAAATAAATAAACTTACGGTTTTAGAGAATCAAATCCAACAAATATAGAATTCATAAAATAATCCACTAATAGAATTGCAAGTCCTGATAAATAAATGTTCTAATAGTTCCAGGTTCGAAACTTGACGATGTAATCCAAAATGGCTGACAATGTCACGTGATGCAGTTCTTGTTTTAATATCATCCAGATGAAACTATGTAACACATGTCCTTTTTCCAAATAAATAGAATAATTCTTCTTTTCCAACGAATTTACACAAAGTCCAGAACAAGATAATTAAAATTAACACTCAAACATGAAATACACAACTTAACTTTAAAATAAGCCCAAATTCTACTGAACTGTTTTATCCCAAACGACAATTTATATAACTGTTTTTCTCAAGTAAACAAGTGATCGCGTGATTTTCCAGAAATTGATAGAAGGTCAGAGGAAGAGTCTACCTTCACCAAGTCACGTTCACCAAGTCACGTATTAATGGATTGATCTAGATATTTCCTACCCCCAAGAACTAAAAATAAAAAGTTGTCCTTGAAATTAACCAATAGTTTTAGAAGCTTGTTAACAATGTCTAAAGCAGGGTCAGGAATTAGGTCAACAAGCCAAGGTCAAAACTTGTTTACAGTTAAAGGATGGTCAGAGATTTTTTTTAGAATAATCTCCCAATTAATTCATTTTAAAGGCAAAATGACAAATTTGGATTTAACATTCAAAAATAAATAATTTAAATCCAATAGTCGTAACAATACGCTAATATATTTTAAAGCATGGTAAAGCTATATAGTTCTTTTTAATGCCAAGTAATCATACGCTAATATATCTTAAAGCATGGTAAAGCTATATAGCTCTTCTTAATGTCCAGTAAGCATACATATCTACAGGGTGGGGGTATTAAAATGTTTAAAGTTCATGCCAATGACGTATCAATAGCTATTAAGTTGTATCATTTGAGCTCAGTGTCTAGATGACGAGGCCCGACCCAGAGACTAATAAATTTACTTCCGATATTCGCTAACTTGAAGCAAAGTTCTGTACCATGTCTGGTAGAAATTTAGCATGGAAGCAGTAGATTTAACCAGACTCAACAACTGTAGTGACCATTACCTTCTTTTAGGCATCAACCTCTGATGATATTCATCAATCTTCGATAAAGCAGTAGGCAAAATGTGTTGACGAATCAATGATGAAGACAATATATATTTCCCTTTCTAACAAGAATTTTTTGAAGTTGACGACGGAGATATGCATTGATACGTTCTCCTTTTATCGACATTCATCGCAGACGAGACAAAACATTTTAATTCTTTTCTTACCTATGCAAGCGCTGAAGCTATGTAACACCACCATTCAAGTACACGACATTTCGTCCAATAAACTAGAAACTTTGCTTACAATAATACCTAATTTTGTCCCTGGTACTGCCGTAACACGGTACCATGCAGTTAACAGTGTTGAGCCAGGACAGGGTGTAATTTTAAGTTATGTGTCATGGTGCCAACTGTATACAACAAACATACGGTTTTGAAGAAAACGTGTTTAGACGGCCTAGCAAACATTGATACGTCACTCAAAAGCTCGAAATGCAGTAATACTCGAGGTATCATGCAGATGAAAGATGAGACTGGGCATAGTGTAAGTTATAAGCTCTGTTGCGACTTGACATGGTACTAACTGTGCAAAACCAGTACGTCGTTTTGAAGAAAAAGTGTTTCGACGACCTAGCAAAAATTTACACGTTACTCTAAATCTTGCGAGAATAAAAAATGTATTGGAATTAGCAGCATTTGTTTAAAATTGGTTCAGTCTTGTAATCTTTTAATAAATGAGCATATTAAAGTATAAAAAAAACTCTTGCTGTGCATAATACAGTTTTTGTTTTATCATGCTTCAACAGTCTGAAAGATATTGGGCGTTGGGGGTGAGTGTCATAACAGCTAGCGATTTAAATGTATAATAATCTATTTAACCTATTTAACTGGCAGCAGTAATTGACCTTGTTTTGTAATTGCCTGCGTCTGACATTATAAGACATTTAAAATGTTCTGAATAAAGATTGAATAGTTTTTGTGCAATCACGTCTAACTGAATTAAACAAAGATGTACAGATACAAATGGACATAAAAAAATTCATGTCCACTTCGAACAGTTTCAGTAGCGGCCGAATTTAATCAACTTCGTAGAGTATGATAATTAGTGACCTTTTATGATCTACAGTAACAACATCTATGATAAACATCCACTGCCTCAGAATATTGTTTGATATTATTATACACATTTCTTCAGAACTACGTCAATTTTATAAAAGCGTAAGGAAAGATAGAAGGACTGGAAAAAAACATGGTTAGATTAGCTAAGAAAAATTCTTGTTTGAACATCTTGTGGAGGTAGCCTTGAGAATGATTTTTTAAAAAAAATTAAAAAATAACATAAACAACAAATTGTACTTAAAAATAACTATTTTTATTGCATCATCAATTTAAAATGCCCATTAACACAGTTAATCAGCCAAGAGAGCTAAAGCCGAATAGCATGGTTACTCAGCCATAATATCTAGAGCTCATTAACACAGTTAATCAGCCAATAGAGCTAAAGCAGAATAGCATGGTTACTCAGCCATAATATCTAGAGCTCATTAACACAGTTAATCAGCCAATAGAGCTAAAGCAGAATAGCATGGTTACTCAGCCATAATATCTAGAGCTCATTAACACAGTTAATCAGCCAATAGAGCTAAAGCCGAATAGCATGGTTACTCAGCCATAATAGCTAGAGCTCATTAACACAGTTAATCAGCCAATAGAGCTAAAGCCGAATAGCATGGTTACTCAGCCATAATATCTAGAGCTCATTAACACAGTTAATCAGCCAATAGAGCTAAAGCCGAATAGCACGGTTACTCAGCCATAATATCTAGAGCTCATTAACACAGTTAATCAGCCAATAGAGCTAAAGCCGAATAGCATGGTTACTCAGCCATAATAGTTAGAGCTCATTAACACAGTTACTCAGCCATATATAGAGTACATTTAATTTTTTTCTTCCAGATTTTGAACATTTAAAATAAGTTAAGAATATCTTAACTCTTTCATATAATGTGAATTTATAATGTTGAATATGTACTTATGTGAATAAGCTAGTATATCATAGATAATAGTTTTGTAAATGCAGTTTTGACATAAAGAATACACACCAAATATAAATACAGTGTGAACAAGAAGGCAGGTCACTAAACATTTAAATATATCTGAATTTCCGTTTTGTTTGCTGTTATGAATATTCAATGCACTCTGAAATGCAAATGAATTAAATTCATTGAAATATAATAATTGCAACAATTTCAAAATATTACACATATATCATTTTAAAAAATCTTTCATGTATATAATTTTTTAAAAATAAAATCAGTTTTTGTTTAGCATTTCCTGAGTGCAAATGGAGATATAAGATTGGGGACAAATTTGTAATCTTTCTTGACTGTTTAATAACAGGTGATCTTATCAAATTTGAAATTTACCTAAATGTTTTTTTAAAAAAAAGTATTATGCCATAAATGTTTTTCATTAATTCACCAGCTTGTAAAAAATATTAGGGTACATAAATTAGAATACTAGATAAGGAAGTAAGATTTGTAGACTTTTTCACATTGAGGCAATCAAATAGTACTTTTAAACAGCTGTAAACATTTTTTTGAAGGAGTGAATTCTTCACTTATATTTCTTAGTTATTCCACACGTGTTCTGAACATCAAATAATTCATCACTGTGGACACTGAGCCAGTGAAACAGCTTTTGGTCATTGTTATCTTTAAAATTATGAAAGTTTTATTTTCATAGCAATGAAATCTAAACTGCAAACCATTAAAACTTTTTTAAATGCATAAATGATATATATGTTTCTGCATAAGTGAAAATTTTCCACAATTACTTACACAAAGTATACTGTACATACATGTTTATAAGTCAAATCTAACTGCAAAAAACAAAGATCCTGGTCTGACTTACACTGTGCCTGCTGCTCAGGTTCGATTTTGTTTGTTCTAGTGGTTACTCAAATAAAACTTCACAGACCCAGATCTGACAGTTCATTATGTGATGGCAAACTTGGATTTGTTCAGTTTGCAGTTGGACTCATCTTATAAGCGTGTATATATGGTATATTATCCTCTGTGCGCTGTATAAGTAACTCCTTTTCCGACAAGAGATTACTTCCACATTGAAGGTATTTTAGTGTACAGTATTTCGCTAAAAAAAAAAACAATAGGTTAATTTAAAATGACTTTTAAAATTATAGTTATCAGTTAATTAATATAATATTAATACATGAGACAACTATGTAGATTTTTTAAAATCATGATTCTATCAGCTAAACTGAATACATGGATGTGAAACAAAGTTTGAAATGCATGAGTTTGAGAAATCTGTCACCCATTTTTGATGTCAGATGATCAACAGCAGTAACATTCTTGTACAATATTGGGTATACATATATATGAATAGGGATGGCTGTATCATGGTCAATCCATTCTAGTACATAGGCTATCCACTATGGTACACAAGCTATCCATTGTGGTACATGGGCTATCCACTGTTGTATATGAGCTATCTATTCAGGTACATGGGGTATCTATTCAGGTACATGGGGTATCTATTCAGGTACATGGGGTATCTATTCAGGTTCATAGGCTATCCATTCTGGTAATTGTGCTACCTATCTTGTTACATGGTCTATATATTGTGGTACATGGGCTATCCTCTGGTACATGGGCTATCCATTCTTGAGATTAAATTCTGGTTGGTAGTTATAGTACAATATTTGTATTTACTCCTCTATTCGTTAAAAGCAGATGTGCTTTCATGCGTGGACGTTTGACATCATGTGTAGTATTGCTTTATAGCATTTATTTGTATGTAAGTACAAAATATAGGTATTTAAAAAATACTCAGCTTAATTTTAGAGAAGAAACACTTGCAGAAAGTTCCTTGTTTGAAAAGTTGAATAGCAGAAAGTAATTTTGATGAGTAACATTTTATTAAAGCAATGATTAATGGTATGAAAATTAAAGTGAAAAAGTATCTTATTCTTTCATGCCTGACCAACTGCAAAAAAACTTTACTAGCACATTGATGAGTTTGAATACTTTATCTCAGATATTAAAAATTTTGACATCACTTCAACTATGATAAGCAATTAATATTTGGTAAGGAATTTTTCATAATATCCTTTTATTTGATATCACATTTCTGTCACTGATAAACTGATGTGTGTGCTGTTTTTCATTGTATCCTGATGAATGGACCACCAGCTAATTATACATCCCCATTTTAATTGACTTAATTAACAATAAATCATAATCTTCTGAAATACATGTCATAGCGAAGAACAGATTCTTTTGCCATTGTTGAATTCTCCATTTTTATGATTTTTATGAGCCATTGAGAAGGGTTTTTTTTACTTCAATTTGTTTACAAACTTTCTTCATCTTTAAAATGAGGATGATGTAATATTTTCATTTGGGGGTGAGTGGGATAATTTGACCACAAAATTAAATCCACCATGAATAATAGGATCGTTTTATTGGATATAAAAAAATTTATGTAACCCCCAAAAAGTTGTTTAATCATATAATCACTTAATTAGACCCAAATCAAAAAAATATATCTTTACAAGTACATCAGATGTGATGGTTTTCTTTTCTTTTCCTGTATATAAAAATAGAAAATCAAAACAAAAACAAATGGCCCAAACCAGTGAATTGTAAGATTTGGGAACTCGTTCTCGACTTTGAGACTGTAAAGAAAAGAAAATCATCTAGAAGGAGAAGAAGAAAAAGGAAAAATGCAAGCGACTGTTAGACCATGCTCATGAAAAAAGTTCTTTATTCCATCAATTTTCTTTAATTTTGAATCGTCTTATAAAAACTTTGTTTTTGTAGTCTACAATTTTTCATACGCCATCAAAACACAAATTTTGATATTTATATTTATCCTGTAAAATGAAAATTATTTTTTTTATTTGAAAGCTTCAAAATACAAAAAGAAATGTCAAACTCAGGAGAATTTAGCTGTAATCAACCAAACTTTTGGAGAAACAAATCTTCTTGTGATGACCTTATTTTCCAACAGTTTCTAAAATCAGTCTTAAGAAATATTAAATTCCTAAAGACTACATTAGCTCCATAAATTGATTATGGAGATAACATTGTTTTGAGGGAAACTAAGTAACAAGATATAATGTATGGGATAGGATTAATTAAGTGTAAAAAGAAACCTAATTTTAACATCAGAACACATTTCCAACTGCTGAAACAAATAACCAGTGTCTTCAAGGGAGTATGCTACAGACTCATGATCATGAAACTCCCCCTCTTGTCTGGAAGAAAGCACCTTACCATCATCAGTTGCTATGACCAACCCAGATGAAGTGAAGGTCAAATTTGATGAAGATCTTAGATCCATCATTGCTGACGTTCCAATGACAGATAAGCTCGTCATTCTTGTCAATTTCAATGCAAGAGCAGGCTGTGATCATGTTTCCTGAGATGAAGTGCTAGGAAAGCACCGAGTGTGTCACTGTAACAGCAACGGTCTCATTGTGCTCCAGACTTGCGCCGAGCATGAACTGCTTATCACCAATATAGCCCTCCGCCTCCCTACCCATAACTGGACATCATGCATGCACCCTCTCTCTAAACACTGACACCTTAATGACTGCATCATTGTCAGGAAGAGGGACAGGCAGGATGTGCTTGTGAGCAAGTCCTTGTGCGGGTCCGACTGGACAGACCACCGCCTCATCATCACATCCGCATTCCGCCCAAAAGACGTCCACAGGGAAAGAATGCTCCTAAATGACTAAATATCAACAAGCAGAAATGCACCAGTATCAAACAGTATCTCGTGGGTACCCTGGAAAAAACTTCTGAAATCCACCCCTCTCGACAAGTATTCAGAGAGCTGGTTTACAGTACAGCTTTGGAAATCCTAGGACCCTCAACCAGAAAGCATCAAGACTGGTTTGATGAGAACTGCAACGAGATCATGCAGTTGCTGGATGATAAAGACCACCTCCTTCAAACCTACTTTAACAACCCCAAGTCCACCTCTAGGAAAGATGCGTACAACAATATACGCAGAACTGTACAGCAGGAACACTGTCAGATGCGAGACACATGGCTGAGAAACAAAGCTGATGGGATCCACCGTTACGAACATGAGCATAAATTGATGTACTTCTACAATGCCTTGAACAAAGTGTATGGACCTACATCCTCTGGATCATCCCCCTTTCTCAGCTCAGACAGGAAGACACTAATTACTGACAAGAAGACGATTCTTCAACGATATGCTGAACACTTTGATAGCGTTCAGAATACCCTTCCTCCAGCCATCATTCGTCTCCACCAATTACCCATCAAAGAAGCACTGGATGACCCTCTAACCTTGCTAAAGACATAAAAATCGATGCGTCTGATCGTCATTGGCAAAGCACCTGGTTCAGACTCCATCCCTGCTGAAGTCTACAAGAAAGGGGGCAAAGCCCTGATAGAAAGGCTCCACCAACTGTTTTTTTTTTACTGATGAATTAGCAAGAGACGATCTCCCAGGAATCCAAAGACGCTTCCATAATCCAACTGTTTAAGCGCAAAAAAGAACCGCCAGGCCTGCAACTACCACTGCAGTATATACTTATTCTCAATTGCATGAAAGATACTCGCCAGAATCTAACTGAACCGCCTCACTACGCACCTTGACCAACGACTACTGCCAGAAAGCAAGTATTGATTCCGAAAAGAATGTGGGACTATGGTATTTGCTGCGAGTCAGCTACAAGACAAATGTCAGTGGCAAAACACCGAACTTTTCTCCATCTATGTCGACTTGACAAAGGCATTTGACACTGTTTGCACAGAAGGCTTGTGGAAGGAAATGACCAAGTACGGATGCCCGAGAAGATTTATATCCATGGTGCAGCATTTCCACTACGACATGCAGGCATGTGTTTAGAACAATGGAGAAACATCTGAGTTATTCCCAGTAAGCAATGACGTCAATCAGATTATGTTCTGACGCTGACACTGTTCAGGCTATTGCTCTCTTCCATGCTGACTAATGCTTTCAGACATGGAGTGGTTGGAGTCGGCATCAGGTACAGTACAGATGGAAAACTATCCCAGGAGGCTTTAAGTGAAAACTATGGTTATGACAGACACCATCAGAGATTTCTTATTTGCAGATGACTGGGCCCTAAATACTGGCTCAGAAGCCGACTTGCAATGCAGCGTCGACAAGTTATCCAGCTCCTGCACAAGCTTTGGTCTCACCATCAGTACCAATATGACTGAAGTCCTGCATCAGCCAGCGCATAGAAAGCTCTATGTTGAACCCAACATCACTGTCAGTGGCCAAAAAATCAACGTAATGATCCGCTTCACCTACCTTGGCTGCACACTGTCACAGAGCATCACTATTGTCCATGAGTTGAACCTTTGTATTGCTAGAGCCAGCGCAACTTTCAGCCGATTGTATGCCAATGTCTGGAATAGAAAAAGCATCAGCATTAGCACCAAAAAAGGTCTACATACAGAGCAGTTGTGTTCCTCAAACTACTTTACGCATGCGAAACGTGGATGGTGTACCAACACCACGCCAGTAAGCGGAACAACTTTCACACCACAAATCTCAGGAAAATCCTCAACATCAAGGCACAGGACAAGGTTCCAGACACTAAGGTATTCGCCCAAGCAGGTCTCCCCAGCATCGACACCATCCTGATGCTGTGACAGCTACGCATGGTAGGACCTGTTTTACACATGCCAGACCACCGGCAGCTTAAGATACTCTTCTATTCTATGGCAGGTTTCAGCAAGGACAGCGATCCCACAAAGTTCAGAAGAAACGCTTCAAAGACAATTTGAAAACTGCATTGAAAATTTTCAACATAAACCCTGATTCCTGGGAGCAAACAGCAAGTGATCGAGTCACTTGGCATTCCTCCGTGCACAAAGGCTCCAAATTGTGTGAATATAGTAGGACAGCATCTGCAGAGCTGAAGATGCAAGCTAGAAAACACGAGCCATCAACCCTCCTGGAGATGTCCCACGGATCCCCTGTCCCTTATGCAAACGAACACTCCGTGCAAAGGTTGGCCTCATCAGCTACCTGTGCACGCACAGAACAGAACCAGCCCCTCCAACCCTCGGATGACTAAAGAGGTCCTCATCGAATTGATGGACGAACATCACACATTGACAGTTTATAATTCAGTCTAGACCTATTGACAATATATGATTAAATCTATGCCTTTTTACAATACATATTTCAATTTTGACCTATGAACAGTGTATAGTTCAGTCAAGCCGTATTGATAGTATATAATTCAGTCTTGACCTTTTGAGTAGAGAACTAAATTTAGACTTATTGACAGTATAGAATTAAATCTAGACTATTGACAGCATCAGAATCAATCTAGACCTATTGACAGTATTGAATTCAGTCTAGACCTATTCACAGGATAAAAGTAAATCTAGACATATTGACAATATAGAATTTAATTTAGACCTATTGATGATTTTTAATTTAGTCCAGACATATTGACAGTATGTAAATGAATTTAGACAATTTGGTAGTATCTTTATTAGTACCATAGCAGCACAGAAAGGTCAACATGACCTACATTCACATTTTACTGGCTTAAGTTGCTATAATGTAGGTTTTTTGTGTACATACTGTCCTATTTAGAATCATGAAATTTGGTAAGATGATCTATCCTGGAAGGTACTATTCCCTCATTGCAGAAATAGGTCATCATGGACACTATATTACACTTCAATTAACTGAGTTAAATTTGGTCTTTGTTATTCAATTATCAAGCACTGGTGATGTATGCATCATTGCATTTATGATGATCTATTATTACCTTATCCGTGCAGCAAACGAAGCTCACTGTGACCTATATTTCATTTTTTACTGGCGATTGTCAGTGATCTAGTCTTCATTTCATTATCACATGTGTATATCATGCTATACACATACCATCCTACCTAGAAAACTTGGTGAGTATATGCATCTTGATAAGTGTATTCAAATTAAGGTATCTGTGACCTATATAATATGTTTCAGTGACTTTATTGAAATCTTATGTTGAGCATTCATTTATTGCACGTTTTTGACGTCATTATCATGAAACTTGATAATGACGAAAAATTGCAGAGAGTGAGATGGAGAGTGATGAGTATTGATAAAGTCTTTAGAAAATTCGGAGTTATTAGCAATACATTTTAAAGTGGTGCCCATGCTGTGGTTATGTTAGGACCAGATATGAAATGAAGATAAGTATTTTTAAAATTTTGAGCTGTTGCTTTCTTTGGATTGTTATTAATTCCTCAAATTCATCTCTCAGCATTAGAAAATGTTAATTAAGTCAAAACTGTATAAAGATAATTTCTTTAACTTGCATATATTAGATTTTTATTTGTATTTATATACCTATCCATATATTAGATATGTATTTATATACCTATCCATATATTAGATATGTATTTATATACCTATCCAGAATATTAGATATGTATTTATATACCTATCCATATATTAGATATGTATTTATATACCTATCCATATATTAGATATGTATTTATATACCTATCCATATATTAGATATGTATTTATATACCTATCCATATATTAGATATGTATTTATATACCTATCCATATATTAGATATGTATTTATATACCTATCCATATATTAGATATGTATTTATATACCTATCCAGAATATTAGATATGTATTTATATACCTATCCATATATTAGATATGTATTTATATACCTATCCATATATTAGATATGTATTTATATACCTATCCATATATTAGATATATCTATTTATATACCTATCCATATATTAGATATGTATTTATATACCTATCCATATATTAGATATGTATTTATATACCTATCCAGAATATTAGATATGTATTTATATACCTGTCCATATATTAAATATGTATTTATATACCTATCCAGAATATTAGATATGTATTTATATACCTATCCATATATTAGATATGTATTTATATACCTATCCATATATTAGATATGTATTTATATACCTATTTATAATATTAGATATGTATTTATATACCTATCCATAATATTAGATATGTATTTATATACCTATCCATATATTAGATATGTATTTATATACCTATCCAGAATATTAGATATGTATTTATATACCTATCCAGAATATTAGATATGTATTTATATACCTATCCATAATAACAATGTGACCACTGTAATAAACAATAGCAAATTTGACTTTGCAAGATTAAAAGTGTAGTGATCAATAGTTTGCACTAAAAAAGAAAGGTCATCAAATGTAGTGAAACTAATGATAATATTACACAAGATGGGTCCCCATAACATTTCCTAAAGATATAGCGGGAAGCAAGAGAAAGTTACAAAACAAGATAATCATATGCAAGGTGAAAGAAGTGAGATTAAAATCTCCTTCACCCACTTATATCATAACCTGCTGAAAAAGTCAGATAATGAAGGCGGATTTAAAGTTCGATACATAAAATATATCCAATCATGGAGATATCAGCCAACATTAGTTCTGATACAGGATGCCGGATCACTATTGATGACCTGTCACTGGCACATTCCTCCAGGATGTTGCTAAGAAGGTACTTATAGAATAAGAGCCCCATTTATTAATTTGTCTTGCAAAATAGGATCTTTCTCATACAAACTTATGTAACCCGGCCAGTGTTAGATGACATATTATTATGATTTTGATTGCTTTCTAAAAGCTTACCTTGTCCTAAGGTCATCACAAAAAATTGACCGTTTTTAATTGTTTAGAATCCTGTGTTTTGATTGGTCAGAATGTCAAAGCCATGTGGTCTTGTAAATTCATCCAGTTAGATGTCTTGATTATTGAAATAAATCAGTTTGTAGCCCAGTTCATGGCAAGGTTTTTATAATGTTCTAAATGAATAAAAGGGACTTTAATTAGTCCAATCTTATGAATGTACTAGTATCATGGACCGGACATGTTATGAGAGCATATTCTCATACCCACTGTATCTCATCCACATTCATAAAAACATGGTGTAAAAAATAAACATCTACTAAGAAGTTTTGTTTGATAGAAAACTATATATTCTGTAGAGGATAGCCATCCTATAGTTTTGATTTCTTTCATTGAATAATTTTGCTGGCAGATGACTCCATAGTAGAATATAACAAGACTGCTTCACCGTTGCAATAATAATCACTTTTCTTATGAGTGTAATGTATATTGTGTGTATTGATATTTTGTTGGCACATGGAGTTGCATCTGTCCATTTTACAAATTGACCAATTTAGCTAAATGTAGAACTTGTAAATCAGTTGTTATAGACTATTGTTGCTCAAACATCTGGATTAACTCAGACTGGTTTTCAGGTCATGGTAAAATTATATAGATGTAATTGCATTAAACCTTATTGACTTAAACCACCAATGTTTGGGATGTTGTCTTTGTTCTTGTTTTTTGAGCAAAAAATGGCTTATTTTGGGGATGCCTTTCTATAGAGAGCAAATTTCAAATTGAAACAGATGACTTATTTTGAGGATGGCTTTCTTTTGAGACCAAAGCCTCACTGGAATCAGACGACTTATTTTAGAGAAGGTTCTCTTTGTTGAATAAAACTACTTTGAAATCAAAAGACTTTTTTGTGGATGTCTTTCTTCTGAGAGCAAACTTTCATTGGAATCAGATGACTTATTTTCAAGGTAGGCTAGCTTTTGAGAACAAATTTCAATTTCAATCACATAATTTATTTTTGAGGTAGGCTTTCTTTTCAGAGCAAAGTTTCATTGTAATTAGGTGACTTATTTCCAATGTAGGCTTTCTTTTAAAATTCATTTGTGAACAAAACTTTATTTCAATCAAATGATTTCATTTTAAAATAGGCTTTCTTTTGAGAGGAAATAGTTATTCAAATCAGATGACTTATTCTTGAGGTGCTTTTCATTTGAGAGAAAACCATCATAGGAATCAGACTCCTTATTGTAGGGATTGCTTTCTTTTGAGAGCAAAACATAATTGTAATAAGCGTATTCAAAATCAGATTGCCAGCTTGTGATTAATTTTATATGGACTGGTAAGTCTTGGTAATTTTAACCATAAATCCATTTGTGGTGATTCTTGGTACTTTGGACCATAGATCCATTTGTACGAACTGCATTGTAGCTTAAATCTATACAGACAAAGAATATTTTAAGTTTTACAGCAACAAGTATTAAAATACAACCACTCAGGGAAATATTTTGGTATACAAGCATGATCACTGAAAAAAATTAAAATTTTACTCAGAACATACCATGTGTACGTGCTTATAAGATGAGATCAAATGCAAAGTGCACAGATCCAAAACTGCCATCGCATAATGCACCATGATATCTGTGTCTGTGCAGTTTCATAGGAGTAATCAGTGTAACAATCAACATTAATCTGAATGCACATTTGCTGTGTCAGATCGGGATCTTTGCTGTTTGCTGTTTGACTTGTCTTATAAGGTAATTTTTTGTAACATTTATATGTTGTTAAATTTTTTAAATAATGTAAAATTAATATTATTGTAAAATCACAGAAACATCTCACAAATAATGACAGCATATTGCCTCTGGTATGGTTTACTAAGTCAAAGGTGTCTGCAATTAGAACTATGTTTTAGAAGTATAATGTTATATTTACTATTAAACAAAAACATATTTTTTTGACATTTGTTTGTGATGTAATATCAGCTTGCCAGTGGAACTTCATTTCTTCACTTTTATTAAAAATCTCTTGGTTATTCTTATAAATTAATTGTCGACATGGATTTTATATTTTGTTGTACATTCTCACTTATAAGTCAAATGAAACTGCAAACAACAAAGAACCTGATCTGCCATAGAAAAAATGTTCCTACCTATTCAGGTATATATTGTTTGTTGTCCTGATTACTCCTAACAAACTGCACAGACCCAGATCTGCCAGTGCATTATGTTATTGCAGATCTGGGTCTATGCAGTTTGCAGTTGGACTCGGATGTACACACCAGTATAATGGCAATCAACCAGCCACAAGGCATTTTTTTGACTTCTCAGAAATTACTTGGCCAATTTAACTCAAACATGGCAGGAATGTTCCTCAAGATGAATTTTGCCAAAAAATTGAGCTTGGAGTGGCTTAGCAACCAAAATGGGAAACCCATTTTCTGAATGGAAAACCTAAATTTGTCATCTTTTTGAGAATTGCTCTGATATATTTGATCAAACTTGATTGGAATGTTTATTGGGACATGCTAGAAATGTTTCTTGGGACATGCTACAAATGTTTCTTGGGACATGCTCGGAAAGTTTCTTAGAATATTCTATGAATGTTTTTGGCACATTCTTTGAATGCTTATTGGGACATGCTAGAAATGTTATTTGGGACATGCTAGGAATGTTTTTTGGAACATGCTAAGAATGATACATGGGACATGCATTATCAAACTACCTTCGGTTGGGGGGTCTGCTAACAATGGTATTCTTTACATAATAACCATGTGAAAATCTATTTTCAGCATCTCCAGTATGGTAGATCCAGTTTTAGTCTAATCTCACTTTTATTTTTTTTAAATTTTGGAATTTTGTAAGGGGTAGTTTTGTTTGGACCATTTAGCTGTTGTAGATGTTTTCCACACCACAGAAAAACGGTGGATGAATTGCATAATAAGCATATTTAAAGCTTATTTTGGTCTTTTTAACTAGCATAACTGAACAACATTTGATCAAACTTGGATTGAAAACTTATTTTGGACTTTTTAACCAATATAACTGAACAACATTTGATCAAACTTGGATTGAAAGCTTATTTTGGACTTTTTAACTAGCATAACTGAACAACATTTGATCAAACTTGGCATGTTTCTTGGCAAATGATTTTTCAAAAGTTTGGTTGATTTGTCTCAAATAGCAACAATGTGGCTTCCTCACCAACCATATAGAAACTTATTTTTAACTTCTTTAGGTTGCTCTCATTAGCAACAGCATGACTTCCTTAACAACTACATGAAAAACATATTATTTTTAATACTTCTTTTCTAGAATAGTTGAACCAATTTTGATCAAATTTAGTAGTAATGCTTTTAGGACAGGCTTTGTTAAAATTATGTATGTTGGTGGCTACACTAGAAATGAAGTGGCTTCTATAGCAGTTATATTGTTAACTTAGTTTTACATCATCTCCATAATAGCAGATGCTCTAATCACATAGGCCACTGGAGCAGTTTTGGATGTGGTAATATTGTCCAAAAAAACTTGAAACAGGTAGTACATAAAATCTGAAATTGTGAACCTTCTGTTTTTATTACAAAGTTCTCTCTCTCTCTCTCTCTCTCTCTCTCTCTCTCTCTCTCTCTCTCTCTCTCTCTCTCTCTCTCTCTGATAATATTTAATGCATGAATTATTATTATACAAGCAGACTATAAGCTACTTTATCTCTCTGTTTAAAGACTATCAAAACTTCGATTAACTTAGTCAATCATTTCAAGTTATGAAAGTTGTTGAGTATTCACTCACTTTCATATAAGTTATCGCGGATGAGTCTTTTCACCTTGCCTGATGACAGACGGAGTCATATATTGTGTTTTTAGAAAACTTGAAAGATGATTTATTTTCTTATCATTTGTTACACGTTTTCGTTATTGTGAAAAGATGTGTTTTGCATATCATCTGCTTGTCATAAAATCCAGATCTGGCTGGTTTTATCTGCATCCATGCGGTGATGTTTCGTAATGAGTACCAGTTGACGCAGTGTATATTAGCCCAATCATAGACACCTATTTAAAGTCATAGCCAGGCTTTGGTAGACACTCGGAGAATCTCTTCTCATCACTCATGGTACTGAAGATGAACTGCATGACCAGGTTTTGTGTTTTGATTGCCTTCTTGGTGGCAGCAACAGAAGCAATCGCCCAGAAAAGAAGTGCACAGGAAGAACCGATATTAGCTGCGTTGCACAATCTTATGGTAAATTTAGTTCTTTCTTCCTTCCATTGTTCTTTCCATGAACCTTCAAATCGATTATATTTCCTAATTCTTAATTTTTTATTTTACTTTCTGTAATTCCTCCATTTGTTTATTTTATTTCCCATGTACGATCCTACCAAGGTACACAGCTACCCATCAATAAATCTGCATTGATTTGATATATTCATACATTTGCTAAATGTTTTATACAATGGATGTCATTTTGTATTGATTTTATTAGTAACGAGTATTCGTTTTTGTAAGAGCAATTCCAGCAAACACTTTTCATCAACGGTTACAACACTTTAATACTATCTGAGAGTCCATAAAGAATCCTTGTTTTAGTTTCTATGTCATTTCGTTATCACACTCATAAAAATAATCGTTCTTTAAACAAATTACTCCGAAATATTCGAAAGATCTTAATCCCAAAAGCCGTACCTCAGTAATGATCCCTTAATTTTTGGTACATTAAATGATTCAAAAAAACAAATGACAGGCCAGTTATATCCTTGTGTGTGCTTCAAAATGTAATTAGGTTTCAAAGTAGAGTTCTAAAGTAACAAGCTGTAACCATTTTTGTATGAAATTGTATTTCTTAATATGTGAAAGCATTGAATAATCGTTTGGTACCTGACTATAAAGAGTTAAGTTCTATACAAATAGCAGTAGAATATCTTTTTATTGGTTTTTGCGTTTCAAAAGCAGCTGTCACACTTTCCAAAATTAGCACGAGCCTAGTTTCACTCACTTTTCCTCATATCGTTCTCGCAAATAAAAGCCACACTGTAACGCTGTTGACAAGACAGGGAAGAGAGGGCATATTCTGGAATCATAACTCGTTTGTACTTGCTAGTTTTGGGATGCAGTGAATAATCACGGAATACAAACACAAGATCAGCATATTACCATTCCTGACTAATCTCACTATCTTCACGGAACTCTCCGTTGGGGTGATGGCAAATATTTATTTATTTTAATTGCATCAAACATGATAACGTTTGGCTATTATTATTCAAATAACATAAATCTGTAATTTCACTGTTTAGCTGGACACATACAAATTTCCAGTTTTTACAATTTTACAAAAAGAGATAACAGGAAAGAAGAATTTATTTTCTCCTACACACATTACTCAAATTATATCCCCAAGATCGTTTATGAACCTAATAGCTTACGTGTAATATAAGCGGATGTGACACATTGACTAATTAATTTTTATGAATGTTTGGTCAAACGATTTGAGCCTATTAAAGAACAGTTTCAATACGTCTTATAGAGTTTCTCCATGCATAATGCAAAGTTTTTTTTCGGTGGTGTGTACTGTCGGAAATAAACATTAAGCTTTGAAAAGTAATAATTACTTTCCAGGAAATGCTTTAGTCGGAAGATTCGAGATCTCACTCATATAAAAGTATATGATTTTTAGGATACTGCAAGGAAATGGCCCAGAAGAAACTGTGCTCATTTGTTTCGAAAATATTTCCGGACTTTACTCAGATCTATACCTACATTCTGACATTTTTGTTTGTTACAGCCACATGGAGAGTATGTAAGGAGGTAAATTCCATGCATCCATACCTCTAGGACGTATGAAAGCATGAGAAATTAGGTGTTTGGGTTCGTATTAACCAACTGCAAGTTAATGTCACTTAGTTAAAGTCACCTTGTCAAAGTTTAGTATTGTTTGTTTTAATAGTTATTTAAATTGTTCGCATTATTAACTATAATGATGCAATAATGCGTACATTAAAAATTATCTAGTATATATTGTAGAAAAGCTGTATTGAGACCTCAGTATTGCACGCCTAACAGAAAAGATACAACTGTACTGGGAAAACCGGAATAGTACATTTTACTTCTATTTTCATTTATGCCTCCATGCAGGAAACACAACGATATCCGATTTCATTGCGAGCTGATGCAACTCTTGCTGCTTCCGGTGGACCATTGGCCAATGCTTCGCAGAAAGGTTTGTGATAGATAAAAAGCGTTTGGTTGAAGAAGGCAGGTAATTTTGATATTGTTTTAGATGGGTCTTTTTTTGTGCCGACCTCTACAGAGCTTGAAAAACAACTACTTTACTCTGAACTACTCCATAAGTGTGTCCATATGTGTATTTTAAGCTGAAAACCTCTGCCGTTAGACATCGAAAAATATTATCCAGATCTCATACATATATCAACAGCTCTCTTTGCCAGCTCCACAACCCAACCCTATCCACCAACCCACCCACCCCTCAAAAAATAAAAGAAAACGAGGCAAAATGAAGTATTAAAGTCTTTTTTTAAAATGCTCTCTCTTGGGAAGCACGAATTTTGTTTTTGTGTATTCTGATCGCCAACATATACGTGTAAATGGAAAATGTAATGGTTTTTCATTTCACCAGTGTAAAGGCGACGTCATACAAAGAATACCTAGCTCATATTTGACCATCTTAAATGTGAGATTTAGGTCTAGACCTACAGTGTCCGACTGTTCAAACTTATATCAGATTTATAATTCATCAAATCGAATCGCTGAAGTTAGATTTTTAGATTATTAGTTAAGACAACTTTATATTACCGTTGGTGAAATACGGGTCATATTTTACCTACAAACGTTGTATAAACACTATAGACAAATTCAGTCCATTTTCCTTCCATATGAATCTTAGTTTGTAATGTCAAAAAATGTAATAATTAAAAGTTGAAAGTGTTAGAATGTATTTATATATACAAAAAATATATATGTACAAAATTTGAATGTATAATTTTCTTTAAGCAAATAAATCATTTGTTCAAACAGCAACTGCATTATCTATTCAAAGTAACAGAAATAGAATCAACATACAATACCACTTCTGGAGGATGTGTATTTCTCCATTTCTATGCAAATATCGATTATGCTTGTTACAGTTGATGTAGATCCGTTAAAGAGATCTAATTAAAATCGCCTACAAAACGCCATCGGAGACAGATGAACTATTTTGTTACTCTGATAGAGCGATTGTTGTCATTCAACAAGAATTCTGAATATTTTATAAGTTTTTGTAATAAAATTATATTTTCTATCAGTCACTATCATGTATTCTTATTCTTATCCTTGAACCGCTCCGGTGGCCTAGTGTTTAGAGCGTCCGCCCCGGAAGCGGGAGGTCGTCGGTTCGATCCCCGGCCGAGTCATATCAAAGACTTATAAAAATGGTACTAACAGCTGCCTCGCTTGACGCTCAGCATTAAGAGGTTAGTGTTAGGACTGGTCGGCCTGGTGTCAGGATAATGTGACTGGGTGGGATATCATGCTACAAGTCTGCGGCATGATGTCCCAGTGCTAATCATCACTATTAACCGCCTCACTGCAGACATCGTAGCGATATGACTGAACAAATTGTTAAAGCTACGTTACAAATCCTAATCAAACAAACAATTCTAATTCTTGTTGTTATTATTATTATTATTATTAGTAGTAGTAGTAGTAGTAGTAGTAGTAGTAGTACTATTATTGATCTGATTAAAATTCTGAACCATTCCACCCCACTGCACTCCCCCCACCCTTTTTCATTGGACCCTTCCTTGAAAGTTTAATATAATTACGTTATGTGCCATATCATCTCCGCACACAGAGGCGTAGCTAAGGGGAGGGGCTAAAAGGGGACAGATGTCCCCAAGCGCCAGACTAGTGGAAGCGCCAAAATGGCCTTGAAATAGATGGTATGTGGAATTTTTGCTGCAAAACATTTTGCATGTATGAAAGAAGAATCTTACAGATCGCTAGCACCACCAGTGAAACAGTCACTTTGGGTAAAGGTGATTTTATTGATGCAAAAAAAAGGTTTCAGAGTGGAGGCTGGAGGGTGTAAATATGAATCTTGTCACCGGGTTCCAAACACTCTAGCTACGCCTCTGTCCGCACAGACTGACAAGAGTAATATACTGTTGTGCGTGTATTTTAGTTATCTATTACTCGACCAATTACAACCTGAACTACTCGGCGGCCAGGGTTTACTGTGAGTCTAGAGGGACATCAATCGCCACTATTGACGACCTGAAGGCAGCTTTTTATGATGGATACCAGAAATGCGGCTGTGGATGGGTGGCCAATGGGATGTCGTATGTAGTAATGCAAGAGGCCATAGATGTTTGTCTCTCTTCAATCGGTGTCGTCAGATGCACATGGCAGTCCAAATGGGATGTGTTCTGTAAATACCCGATACCAGGTAGGACTATACTTTTTGTCTCTAAGCATTCAGTAAAATTTCGATTTAAACACTTTATTACTAAAGAAATTATTTCGTCTATAGCTTCTTTTCCAGGTCTGATATAACTTTCTGGAATATTGCTTCAGTAATTGGAAAATCTTGTTATCCGAAACATTGTACGATTAGAAAACGATTTCCGATAAATGCTAAAGCTAAACTAAATCATTACAAACGATCCGTACTCGTTTTGGACATGTGCCTTTCATACAAATTACTGTTTTAAAATAAGTTGTAAATACATAGTTAGCACGCATATAAGTTTATTTTAATGTGCCTGTGTGTTAAATAACATTCAGGAACAATTTCCCTCTAAATATTCCCCTACAAGAACAATCTCTCTCTAAATATTCCAATACGGTTTTTAGGAACGAGAATTGAAACGTTGTAATTTTAATTTTGATATAGTTTAACAGCTAACCAGTCTTCCAACTGCAAACGCCAGTCTCAATTCTAATATTTCTAATGGTCTGACAAATATTACAGTTTAATATTGTAACATAAGATACTCTGGTGGTAAAAAGTTGAGTTAAAGCCTCAACCAGTTTTTCTTCTTTGTACCTGCCTGTTTGGTTAATGACCATAAAAAAGAGATTGTCAACGGAATTAAAAGTCTAGACTTTGAGTAGACCAATATTTGTATGCAGTATTGTTGTTCCTCAGTTCCATTCGAGTTGCAACGTGGTTTGAGGAAAGTATGTTAATTTTATGTTGTTTTATATTAAATTTCTTTGAACAATTATATTTTTTAAACTTTCACTTTTACAGTTATTTTTCTCTTCACTGTAACTGTTTTTCACAGTCTTCATATCCAAAGACCCAAGCGGTAACTACATGATGACTTTAGCTCAGGCTAGAAAGCATTGCGAAGACAAAGGAACCAGTTTAGCCACCCTTAAGGATCTAAGGACAGCATTCAGCCTGGGATACAATCTCTGCAACTGTGGGTGGGTAACCAGTGGGTCAGCTTACGTCGTCATGCAGCATCCAGAAGAGGAATGCTTGATGGGCATTGGAATCATCAAATGCACATGGCAAAGCACCTGGAATGCCTTTTGCAAAGTTAGTGGTTTTTAAAACTTCATTGGTAAAATTAATTTCCAGTGTCAGTTTACCGCAAAAAAAAGCATCACTTAACTAAGCCATATCAGAGAATCGGCATGCGAGAAACAGTCGTTCCCACTGGCATATACACGTCGTTAGTCCGGCTCCATGTTTGAACTACACTATCTGACTATCTGATGAAAATCAGATAATCGGTTTCATACATTAAGATTTGACAACGACCTCTTAAGACTAGTGTTTTAGTGCATCAACCAATGGAAATGCAGCTTTCAAAAACCTTAAAGTGAATTGTTTGATACACATTCATGCTCTTTATCCGAACTGCTCAGTCTCCAAACACGAAGAAATAAGACTTCATCTGATTGGTTAATAACATTATGGTAAACACATAGGTTACAAGAACATGCCCCTAAACGGTCGCGGTTAGATCTTCATGTTTAAAGATGGAAATATGATTTTAATTAGATTGCACTCTCTGAATGCCGGTGAATTGAGACGAATTGCCTGCCGGCTCTAAGATGTTGTGAGTTAATCAGGTATGGATTGTTCAAGCCCTTTCGGCAGCGGCAATAGGCAATTGTTATATTGTTGCATAGTTATAATACAATTTTCATTAAGACCTCTCTCTTATTAAGATCGTATTATATCCATTGTTAATTTCAATCATTAAATATTTTGAAAAAGAGCGAAAAAGATCTGACTTGGTAAGATCTCGTTTAAACTCATCTTAGTCCAGTATACAATGCCTCAATTTGAAGAGCAATATATATATATATATATATATATATATATATATATATATATATATATATATATATATATATATATATATATATATATATATATATATATATATATATATATATATCACATTCGTATGATCCTTTCTCTATCAAATATTTTGTAATTTTCAGGTGAAGGCATAGTGAATGTACTAGATAGAGCATGTATGACACAATTCAATAGGAGACCTATATCCAGAGAAGAATACATTTATGAAATGAATACAGTATATCAACAACGAAAAGGAGAAAAAACAAAGAACTTTATTACTCGCATGCAGCTTATTGAAGGGCTGCGAAAATGCTGAGACAGGATTGACATTTGAAAAACGTTATTTGTCCCATGCATCCTATTAAGGGCTTAATAGAGAACTTGTCTCTGTTCTATAATCAGTCCGTATAGAGATTTTTATAAACCAGATCATGAAATCGGCTTTCATAACCAGTCTATATCGAGTTTTGTATCAACTGTATCAGGAAATCGGCTCTCTTAATCTGTCCTTTTAATAAACTAGATCAAGATTTAGTCTTCCTTTCGATTGATTATAATATAGATGAAAGTACTTAAAATTTATTATTAACTCAGGTCAATTTCCCCTAAATGGTCATCATAAAATGATTCAATTTTCAACATTTCAATTCACCCCGAACATTAATAATGTAAATTTGGACGGTCGACTTTCATATTCTTCTATGAACGTATATATTATTTGTAGACTATGCATTCCCAAAATATATCACTTACAATGTATACATTCTGTTATCAAATAAATAATTTTTACTTCGCCAAAATAAACTTTTGTTTATTCCAATGCTGACAGTGTCGACACCTGTCAGAGAAATTTAGTGTCAACATTCATCGCTCTCCGCCAGTTCCGTATATTGGATTCGCTAAGCATGATCTGTTGCTTGCTTGAATGAATGATGTACGAGGTACATCTGCACATGAAAGACTGTTTTGTACTGATGCAATGTGAGTAAAGTACCTTGCCCTCAGGCACGTCAGAGCAGTTGACTAAGGCATGTCTTCCCATGATTCGACCCCGTCACTCACTAATTATGAATCTGCCATGCTTAATAAAAAAAAATCGCTGAACACCACCACCCCACCCCACCCACCCCACCCAGTAAGAATGGTTTCAGTGCAAACTGTTCTTACATTGTCCCGTATTTTGAATCGTATTTTATTTCGGACTTAAGTATATACAAGATATATAATCAGAAAATTGAAGTTGAAACGAATGCGTATGATAATATGTTTCCAAAACAAAAAAGACCTTGACCTTGCATTGACAATCTACCAGACTAACGTGCAATCTATAAAATCACATTAACTTTTTTAATTGACAATCTACCAGACTAACGTGCAATCTACAAAATCACGTTAACGTTTTTAATTGACAATCTACCAGACTAACGTGCAATCTACAAAATCACGTTAACTTTTTTAATTGACAATCTACCAGACTAACGTGCAATCTACAAAATCACGTTAACTTTTTTAATTGACAATCTACCAGACTAACGTGCAATCTAGAAAATCACGTTAACTTTTTTAATTGACAATCTACCAGACTAACGTGCAATCTACAAAATCACGTTAACTTTTTTAATTGACAATCTACCAGACTAACGTGCAATCTACAAAATCACATTAACTTTTTTAATTGGCAAAGTGTTTGTACAATTTCCATAAAACTTTTAACTGTCACATAGTAACATATATTCCTAATACAAGTTGCATATTATTGTATGCATTCGCTGTATACATTCAGGTAAGACGAGCATAAATAAATAATTTGCAAATAAGCACAATATGCCGAAGGAAAATGTATCAACATAACGTTATTGGGATGATTATATATGCAAGGTAATATAATACTTCATATGCATTGGTGTATGATAGGAAAATTTCACATGACAAGTCAAAATGTTGCGTTAGTCGATGTATACATTCAGGTAAGATAAGTATAGATAAATACTTTAGCAAATGACAAGTGTAGTTTGTCCCTCACTTGCTCACTCACTACTTATACAACGATTTTGGTAAGAGAAGTTTGTCTCACCCTGTCAGACTCGCTAAACGATACACATGTATTGGCAAACATGATTTGTCCACCCCTAGCTCAATCGGAAAATAATAAATCTATATTGGCAAGCCTTGTTTGTCTTACCCTAGCTCACTCTTTGTTCCTGCAATCATTATTTCAACTTCTAAAATGAGATGTATTCTTGTTGCATTTCCTCAGACTCGTATAACGCACAAACAATGTATGTATGTATGTATGTATGTATGTATGTATGTATGTATGTATGTATGTATGTATGTATGTATGTAATGCTGAGCGATTCAATATAAAGTCAAATTTTCGCTGTATTTTCATAGGACATGAAGCATTAGAAATAATTTTCACGATGATTATTTCGAGTACCGTGTGAAAATAATGTTGGTTGTGACTGCATTAAAAATTAAGTTCAAATACCAGTGATTAGTTTGGATACAGAGTGGGACGAAATGATTTATTATTGTCTAAATTTCAACATTCACTAAATTAGGATAGCCATTGTTGTGACTATATATATATATATATATATATATATATATATATATATATATATATATATATATATATATATATATATATAAGCTACCTTACTGACAAAATTCGAGAAGAACAAAACAAATTATTATAAAAAAAAAAAGATATTCAATTATTACTAAAATCAATATAAAATATAAAAGTGTTAACTTTATAAGGGACACAATTATTATAATAACTATTATTATCGAGAGATCCTGTTGTCCCCCTTGTACACTAATCTTCATTGAAATTAAACGAGCACCAACTTTCTAGCAGATCTGGATAATTTTGTTTTAGAGTGTCGTCTTCTGTAACGTATTAAATGGGGAAGTGGGGTTGAACGGGCGATCACTAGAGGTCTTGGGGCACCGAAATCCCACTGGGTCTTCATCGTCGCTCCTGGCACCATTTACCCTTAGTACGTCACTGATCAGACCATCCCGAATATCAATCTTGTCAAAAGAATCTAGCATGGAACTTGACTTCCAGAAAGCTATAATTTTAATCAAACAGTTGTAGTTTGTGGAGTATTTGTTTGAGGGTTTTTTTCTTTGTGTTTTGAAGTTATTTTCTTTATTTTTTTTAAATTTGTTTTTTGGTATGCTACTAAAGCCATCTTGAGCTTCCACGGTCATTGTATATATAGCGCCTTGTAGTACATGATATTAATATTCGATCCCATGCAACAGCACATTATATCACAATTTATAATATCATTAATCAGTGTAATACCCCGTATCTGGTAGGGGTCTCGGCAGGTTCAATTAATTAATATCTAGGTTCCTGGGAAGTTAACTTGTACCCTAGGACCAATGTTATTTGTATATCTAAATTCCTATTTTAATGGCCGTTAAGCGTACATGACCATTTTAATTCCCTGAAAGCATAATAATTGTTTTAATGCCAGGTGAGTCTATATAGCTTTTATAATTTCCGGAAAGCGAATGCAGTTCTTATTGATGCCCCGAAAACGTATATTGTTTATTGAACGGCCGGTAAACATACCTATATAACATTTGGGGATCTCAAAATGTTTGAAGTCCATGCCAAAGGTTTCTCAATAGTTTTTAATTTATGGCCATGGAGCTCACTCTCTGGATGGTGAGACTAGACCCAAGGGACTACATGACTAGATTGCCTCAAACTCTCCCCTTAACCTGTTGCAAACGCCTGTCCTATGTCTGGTAGAAATTTAACATGGAAGCGGGAGATAACTCTAGCTTGGTCCTTAATACTTGTTTCGGTGACTGGTCGCTTTTAGCTTTCGACCTCTCGGGATATGTTTCAATCCTCAGTGAAGCAGTGGACAAGGTGCAATGATGAGTCAATGATGCAAACAAGAGATATTGCCCTTTCTAACACAATTACCTTGAAGGTGACGCCTGAGGTACAGACATACATACAATGTGTTCTCCTTTTCTCGACCGGCATCACAAGGGGAGACAAATATATTCATTCTTTTCTCACCTTTACAAGCATGGAACTTACGTAATATCACCAATCCTGTACACGACATTAGTTCCGATAAACTAAAAAACTACCCTTACAATAACGCATAACTTTGTCTTTATTACTGCCATAATACGGTACAGCGCATTTAAGTGTTACGACTGGTCATGGTTCAAGCCGTAAGCTGTGTTGGGAGTTGACATAGCGTCAACTCTGCAAAACAGGTACAGTTTACATAGTTTTGAATGAAGAGTGTTTAGACGGCATAGCAAAAATTGACACGCTAGTCTAAATCTAGCGAGAAAGAGAAATACATAGAAATTAGCAGTATTTGTTGTAAATGTAAAAGCTTTGTTTCAACACACTCGAACGAAGATAAATGGGGTCAAGGAAACGGGTGAGAGGAGGGCGGTCAAGGGCGCTGAAGCAAGCAGCTTACATGGAAAGATCTACTAAATTTAAAATCTATTCAATTGGTAGCTGTAATAGTTTGAGTTTGCTAAACATCTACGTGTGATAATCATAAAGCGTTTAATAAATAGTCTTATTATTTTTTTAAATTAACATTTACAGGAGACCAGAAACCAATGGAAATATAGAATAGTCATAACAGCCCTAAAGAAGAACACTTTATTTTGAAGTATCATATGCAACCGCAATGCCAATATTTAAATATTGGCATATGTTATAGGAGCTGAATTTCCGTGACCTCGTATGCAAAATGTCCGCACCTATTCGGTTACTCTCGTGATGTGACGTCGTAGTTGCGACTCCAACATCTAGACTGACCATTTTGCATTGCTTAAAGGTGTAAATAACACATTAAGAAATGGTTGTGGGCAATATTTTATTTTCATTTTTCCAAACGATAAAGACATAAAGAAAGTATGGAATCATAATTACAGCGGAGTCGATTTCAATGCAACACCTAAAGCACTCCGTGCTCATTACATTTGTCAAAGGAATGTTACTAGAGGGATCCTGAAAAATAGCAGCTTGAGGATACGTAAATCCTTGGACTAGATTAAAAGTTGAAACTGTTCCAGACATACCATTGGATATTTTAAATCCTAGGAAAAGTGTCAAACGTATGAATTACAAAAATAGGCAGAAGGCCGAGTAAGTGACCACAAAATGCAACAGTCAGTTCACATATATTTTTATCTACACCATCAGCGCTAATAAAAAATATAACAGCCCGACACCTGATCGTGCTGATGAAATGAGTAAATATATTTTCAAGATCACCCTTTTAATCAAGTCACCAGTGTCCTATATGAAACTGAGATCTGACTTTAATCAAATGGAAGCTTTGCCATATCAAAAAAATAAGATTCCTAACCCCTGACACGGTCGTATTTCGAGAATACAATTTTCGCTAATGTTAAAAAAATTTAAAAATTAATTTAAAAAAAAAACAATCTCAGTCTATGCCTGTTAGACGTAGAAGGTATAAACGGAAATCTGTAATGATTGGAACTAATATACAACTATCCCTTGGGCAATTTAAATAGCAGCGATTAAAAGAAAAGAGGTCAAACATAATATCAAAGTTTCATATTAACTGGCTGACAACATAAATTGAGGGAGGCGACTATTGACCCGGCCCACTTGCCCCATTGTGCAAACGCCCATGATGCACACCATTTCTCCCTGTGATACGCCTTATTATCCCCCAAGGTTTCATATTCTGGCCTGCATAATAGCTCGAGGATAGAATTAAGTAAACAAACATAATGGCAGTGTAACAAATTAACAATAATTAATCCTTATCATTGCACTTATCTTGTGAAAAGGACTGGCACTCTGACATAATTCGAAGAAACCATGTGCTACAGAGTGTGTATGTAAGCACCAGAAATTGATTGGCAAATAAACCATGACCAGTTTTGTTGTAACTTCGATGCCAAAGACTTCATTTTAACAATACAAATCTGCAGTTAAACGTTACCGTACATGTATGTGACAAATGTTTTCCAACATTTTTTTTATCCCACCCTAAAATATTTATTCATAATTAGTTCTTGTGGGGGGATACATATACTGTGTCGTATATTTTGTTTTACTTCTTCTTTTAATTTAATCATGGTAATGAAACTTTACATATATGGTAGAGGAATGTCAGGTGTTAACTTGCCGAGTTTCTTTGGCAGAAATGGAGATTTTGTTTACAGAGAAAATTGCGCAGCATTCATTGTGAGCATTCATGGATTTTCAAGTAATTGGTGACAATATTGTTTATTATAGTACTTTTTTAGTGGCTAAAAAAATCTGGAATTTACGTGAATTATGTTTAATTTTAACCTGTTTACTGAAGACAAAAACCGTCGTGTGATATTATTTCGTTACTACAATATTCACAAGTGATAAAATATAATATGGCAGCTGTATATTGCAAAATTGATATCTATTATGGTTTTTATTCTTCTGAGAAATGAAAATAAAAAGACCTATTGAAATAATCGGGAGTTCTCTGCGAAAAATCAAGAAATATTACGATATATATATATATATATATATATATATATATATATATATATATATATATATATATATATATATATATATATATATATATATATATTATGGTTTTTATTCGTCTGGGAAATGAAAATTAACAGACATATTGAAATTTTTGGGAGTTCTTTACGATAAATCAGGAAACATTACGAGATATAGAGGTAGGTGAGGAAATACCCCCCAAAATTGGGAGTTTCTTTCTTTCTTCTCTCAGCTAGAGAGTTAACAGATACGAACTATTTGTGTATGTGGAATTTCCTTCAATGATAGTGAGTTTATGAATCATCAATCCGGAGCTTTACCTTAAAAAAAAATTTTTCCGCACTGACCAAACATGTATGTTGTACATTACAAAATGTGTTATTCTTCTTGTTTGAACAGTCTGGGACATATTGGATACGGGGGTGGAGGTAATAAAAAAATTAGCGGCTGAAATGTAAAATATCTATTAGATCTAAAATATGTGCAATTGGTGGCAGTAAATGAGTTTGCTTTTGTAATCATGTACGTTTGACAAAATCATAAGACGTTTAAAATGCTATGACTAGACACTAAATAGCTTTTGTGCAATCACGCTTAAATGAATTAAACAAAAACGTACAGACGTACAAATGGTCAACATCAACACAGGGCTAATGATAAAGATGAACTGCTTAAGAATGTTGTGTTATTATTATGCATCACAACTTCACAACTGATCTTATAAATTTATCAAAGCATAAACAAGGGGAACAAACCGTAAAGGGAACAGTTCACTTTTTTTCTTCTCGTGTGAATCACCAATGATACTTCCAAAGTGCATCCAAATGCTGCATCGACTGATCTTCCTCTTCGTAGCGAGTTCATGACCCGTTAAGTTCAAAATGACAACCATGTTTGTAGTACGTGTCACGATGACTAATTTTTTTTTGTTTATAAAAGTGGATGAAGAAAATGTGCTAAAAGTAGAGGAAAATATTAGGGCAGAAATGATATGCAATCAGAAAAAGAAAACATGTTTAGCTTTATGTTTACGCAGTCGAGATAATTAATGTCACTATGGAACGCTGACATGATTTGGATCAAGCATTTGTTTCACGTAGCTGTTCTAACGTGCACTATCATGCAGAAAATGAATGTTGACTGTTGGATTCCTAAAAATTTGTTTGCAGTTATAATGCATGTCTATGATATTGAGTATCACGATTGAACTGAAAATGTTTCATTAAAAGGTAAAAAAAAAAAATTAAAAATAGGTCCCACTGACCTGTTTTATTGTAATGTTTATAATATTCGTCACGATGCCTCAGATCCCTAAGATTTGAAAAGTTTCATTGAATTCCGGAACTTTCTACGAAGTTACAATCGCCTGTCTTTCTACGAAATCAATACTCAAAAATAGGAACTCTTGATCAAACTTTCATTAATCTTGGTCGCATACAAGAAGGAAAAAGCAAATAGTATGAAGCCCAGACTAATTAAACCGCCATCGCTCACCTGGTTATTATGTGTATGCAGCCATGTAACTGCATGACATATGTTAAAGGCGTGTTCATGGTAGAATTCAACATGAAAAATATATTCTGATTTTATTAGTCTTCCATATGCATGACTTTTTTTGCATATATGTCTTGAGTGATAAATATATTCAGATTTTACAAAATTTTAGGAGGTAAACAATTAAAAACATAGTAAAACAAGCGAAGCAAACTCGGCAAGATTTTAATCCCGTTGTATATATTATTACTATGAAAAGTGTCCCTGACCATAAGTTATAACACGTGATCCTGTCATATACCTTAAAGATATGACCTTAATCACTACCTGACCAGTGCAAATGTACTATTACCTCGACAAGGTCAACTAATGAAAACTCAATATCAATAGACTTGTTATAGAAAGGATTAGTGACGGATGCATTGCAGGGAAGTAAAATTTAAGAAACGAAAATTTTCGACCAACAATACATACATACATACATACATACATACATACATACATACATACATACATACATATATATATATATATATATATATATATATATATATATATATATATATATATATATATATATATATATATATATATATATATATATATATATATATATATATATATATAATATCCGTAGATATTGACGAGATCGCAGTCACAATATTACTACTATTAACAATTGAATTGTACATGTAATACACATGACAAAGGTAAAGATCGATAAATAAATGTCAAGGAAGTCTATATATGAAGACAGACAGAAGGGTAGGATCTACTACTAGTAATACACTTCGCAATACACTGCAATTGCTTTCACTTTACTCCTGTGTCG
This sequence comes from Unio delphinus, assembly GCA_029339505.1. Classification (NCBI taxonomy): domain Eukaryota; kingdom Metazoa; phylum Mollusca; class Bivalvia; order Unionida; family Unionidae; genus Unio; species Unio delphinus. The sequence continues at coordinate 4,347,236 of JAQISU010000433.1, read as the reverse complement.
AGAAAAAATAAAATTGTAGCAACCCAGAATCCTTGTGAACAGACATCGGTGACATAACGGTTTTTACTCAAAACTAACATCAAACTCCTAAACATATCAGTTAGGCTCGGGACCTACCCATTCAAAATTCGAATAATGACAATAAACCAGTGTATATGGCGACAGTTTTTTTTCCCCTACTAAATACACGCCCTACCAAAGCGGGACAACCCACCGTGATGAATGGACAAGAAAAAGTTAAACAAATGTTATCTGTCCCGTACATTCGCTATTTCTTATATAATGCAATTTATTTTTTTAAAGCTTACTACCATACATGAAGTTCATTATGGCATATTTAATAGTTTAGTCCAGGATTGGCTAAAATACTGTCCGTTTGTCGGATCAGGCCTGCGACTGTTTTATCCATTAATTTACATCATAGCGTTTGGCTTTAAAACTCAGTAATCCGGCCCGCGCACTTTAAGAAGTAGCCCATACAGTACCTGGTTAAATCTGACTTTTCTCCTGATATTATATTTGTTACATTAATTTCATGTACTGGCACAAATTGCTGTCCTCATTGTTGATATTAATTTTGTCTTGTTTTTGTTGTTGTTGTTGTTGTTGCTGCTGCTGTTTCTGCTCTTGGAGATGTATTGGGTTTCTAAAAGTTTCAGTAAATTTATAAATTCATCACATTTTGTATAATTATAGCAATACAAATCTCATTTGTGTTATCAATCGAGCAAAACTTGTACAGCATTAATCTAGGCTGTACAAGTTTTAAAAAAATAAACTTCACTTAGATACAAAAATATCTATTAATAATGACATGGTTAATTATATTGTTTTATATTACGAAAATAAATAGGATTGGTTAACTGATAGTATATTTATTATGGGTCTTGTCTCCAATCCTTAGTATAAGTTACTTAATAATGGTAGAAAATCTAATTAATACTTTTACATATCTGAGGGGTGTTTGTGGTGTTTGTTTCCTTTTTGTCAAATACCTTTTCATACATATTAAAATACGAATTAAGAACACCCAGCCCAATATTGCTTTATATTTTAATACTAAAAACAAGTATAATAAATCGACCGATAAATATATTTTAATACTAAAAACAAGTATAATAAATCTACCGATAAATATATTTTAATAATATAAACAAGTATAATAAATCGACCGATAAATATATTTTAATAATATAAACAAGTATAATAAATCCACCGATAAATATATTTTAATACTAAAAACAAGTATAATAAATCGACCGATAAATATATTTTAATACTAAAAACAAGTATAATAAATCGACCGATAAATATATTTTAATACTATAAACAAGTATAATAAATCGACCGATAAATATATTTTAATACTAAAAACAAGTATAATAAATCGACCGATAAATATATTTTAATAATACTATAAATATGGACAATAACTTTGTTGATAATTAAATTTGAATAATATAAACAATGATTTAAAATTACCTGGAAATTATATTTCAATTTTATAAAATATATATATTAAAAAACTTGACTGATAATTATATTTCAGTATAATAAACATGGATCATAAACTGACTGATAATTATCTCTGATCCCTTGTAAAACTGTATCATTGTTTAAGTGCTCATGAACACCTTGGTATATGTATAGATATTCTGTGTCGCTATTGCGATTAAGGGGATAAAATCTTCCTAATAAGCATGATCAAGGACATTGAAATACTGCTAAGCAAAATCAACATGACTATTAATGTTGTCACCACAACAAACACCAACCAGCAATATCACTAACAGTGCTAAAACCGTTACAGACACACTACATTAGCTGCATACTAAGATACCATTTCTACCAATGCTTGCCCAACTCAACAGTTTTTTTATTTTATGTTAATCATTCACGGACAAAAGCAAAAGCATTTCCAAAACTGTATACATTTGCCGGTGGTAAAAACATAAAACACACGTTACTGTACACGTATTTACCTCAAGCTTAAGTATTGCCTTTAAGTTCGAATGTCATGTTCTTTCATTAGTTTCTCTAGCTATATGCCTTTTCAATCTAGATGTATGTATGTATGAATGTATGTATGTATGTATGTATATATGTATATACATATATATATATATATCTATATATATATATATATATATATATATATATATATATATATATATATATATATATATATATATACACACACATATATATATATATATATATATATATATATATATATATATATATATATATATATATATATATATATATATAGGTTCTCTATTTAATCATTCAGAAATAGTTCTGATGATCTGATGATTATAATACACTATATGTTAACGTGAAATGAGAGTACTTTAACATCGGTGTTATCCGGACAGACAACATTCATCAACTATGGAATAGTAATGCTTGCTGTGGTTGTTTTGTGGCTGCTGTTTTTTTTTGTATGTAGTTTGAATAATTAAAAAAGAGACGCAAGCCCAGATCAACCATTTTTTTAAATGCAGAGAATATCCACCCATTCTCACCTTATGAATATGTCTGGAAATTATAGTTATATTAAATGTTTTTGAGTAACCAACCCTTTAAACAAAACAGATAAAAGGAAGAGACTGATATGTTTCATCTGTCCTCAACGGAGTGGTTTATTCAATATTAGTCTAGTACCCGAATATTTTAGCACTAATTCTTAACTTCAAAATGTTATGTGGCCGCGTTTCGGCAAGATTTTTTGAAGTATTAGAAACTTAATGTATGCATTACAATAGCAACAACACTAAAGCAAGGAGAAAAACAATGACAAAAATGAATGTAAGCAACGAGGACGGAAGAGATAATAATCTGAACTAGGCAATGAAAGCAATTTAGTAAATAAACAGAATATGAGGAAATCAAAAGAATTAAGCTGCGTAATCTCTCTCTCTCTCTCTCTCTCTCTCTCTCTCTCTCTCTCTCTCTCTCTCTCTCTCATAGGTTTATTCTATTCGTTTAAACACGTGAACTTAAATTGAACTTAAAGTTATCTACACTGACCTTATAACACCGTAACCATTTCCTAACACATGCCAAAATTTACCTGATATCAAGGCACTCTATCCACATTTTACCTTGTAAGACCCTTTCCTTGACACAGCTTACGTTTTTATCTATTAATATGGTTGGCGACCTTGAAATGCCTGGGAATACCAGGGACCTTCAGAAGCGATATAGTTATCTGGTACCACCAAGCAATTTAATTGACAGTCGATATTTCCACTGCAAATCGTTCTTTAGGGTACTAACAATCTTTTGCTTGTGTTTTAACTAAAACAAAATGTTCTATGTAAAACTTATGATCAGTATTTCTTCTTTTCCTTTCCATATAATTTATCACGGCGATACAGTAGATCTCCCAAATATTCTAATTTATTTTTAAAATGAGCGGCGTACCTTGAACTAAACTTTTTCTTTCTAATTTTTTGTAGGCTTGACGCTATTTTAACGAATACTGAAAATGGTGCTTGTGTTTTAAATGATTATTTGAAATTCCCTGCGTAATGCTTCTGATCAATATTCTACCAATATTCTACGGGGGTGGGGGGAGGTGGGGGCTTTATCTTTCTTCTCCATATTATTTGTATGGTTATATTGTAAGAATCACCAATAGTTTCATCAAGATTGGCGTTTCATAAATGTTCTACAGTAACTACCTCATTTCTTTTTAAATTATGGGGCTAACTTTCTTTTGTCTTTTCTAATATCTTGCCATATTACTGCAAATTTACTGCCATTGCTCATTCTACTGTTGACATTTAAATTCCCCAAGAGGTCTTGAAATGCTTTCAGCTGTGTCCGTTGTCAGGGTTTAGATGCCTTACCGTTTCTTCTGCATTAATAATTATTTTATACCGGTGAATAGTATTATGAAATATTGTTCATAATAGTGTGATATATATATATATATATATATATATATATATATATATATATATATATATATATATATATATATATATATATATATATATATATATATATATATATATATATATATATATATATATATATATGTGAATAGTATTATGAAATATTGTTCATAATAGTGTGATATATATATATATATATATATATATATAAACTTACAAAATGCTTTCAAATTAGCTTTACCAAAACTGAAATAATACAAACTTGGTTATAATTAGTACTTCAAACCCTACCACAAAACGTTTTAAAATAGTACGTTATATAGTACTGTTTGTTTTCTTCTGAAATACATTTAAATTAAAATTTTGTTAATAAGGGGATATTTTTTTACCTGTACATATACTAGTTTATTTTTTATTAAACTGCAAATTTAAACTTATTTATTAAAGCAAACAAGCATTATATTTAGATTAAACTTGTTGTTATATTGGAATAAAATAACACATTTGTTACCAAACAAGTTACCATATTAAAATTATAAACATTTTTTGTATGTATTTTAGTATTACTTATATTAAAACTTGGCACTTTATTGAAACTTTATTGAACTCTAAAGCAAACAAGGAATTGATTTAAATATTCATAATCGTATGTTAACATGAAACACAGATCTACAGATCTGATAACTAACGGAAGTCACTAATATTTGTAACCTTGTCTTTAAATTTATTGCCTCGAAAGATTTTTGGAGGGTGGGTATGGTGGATTTCTGAGTACTTAACTAGATCTTTAATAAACTTTGATGTGCATTGCTCCAAACTTTAACTGCTATGATGATAATCTCTTGTGATAAGACCATTTACCTCAAATTATTGTTGTGTCACCAATACTTGGCCTTCTGCACTAGCTCTTCATTCGCTGAACCCTTGACCTTTTTCTTGTCTCCTCGATCGGAATTTGTACATGTGCCAAACAAATAAATATCTATCATTCAATAGATCCCTGACCTTCAAGTTAGCCTTATGACCTGTTGGGGTTATTTATCCACATATGCGGTTCTTGACCTTCAAAGCCTCATGACCTCTTGATGTCAAGGACCCTGCCAGTCAGCATTTTCATTGTTTTTGTAAATGTAAATGTTCTTATCTGCAGTCCAACCAGAGGCACGTATTTAAAGCCCCGCAGCCCAGTTGACTTTCAGATCGTCCTTACTAGACGCTCACAGCTTTGCATCTCAGTAATTGTTACTCTCAGTAATGAAGATGAACTGCATAACTTGGTTTTGTGCCTTGGCTGCCTTCGTGGTCGCAACACCTGAGGCAATCGCCCTGAAGAAACGTTCACTGGTAAATATTTTCTTTCTTTTTTTCATCTATTATACCTTCTGGTACTTGTTCTTATTTATTCATTTTTCTATTTCTTTCTTTCGCCCCTTCTATCGTTTTGTTAATTGTAATGACCTCTTACTTTCGTACATTTGATTATATAAAAGTAGAAATGACAGGCCAGTATTATCGATATGTACGCGTTGAAAAGGTTGTAAACTTTCAAGGTCTAGTTCTAAAATAATTGGTTTTGAATATAATTCGATGAGGTACTCTATGAAACATTTTAAAACAAAGAAAGATCGCTTGACCCCTTAACTTTTGAGTGTTTAAGTAGAATAACTCTTTATTGGTTTATATGCTTTTAAAGCTTTTAAAGCATCTGTCGAACTCTCTTTCATTAAGTAGGAGTCTGCTCTTCTGGTATTGTCTGCACAACCAAAAGTCATATTATAATATCGCTCACACGGCGGAGAGGGATATTTGTTGGAATATAATTTTGTGTACTGGCCAAACTCATTCAGAAGAGGGAGGCATATTTAGATCGTGTCTCAACCCCTAAAGAGCGTAAAAGAGAATTATTAAAAAATTAATTCTGAAAACAATAAATATACTTTGTGTAATGTATGTAGTTGTCTTTTAAATCTTTATATAGTAAATTATATGGGCTTGTTTAGGCCTTCCAAATTTAAACATAAATAATACTAAACTATGTAAGTGTACTGTGTCTCTCAAAACTCTGTGAAGGGGATAGGTACTGACTAGGTCAAGGATACACTGACTAGATATGAAAAAGTGCAAGGTCCACTCATGACCGCTCTTATATAATCTAATCTGAATGATGTTAGATAAAATTGTTTGTTTATGTTAGTTTTAAAGTTTGTTGTTAAGTTAAAATATTACAGTATTGTTGCACATTACAATAAAATCATATATCTGCATTTCCATGTCTTTAGTTGGGGTCATTTATTTCAATTTACAACAACAACAAAAAAGATTGTAAGGAACAAGACACGTTTATTTTGCCGCACTCAGTCTTCAAATTACATTTCAATTGCATGAGTTTAATGTATTAGGTGAAATGCACGTGTGTGCAGCACACTACGACTAATGCATGACTGTAAATGCTTGGCAGAGTGTCCTCGTGCCCAGAAGAAAAGAAACTAATAAATAATAGTTACAATATGATGGCTAATCTCTCTCTCTCTCTCTCTCTCTCTCTCTCTCTCTCTCTCTCTCTCTCTCTCTGGCATGAAATATGAGAGAAGACTATAATAACTTTAGAAAAGTAGACAAAGCGGGAGTTACTTTCCAGCTAAAGAGTTTATCGGAAAGATTCGAAATCTTATTCGGAATAAAGGGCGTAATTTCTCCGTTGACTCAATAAAATGACCTCTAAAAATTGGCAATCATTTTTTTAAAAAGTTTTTCCTAATTATAAATCATGAACACTTTTTTGTCACAGAGATACATAGATGCGTAAGGGATGAATTCACTGCAGCCAAACCTCTAAGGCCTATGAATCTTTGACAAAACAATGCGTTGTTCGGCAAAGCTTTAACCAGTAACATTTGAAAGGTTCTCCGTAACTCGTGACAGAGGTTCTTGTAATATTATCTCGGCTTTATATTTACATTATTTTATATTTTAAGTATTTTGGACAAAGAATTGTGTTAAGGACTAGCACTTTTGTATTAAAAATGATACGGTACACCAGGGGAGTAAAACACGCGGCCCACATGACGCATGCAACCCGCCAAGCTGTGTTTGATGGCCTTCAAAATGACTGGCTTCACCAGGTGTCATGAGAGATAACATAGGTGGTGCGGCCCTTGGGCCAACGAAGATGCCCTAATGGTGGCTTGAGTTTGAGACCCCTGCAGTACACAGTGTCAAAGAATTAGAGCAGAGATAGGGAGGCAAATATACTGGAACTAATGGAACCGATGCATAAGGAACGATTTATATTTTACAAAATTTCTATTATTTTTCCTTTTAGGCCATCGGGCTAGGAACAGAACTATACCCGATTTCATCGTCATCTTTTACTCTTTCTGGTCGACGATTTGCCACGGCTTCGCAGAAAGGTTTGTTGGAGTTAGAAAACATTTGATTGATGAATAGGGAGTTAAATTTTGCTACAACCCTGAACATTGTTATGATCATAATATTCGAACCTGGAAAAAAAAAGTTCTAAACGTTTGATCTAGAATTTAGAATTTGATTATACAAATTTAAGTCAGACTCATATTTTAGCCAAACAGAACGCTGGATTCTAGATTTTTTTAATGCAGGCTGTAATTATCTTAATAACATACATGTCCAGTCTGTTCTGAGTTTTAAAACCATACGTTAAATTTGGACTCAAGTCTAAAGAGTCTGTCGAATTAAATCCCGTCCTCCGATATAAAGATCTTTTCACAATGGATATTATATTGCGTATTGTGCTTGCAAATACAAACTATATGTGTAATTAGTTTTCAAAAGCTACTGAGATAGGACTTCATATAATACACTGCTAGAAGATATGTGTTAACGGTTGTATGCGAACATTGATTATACACGTTACAGCAGACGGAACATCTTCTAAAGAAAGTGACTTAGACTAAGTGCAAGCATCTTCTTGCAGCCAACTGAAATATATATTAGGCTGCTTCTCTAAACCATTGATGCTCTTCGTGCGTCAAGAATAATTCGGGAATCCTTCAAATGTTTCTCATATACATTATACACTGTCAACATCTTATTACTTTCCAACTTATTATGTATTAATATCTTTGTTGATCTGACTAATTCCCCCTTATCATCACCCTGATGTATCGAGACAACTGGAACGTTGCTTAGAGTAAGTTTTCTTAATTTTTAGATGGCTTAAATTATGCCATGGAAACGAATAAAATGTAGAAGCTTCTCAGCTTTGACCTCCAACAGGAATTGCAATTCCACAGACAATACAACCACTTGTATACATCCGCCACCCCCACCCCATCGAGACACCCACCCACACATGCACACACACACACTCACACACACACTCGAAATTCCCGGATCCATCCGTTCTTCATTAGATCCTTCAAAGAAAATGTGTTATAGTCACGCCAATTTGACTGGTGTTTCGGCATAAACTGATCAAACTAATGTATTTCAGTTACCTATTACCCAACAAATTACAACATGGACTTCAATGCGGCCAAGGCATTTTGTGAATCCAAAGGGACATACATCGCCACTTTTGAAGACCTGCAGGCGGCATATTATGATGGGTATCAGAAACTTAGCTGTGGATGGACCGCCAATGGGATCTCATATCTTGTAATGCAAGACGCTACAGATGACTACGCTTCCATTGGAATCATCCCATGCTCGTTGGAGTCAAATCAAGGTGTATTCTGTAGACGCCCGATACCAGGTGGGAGATTATTTTTAAATTTTAAGCTTTCAGTAAAAAATTAATGAAAAATCCTCAATTATTGCAGCAAATGATTTATGTGACCAACGACTTTCTTTCCGTATCGGCATCTTTTTCAGACGATTACGTTAGTGTCTACCTGCTTATATCCTTAATCGTCTGCAGAATTTTGAATCATATCCTTTATAAAACGTTTCGTTTCAATTCATCCATGGGATTTTAATAGTTTCTCTACTTTTTTTCTGTTTAAATTTATTTAATAACACTTTAAAATGGCGGATTAAAGGGTATATAAAGTTAATTTTTGATTTCACACAAATATGAGCGGAAACAAAAGGCTAACTGTTGGGACAATCAGTCCGTTGTTCAATAATGCTATTTAAGCAGAAATGTGGTTCTAGAATATTCTGACCATTTCTTGTTGCTGTATTTCGTATTTGCTTCAAACAAATTGTATCTGGGCAATCAAATTGTAAATGTTGTGGACATTTAATTTGAATACCTTATTATTTTTTTAATGTTCTTTACAGTCTTCTTGTCCAAAAACCTCAGGGGCGAATACAATATGACTCTGGCTGAGGCAAGGCAGCATTGCCATGGAAAAGGCTCTAGCTTGGCTACGTTTGAAGATCTGGTGCATGCATACCACCTGGGATATGAGATCTGCAGCTGTGGGTGGGCCGACAATGGATTAGCTTACGCCATCACACAGACACCAAACCACGCATGCATGACTAGCGTTGGGGTTATCAAGTGCAGCTCGCCGATGAGTTGGAATGCCTTTTGCAGAGTTAGTGCTTTTTATTATTTTATCTATTTGCATGACGAGATGAAAATACAAGATCTACTCCTGACCATTCTGGATAATCTCAATCACAAGAATTTTGGTGCGGTTTAATGAATACGTTTATTTAATTTAATTACATCAAGATCATGCACGATAACGTTTGGATAATTTTGGTAATTTATTTTTTAATATAGCGCAAAAAGATAACTGATATCAGCAATTTCGGGGGGGGGCTGATTAAAGAAAAGTCAAAATATGTATTTTAAACACAATTTTCTTTGGTTGGTACGAAATTTCATAAAGGAACATAGTTTTGAAAAGCGTGAGTTGCTTTCCAGATATCAAGTTTATCGGTAAGATTCGCGATCTCAAGTAGATAAAAGTAAATTATTTGTGTGCTGACACAAGTTTCAAAAATTTTCTGGTTTTATAATCAGCTGATACAAACTGCCATGACCGAATTCATTTTAGAAAAACTCCTTTGGGATAAGAATACTGAACAAAATGATGTGCTATTCGGAACCGATTGAAACAGAGGCAGATCGACTTCTTCCTAACTCAAGAATTAGGTTCCTGTATTATTTCTTCTTTATATTTGTTTAATTTTCCAGTCGTATTCACATAGGCGTATGTGAAAAATAACTGGATTAAAATCTCGATAATTCACGTCTCTCAAGCAGGGACAGAATAACAAAAATAGACTTAGAAAAGGTGGAGAAACAAGAATGGGATTGATTGAGCTTTGACAGGATTTTACTAATGCTTGCTTTCAGAGCTCCGAATATGGAACAGAACCCTATCTGCATCCTTCACCAGCTGAGGCATCTTTCGCTCTTTCTGGTCGACGATTTGCCACTCCTTCACAGAAAGGTATGTTTAGTTAAAAAGCATATCATTGACTGTGGTGGTAATTTTTACTATTGTTTCCACCTAAGCTGAAATAAACATGTTTATGTGATCCGTTTTGCAGTACGTCCATACGTGCTGTACTTTGAGATCAAAACACCCTGTCCATGAAAATGTAGAAAGAAAAAAATATATACTCCAGATCAAAGGCAGTTACCAACCTCCCCTCCCTTCCTTGCAATCTTAAATTGTCGCTGTAAAATATTCCATTTGGATAGTCAGAATTTCATTTCAAGCATTCAAACTGCAAACACAATAGTTTAAACTGGTTATTTTATTCACCAGTGTACAGTAATGGTTTTCTATCATGCCTTGAGCACTGCATGATCATAATATTGTAATCTAAGATTCTTAGACTGGAGAAAAGGAATGATGCTAGGTAATTTTAAATTTTAAATGGGTGTATTTTAAAAGCAATAATTTACGCTGGTTGTCTTTTAATTACTCGAGTCGCTTGGATGATGCATTCTTTGTAATATTGGCAAAGCTTTCGTAAACCTTAGACTGACTTTTTATATACATCAGTTGCAGCTGCATAGGTCATAAAAGCAGACATAGTCCAAATTTTGAAAAAGTCAGTCTTGATATTAGGTCAAATCTTAAACCCAATTGATATTTCATAAAATCTGATCGCTGGATTTTATATTTATTTATTTATTTATTTATTTATTTATTTATTTATTTTCCTAAATCCAGACTCTTTTGCTCTGCTGAAATACACGTCAGGTTTTACCTACATAATTTACATGGATCCATTCTCCTGCTAGAGAAATCGTTTTACGATGTCAGGAATGCAAATATGTTGGTGCCTGAAGAAGTCTGAAGTTATCCCACAGGCAAAACTTAAATGTACAATTTCCGTAAGGAAACTAGATTTTTTGTACAACAAGCCAGCTATATCAGTTATGTATGACCCAGATATAATGCACCGATAAAGGATATGTTGATTGCTTTATGCAAACGTCTATTATGCATATTGCAGTGTATGCAAATCTTTTCAAGGAAGTCAATTAGATTTAGCTACACTTGTCACATTAGAGCTAAATAAAATATAGTATGTTACTTCTCAGATGCATTGATAATCTCCATGTGACAAGAATGATTCGTAAATAGTTTAAACCCTTTCAAATATAATTATATATAACATATAAAAATCACTACTGTATGTTATATCTTGCATCATTATTGATATTATTATTATTATAATTATTAGTATTATTATTATTATAATTATTATTATTATTATTATTATTATTATTAATATTATTATTATTATTATTATTATTATTATTATTTGTTTGAGTCAGGCCCTGATATAACAAACCAATTGTTATCGCATCCCAACCACATTCATCACATTCAAACCTTGCTTGAAGGTTTGATGTAGTTACACCAATGAGATACGAAGGTACAAATTTTACTAACAAAAGGATACTGTTGTGTTTGTATTTCAGTTATCTATCACTCAACAAGTTACGACATGGACTTCAGTGCTGCCAAGGCATATTGTGAATCCAGAAGGACATACGTCGCCACTTTTGAAGACCTGCAGGCGGCATATTATGATGGATACGAGAAACATAGCTGTGGATGGACCGCCAATGGAATCTCATATCTTGTAATGCAAGATGCTACAGATGACTACGCTTCCATTGGAGTCATCCCATGCTCGTTGGAGTCAAAACGGGGTGTGTTCTGTAGACGCCAGACACCAGGTGGGACAATACTTATAATTTTTAATTGTTCAGTAAAAGTTCAGGGGAAAAAATCCTCAATTGTTGCAACAATCGCTTTAGGTGTACCAACAGTGTGCTGTCTGATATTCTGAGACGCATCGCCATCAATTGGAAACTCGTATTTCTGAAATATTGCAATATTATCAAACAGTTTCGGATAAAGTTTAAATGTAATCGTTGCAAACAATTAGCATTCATGCTGGGCAGAATGCTTTCAAAGCAAGATACGGATTAAAAAAAGAGTTGGAACTTTCTATCTTACATATATATTCAATTTCAATGTAAATCACAACATAAAATAATTAGTTTTGCCAGTTTTCTATGCAGTGGTCACAAATTCATCTCGTGTGCATAGTAAGGTCCGTAAATGGATTCATGGGATCAACAAGGGAACAACGTGAAATGAATCTTCTGTTTTGCTACAATTTTTCAGAAATGCGCAATAAAGCTATACGTTTAATATTTATGAGACTTTGTATAAAAGACGGATCAAAACCTGTCGAAATTCTGTCATACATGTATGTATGTATGTATGTATGTATGTATGTATGTATGTATGTATGTGTGTGTGTGTGTGTGTGTGTGTGTGTGTGTGTGTGTGTGTGTTAATCTTATTTATTTGAATGTTTGGTTAATTAATTACTCGCAAAAAGTGAATAAACTTTCGGTAACGTAGAACGTAGTCTGTGCATGCGGAGAAATTTTCGACGTCAGCATCTTTGCCGCAACAAGACAAAATTAAGTTGTTTTATTTACTGTATTAATTGTTTATTTTGACATTTCTTGATAGTTTACATATCCAACGACTCCAGAGGCGAGTACAAAATGACTCTAGCTGAGGCAAGACAACATTGTCATGGTAAGGGAACCAGTCTGGCCACTTTTGAAGATCTTGCACAAGCATACGGTCTGGGATATGAGACCTGCACCTGTGGGTGGACCGACAATGGGTTTGCTTATCTCGTCATGCAGAAACCATCCCAGAAATGTTTGACCAGCGTTGGAGTCGTTAAGTGCAGCTGGCAAAACACCTGGAATGCGTTTTGCAAAGGTAATGCATTTTGATGTATATTGTATGAGCAGCATGTATTGACTTCCTTCCAAAGTTGTAGCTAATGGCGACTTAAAGCGAAAAAGCAAGTCTTAACGCAGACATAAAATCATAGAACTGGCAGGCGACAATAAAATTGTTCACATGGCATATATACTTTACTAGGCAGGAATCGCATTTGAACTGCACCGTCTGAACACCGGTAAATGGAGTTTAGTTTTCTGCATGCACTCACAAAATATGACTGCGCTAGACATTGATAATTCGTTCTATTTCGACGTTGGCTACAGACACAACCACATAAAGGCTTTTTCTGACTTAGTAAGGTAATATATAAAATCGGGTCAGTTTTTTGTGCTAGGAATGTAAAGAATAAACAAAGATGAAAACTTTAAAATTCTAACAGCATGAAATCATATCATAAAATAGTTTGTTACACTGTAACGTAACATTTTGAAACGGCATGAGAGCAATGGCATTAAGTATTGCAATAACATGATGTGATAAATCAAATATCAAACCCTTGTACATTTTACTTGAAATGTATGGAACAAATAAAATACATTATGCCACTCTGAGCAAGTATCGTGTGTTTTATAATACTATTCAAGTCATCATACAATTTAATATCTAAGGAACATTTGAGTAAGATCATCTCTTTCCTTCTCCTCACTCTGTCTCTCTATTATATTATATTATATTATATTATATTATATTATATTATATTATATTATATTATATTATATATATATATATATATATATATATATATATATATATATATATATATATATATATATATATATATATATATATATATATATATATATATATATATCTGTGTGTGTGTATGTGTAACAACTGAAATTTCATGACTCAAAATGTAGCTCTTTCTCACCAGATAGGTAGTTTTACTTTAACATCATAGAGAATAAATTATGTTTTCTTCATTTAATTTAATTACTCCATTTTAACGACATTACTAGCGCATGGATTCGGAAAAACTCGCATAACCACTGTCTTAAGTTTTCATAATTGACTTCTGGGCCCGACCAATGATTAAAGTGAAACACGAATCTGGTAAAAGCACCGAGATAGCACTATCTTGGTAGTTTTCTCTTGGCAAAGCATAAGCAAATACAAAATAGCAACTAGGCGGATATTTCTTGTAACTCAACATTTCGAACTCGACAAACTCGTTTTGTAGTGGACAACGGAACTTAGAAAGAACAGCTCATCACACACAGCAAAGTATGAGATAAAGAATTGTTATATTATCTCGTACGTACACACACTCATACACACAGACACACACTTGATTTTCCGTCCCCTTTTCCATATCATGAAATAAGTCCAGTATTCAAAACCTAAATATAATCTTTTTTTTAATCTTCAGACGCCATATTGGATATCACAGAACACCTGTGACACACCTCAGTGTCTCAAGCAGTTCCATGTCCCACCTGTATCAGGAGAAGAAAAAAGGAGAAAAATCTGAAAAGACTACAGTAATGAATAGCGGAGAATAGCAAAAAATTTGACCTTCGAATGCAGCTTGTTTAAGGCTGTAATTTTACTCATTTTTGACCTTATATAGTCTCTAATGAGAGGGTCGTTTTTTTTATTCTTCGATAAATTTATATATTATCTGTAATCTTTATATTCAAATTAGCATATCACTTGTAGTGTAGAATGTATATATCATATTAGATAAATAAACATACTAAACAAACTAAATTTGTTATTCATTACTTAAAAGGATGATAGTTGTGTTTCTTAGGAGGCATTGTAATGTCGATACCTAGTTAGTTAGTTTCAACATAATTAGTTTTCCACCAGTTTCTAATATAAAACTGAGTTAGAATGAGCGAGTAGATTGCCATGATCACAGACAAGGAGAGCCGATCCGTGCTGGTCGTGTCAGGATTCGAACCCACTGCCCACTGTTTATGAATCTTACATGAGTACTTAACACTGAGCCACTGCGCCACTTTATAATGATGGCTTCATTTTTATCCATATTTATTAAAGACATAAATATACGTGTGTCATTTAGGAATTGACCATTTCAATATTTCGGGGTGGGTGGGGTGATGCTAAGGGTTTATTGAAGAAAATACTGTTGTCTTAACTTGCTTTAAGAAAATATTACTGTTGTGTTTATAGCAACTAATAATCATTGAATTAGTTGAAAAAAATCATCTGTGTATTTATTTTTTTGTTTTCATAGGAGGCTTTAATTTAACAAATGGACGCCTCTATATTTTGGTATGTTCACCCTCTCTGCTGAGGCCTTAATTTAACAAATGGACGCTTCTATATTTTGGTCTGTTCATCCTCTCTGCTGCTCACTGTACAAAAGACGCGCCTCGGCGAAATTTAAGATTTTACAACGGAAATATTCCATTGTTCATGTGCAATTTTAAGTTTTACAAAAGATACTTTTATTCATAATTTACTTATAAATAGAATGAAGACAAATCACAATGATCTTAACAAGTCATCGTGATAAAAGAAAAGAAAATGGTAAACTATTTGGAATGATCTTGTGAAGTTCTTAGCTCTGGTGCACAGATAACTAGCATCATCCATCTTAATAAACAATCGGAAATGACTTGCTTTGTTGGCCATGAAACAGCACTTACATTAGTCTGGGTCCCTGCTTGTCATGTTTGGCGTTATGCATTCCAACACAATACAAATTATTCGCGAGACAGAATTAACTAGTTACCGGCCTTTTGGTTTGCTGATTTAGGCCTGGTACCAGCGAAACAGTCTGGTACTGGATAGACTTCATTTTTTTAAATCCGCAAAATGGAAAAGTAGCTTCTGTTAATAACCGTATTTTAATTCACAGGGCATTGATGTTGTGTATTATGTGGGGACTCTCTGTACACTTCCTCGCTGATCGAGTTAAATATTTTTGTATATTTGAGGTTTCTACTTGGTTGAAACCGAAGGTACCGATATTTTAACATGGATTTCTAAGGGTCATTTGCATATGGAACGATCAATTATTCTAACTAGAAGCCCACAATAATTTACTTCTTTTTTTGTTCTTCTTTTTTTTTCTCGGTTTTTTCTTTCTTCTTTTTATCTTCTTTTTTAAATTTATGTTGAAAACAGTTAAATTGCTCATTCTTTCATGTAAATAAATTTCATATTTTGTGGTGATAGGGTGAGTATATATTTCTCGTACGCTCCGATACAGTTATAGAGTGTTGTCGTTACACAATGAAAAATCACATGAAAAATAAACAACTATGGCTACAATAAAAGGAAATATGCCATTAACAAAAGAGAAAAGAAGGCTTCAAACGTAAAAGGCGACAGACATAACAAATAAATAATAAGTGTTGCCAATTCAATAGACCGAACACAGATCTCCAAAAAAGAAACCATCCAGAAACCCCTCCATAGAACGAGGTTGCAGGAAGAAAGAAAAGAAGACAAAAGCATAGAAAGACAGACCACTATAGACTGGACTATGAATTTTAAAAAATTTAAAAAATGCAAACAGCCAGTGAACAGAAGACGCCCAGGGAATGATATCGAACACGTGAAATACCACCATACACAAAGAAAACTACTACTACTACTACTACTACTACTACTACTACTACTACTACTACTACTACTACTACTACTAATAATAATAATAATAATATTAATAATAATAATATAAATAATAATGGTGATGATGATAATGGTAATAATAATAATAATAATAATAATAATAATAATAATAATAATAATAATAATAATAATAATAAGTAGTAGTAGTAGTAGTAGTAGTAGTAGTAGTAGTAGTAGTAGTAGTAGTAGTATAATGAAAAAAGTAGAAAAGACAGAAAAAATTATACAGGTAAAGTAAAAGAGATAATCTCGAATATACATAGAACAGAAGAAACGAGCAAGAATAACACACATATATGAATGTTCAAGCCCAAACAATCAAACTTACAATCATACTAAAATATAAAACATTTAATTAGAAACAAACTTATGATCTCACAGCAGATGTCCCACAACCCAGAAAGTTGGAAATGGGTAGAAGAGAAAGAGAATTCCGACAGACAGAAGATAATTGTCTGGAGGTGAGTACGGACGTGGAAACCTATCCCAAGAAAATATGGGTTTTTAAGAAAAAGAAAGATGAACCTCACTCGAAATGTAATTCTTCAAACGTAAACAAGAAACAACACGCACGCACGCACGCACGCACGCACACACACACACACACACACACACACACACACACACACACACACACACACACACACACATACATACATACATACATACATACATACATACATACATACATACATACATACATACATACATACATATACGTACGTAGATACAGGTATCACATACCTGTATCTACGCACGCACACACACACACACACACACACACACACACACACACACACACATACATACATACATACATACATACATACATACATACATACATACATACATACATACATATACGTACGTAGATACAGGTATCACATAGTGTTGTGATAGATGCCACAACATCGACGAAAGTCCTAAATATCTTCTTGCTCATTTTAGTTAGTCAAATTCATATTACTGGTTTTCAAATGGCGTTTCCATGAATGTCACAGTGTTCTCTTTAAAAAAAAATGTTTATACACAGGGTCTCAGTTTTCTCTTGGTCTACTTTATGCATTCATTGACCGGAGTTTCCACTTCAAAATATCCTAAAGACTTTCCTACTAAAATATTTGGTTATGTGAATGCCTGCCACGAATTTTATAAACAAGTGCAACTACTTCATAGATTAAAGTCAGATAAATTGAACACAATTTATGTTAAAAATTGTATTGAATTCTTGTATCAGTACAAATAATGCATTAAGAAAAATATTATGTTACCAAACCAACTTGGCAATGACATTGTTAAATATAATATAAATAAATAAACAAAAATTATAACCAAAGGTTGCGTTGTCCTAAGAAACAAGACCATTATGATTGGTCTAATTATTCACATGGCGTCATGCTTCTCTCAGAAACTGTATTAATCAACTTCTCCCACTTTCAAGACTGTCTCCTACAACTGTTCACTTTCTCGACTTTTCCAGAATCTTTATAAACCCGGAATATTTGTCTAGGTTCCCAGGACTTTGGGGGTCATCTGGTTGTCAGGAAGCCTACGGTGAAATTCAACATATCAATCCGGATAGCCTATTTGAAGTTAGTGGCACGTGACCATAAACTGTAAACGTGATTTCACTTTGTGCTTGCGTTAGAAATCTGAAATGAAATACTGACTAATTAACAAATTAACAAACTATTTTCACGAGGACACAAAGAATATATATATATATATATATATATATATATATATATATATATATATATATATATATATATATATATATATATATATATATATTTAAAGGTCAGAAACTCTGAACGATACATATAGAAATTTGATTGGTAAGCTGGTGGTTTGGGACTTTGTGTATAACTTTGTTATTTCGGCCTTATCGGGGAGAAAGAAATGTTTATAAGGTACATTATTCAATAAGGAATCGACTCGATAACCACTTGCAAAATATAAATTCACCAAGTCTAATATGATGATATCTGATGCGCTTAACTCGTTCATTGTATGACAAAAAGCTGCGTTACATGACAAACAGTAAATAATAGCCGATATAATCCGATTTGAATAAAACTTCAAATCATGTCAGTTGGATATAAAAGAAATAATAATCCTAAAGTGGTTCAGCTAAGCACGGACTCGCAAACACTTAGACGCGTGGATTAATATAAAGGAGGTTAGACGCCCAAAGAATGCATAAAAACTAAGTGATAACCTACCTCCATAAAGTATAGAATAACCAGTCGGTCGGTATGACGTATGTCCAATTTGAGGTCGTTGAGACCCGTATTCTAAATATGACTTCACAGAATGATGCCATGGGGTGTGATGGGTTGTTAATGCACAGTTTAGAGGTTGTTGTTGTTGTTGTTGTTGGTTTGAAGAAGTTTTAACTGGTGAAACATTTTCTTGCGCTGTACGGGGCTGAGATCCACATGGTGGTGGTGGTGGAGGAAGCAGTACTTCTGATGGCATGGTTTCTGTAACAAATCATAAGTCAGCGTGAAGATAAATTGGCACGAGTAGTGTTATGCTTAATTACCAATAAAGCAGATTAACTTATGAAGATGTTCAAGGTTAGAGTAAAACAGAATCTAGAAGCTAAATTATTTTGTAAACTGTGTCAAGACAGTAGATTCAAGAATTAAATAATAGAGATAATTAGGTGGTGGTTGTGGTGTTAGATATATTCATAGCATCTATTTAATTTTTTTTTTTAAAACACGCAAACGACATTTATCGCCAGTAGTCAGATTGATGAAGGCAATAATACATTTAAAGGTTCTGCATCTTAACACAATCGTCATAATCTTGAAATATAGAATGCAATATCAATATTGTATATACAGCGCCTTTTAGATTTTGGAGCTGAGTAACATTTGCATAAAACGCCTTTTAAATTTTGGTAGTTGAGTAATATTTGCATACCACACCTTTTAGATTTGGGTAGTTGAGTAAGATTTGCATACAACGCTTTTTAAATTTGGTAATTGAGTAAGATTTGCATACAACGCCTTTTAAGTTTTGGATGTTGAGTAAGATTTGCATACAACGCCTTTTAGATTTTGGTAGTTGTGTAAGATTTGCATGCAATGCCTTTTAGATTTGGGTAGCTGAATAAAAAAGGCGATTTGGTGACAGATTCAAATAATATTGCACTGATGATTATCTGAACGTGAAGATGGGTCAGACGACGTACGTGTTTAACAGTAGAATATATATTCAAAGTCTTTTGACTTACTATCAGGAACATAGCTTTCCTTACTGAAGAAGGTGGTCCGGTTGACGTCGTTTCTTAGCTGCACGTAATCAAGCTCATCAGAAAAGTCCGGAACAAATGCGGGTGCTTGTGCTAATTTTGTATAATCCGAGTCCTCGAAACAGACGCTAACGTTGTTATCACCACGTCCTACTTCGATTTTAAAATTAACGTAAGTGCTCTCCATCGAACGAGTTCCAAACGCACCGGTTTCTGGTCGATTTTCCAGTTTACTTTTGATTCGTGCTGTATTCACATTTTGTCCATTATTCCTGCTACTTGTGACAGGTTTTAAAGCTCCGTTACTTATCATTCTATCTGAATCCCAAACGTTTGGCTCTTTGGAGTTACAATTTAAATGATACTGTTCACTATTGCTTCTGACGATTTCAGTTTTGGAATATTCACTAGATTTTGTTTCAGATATGTTCTGGTTCTTGAAAGTGTCCAGCAAAGACACTATTAAATGATTCAAAGGAAATATAGTAGCCCATTCATCGGGTGACTTGTCTGAAGCAGGCGCCGCAACAAATGCAGTACAAAATGGACATTTAAAGCCTGCGTTCACCGGACCACTTGCAACCTGATCCATAATGCTGCTATATAGACAAACCTCGCAAAATGAATGGAGGCAGGGTATCAGTGTTCTGGGTTTCTTATAGAGTTCTCGGCAAATCGAACATTGCAAATGTTCACATGAAACGGCCATTCACACAGTAATATTCTCCAAAGTCTAACTCGGGAAAATGTATTGTCGTCTGGTATGTACTTCAAACTGGTTTTCAACGGATCAACGGTTGAAACGGTTGAAATATCTAGTCTCTACAGGTATATTCTCTCATCGGCTTAGGAAAATATCGTAAAGTTTTACACGAAAAAAGCAATAAAATTACCAGTTAACAAAAAGACAGGCAGCTAGAGAAGGCAATTAATAAACATTTTAGTGTGAAGTTTCTTCTATATATATATACTGACAGTCAGTGGGTGTTAACATAATACGCATTAGTCATTCGACATGACTCATGGTTTAAAACCTGTCTATTATTCTATGCTCTATATACACCACCTACAACTTTACCTACAGTTTTGAATACAACCACCGTACAAACGTGTCCATATTGGATTATATACTAAAGAACGCCCACTAGCTTTAAAAGATAGGAATTAATAGCTAAGTATGCATAAACAATAGGGTAGAATAGATAGCCACACACACACACACACAAAACCACACACACAAAAACAAACAAAGCAAAATAAGCGGCCCAGCTGGTAGTGAGATCGATTACGTGCTGACATCAGCTAAACAATCAAATTCATGAGTGTTTCACATGGAAATATTCTTTGAAGGACTTTAGATGTAAATTTATTCGAATTCTGTTGATTCCTTATGAGAACAATTGTTTGAAGGTTTGTCAGTTCCTTGTATCATAATCGATATTTGACAAAAGATAAACATATAATGTGCATAAAGCTCCTGTCTTGGGTCAAGGTGATTTCTGTCCTATATGCCTATGTTTTGTTGAACAGTTCTTGAAAGAAAGAATACTTTACAGGTTGCTACTTTTAATATTGGTGGCCATATTAGACCGCAGACTTTTGTTATTCATACAAATCTGAAAAGACTTTATATCAGAACATCTTGTCACATTTAGTGATGTTCTGTTGAGCAGCTTTTCGAACAAAATCGTTCTAATGATTTTCTGCTTACACCATCGACGGCCAATATTTTATGATGGATAGGCATATATAAAAATATTATTATTATTATTATTATTATTATTATTATTATTATTATTAATGATATTATTATTTTATTGTTTGTTATTATTTGATTATTATTATTATAATTATTATTATTATTATTATTATTATTATTATTATTATTATTATTATTATTATTATTTTCAAAGGTTGAAAATAGCGAACATTGACGTGTGGACGACAAACACTGGGCGCTCGACAATACCAAAAGCTCACATACCCTTGTGGTTAGGTAAGACAAATCTCTCTCTCTCTCTCTCTCTCTCTCTCTCTCTCTCTCTCTCTCTCTCTCTCTCTCTCTCTCTCTCTCTCTCTCCACACACACACACACACACACATAAGTAGACAAAGTTACTAACACACGAAAATAAGCCGATGTACACTTGCATTGCCAGTTAGTTTCATTTCCATTTTCTGTTGGAGCAATAACACAACGTTCCAATTTGCTTATTTTGCCGACCGACTGACTTTTAACAGCTGAATTTGACGCACACGTCCATCAAAGACATGTAGATAAATTTTACTTCAGAATCTGGCGTAATGAACGGCAGAATTTATGTGTAACCGTATCTGTATTTGTTCTGAAAATCGTAGAGTTCGAAAGGGTCATATTGGTTAAATCTTTAATCAGTGGTTTGTAACAAATCCACGATACTCGTAACCTCACAAAATTGGGGAATACACAGTATTTCTCACATGAATCTCGGTTGCACCAGTCGAACCGGCTATGGGTGTTTGAGATACGAGATCGTGATGGACAATCGTTCCATCCATGTGACTTTTTCTTAATTACGATAAATACAACAAATCACACAACAAAGAGACACCCTGGCCAAATTTTCAAAATTTGTAAAATTGAATTGCTCAAAACTGACTTACAGTATAATGCAGGCATATAAATGGTTGATTTAATTATAGCAAGTTTGTTAAAGTCTACCCGTAAATGGCGTGTGTGTGTGTGTGTGTGTGTGTGTGTGTGCACGAGAGAGAGAGAGAGAGAGAGAGAGAGAGAGAGAGAGAGAGAGAGAGAGAGAGAGAGAGAGAGAGAGAGGCGTACATCCACCTTGGTAATTACAGCGGAATTAAATTAAGCTTCGAGCAGGATTGTTGTTGTTATTGTTGTTGTTGTTGTTGTGGATTTAACGTCACTTTTCAGCACAAGATACATAACCACCGGTATAACTAGTGAAGGAAAACCTAGAAAAAAACCTACGATAAGAACCACTGACCCACGGTTAGCTAATGGCAAGCTTTCTCGTATACCCACACTGGCCTAACCCGAGACTCGAACACACACGGACAGAGGTGAGATGGCAGCGATTATATTAAGGTTTTCCATTTTTAACAGCTTGAAGAAAGAACAAAAATTGAGCACGGCAAGGAAAATTGAAAACTATTCCACTACCAAAATCAACGTTTAACCAAGTTTTATCTAGTTTCACGTCATCAAACGAGAAAGAATGAACATGAAGATTTGGCTTAATAGCGAAATCAAACCAATAGCAAACTCAAAATATAGTTAAATCCCCCCCCCCCCCCCAATTTATATGTTATTATCCATAATGAAACAAACAAATACCTTCCTAAGCCTTGGTGTTAGGTAATGTTTCATGAGTCATAAACACAAAACAAGGCTTCGGTTGTATATATTTAACACCTGAGAAGATAGAGCTGTACACTTTAATTTAAAACCACTCATGCATTAACGCCTACATTATTTAACGAAATTTAACGCCTACATTATTTACGAAATTCAAAAAGCTCATTATTGAACTGAAGTTGTAGGTGTGATAAAATTACAGTCGAACTTGTTGGTTATGAGTCACTCAAAAGTTTCATGTTTATCGTTCCTATTCTAGTTGACAGACATAAGGAAGGAAATACTTATAATTCAAACTGTGTAGTATTCGTTATCTGATTTGAGGGTGGAAATAGTATTGTTCGAAAAATGTTCGCAAATTAGACAAGAATAATTCTGTATTGTCCCTCTAAATTCTGTGTGCAACATTATTTGTATGCCTTCAATACCGATGTCATCTTTACGATAGATGTATTAGTATTACATTACAGTTCCATCACCCTAGAAGAAGCAAGATATATGTTAACACATTAAAGAAAACCGAATTGATATGATCTACAAAATATATCACGAATCTTGTGTTTGCCTGTCCTTGCAATGTCGATGGTGTTGATTTAATCTTTTAAAAACCTCTCCCAGAGTTCATTACGGAGCAGAGCACAGTGAACTCTGGGAGAGACTGGGATTTTCCTGAAACTTGTGTGGTCTTACTGGTAGTTAAAGTAAGGTAATAGGAGTTTTAAAAAAAAAATATTATTAGAGGCATTTTCAACGTAAACTGACATTCACATACGATAACATATATGAGATGTGGATGTAGATATTCCTTTATACAAATGTAAGTGCAAGTAAGTGAATGGAACAATACGCTCTCTTTGGTCGACCATAAGAGAGAGCTGTCAGCTGGTGCGGTGCATCATTTCGGTCAACCCAAGGAGAGGGTAATATTCTATTCAGCACGTAGCAGTTGCATATTGAAGTGAATGCGATAGTATGTCCATATATAGCAGTAACGTTGTAAAACGGCTGGCATTTCTTAAAAGATGGAATAGTATGTCAAATTTGATTTAGGCCTGAAAAGTCAAATCTGAGCTAAATTAAATCATTATAGTTCATTTAAGAAGAAATATCTAACGTCATATTACACGTATACATCAGCAAGTGACATTCGCGGCGCCGTTAGAAACGAGCTATAGCTGAGACCATAACATTTGGTGGCATGCTGCATCCTTCTGCAATTTGAAAAGGCAAAAGTTCTGACATAATTTCGCTAACGAAGTCATTGATAATATGTGCATTTTCAGATGATGTCCACAATATCTACAAAGATTCATATTACCCCAAAGTTAGATAATGACGGTAACGTTACTATGCATAGCATAGCAATCGATCAACGATCGCCACACTCGTAGCTTTACGTTACTTAACTGTGTGAGGAACAGAGGGACGAACACAAGGAATCCTATATACTCATGTCTGCTGAAATGGTGTTTCTACAAGATACATGTACTTCTTCGAGTAAAGCAGTATTAGGGGTAAGCATCTATGACCATAATGCATTGTTTTTTCAACATGAACAACAACAAGGATACCACTGTAATGAAATGGTTATCGCAATTGATGAACGGCACATCAACACATTAAAGGTTGTATGCTGCCACGGCAACGGGAGTATTGTGCCTTGCTCTGAAATATACAACAACAGACAACCCAGAACATTTCCAGCATAATTCCAACCCGTCTAGTTGCGGGTCAAGCATGCTAACTAATAAACCTCTGCGATTAATTAGAAGCTCGACCACAATTACGCTAAATCTAAAACTTGCGATAAGGAGGAAAGCGAGGTTTGACAAAGCATGTTTTAAAACAAAAGCATTAAAAAAATATCGCAGAGTATACTGAAGAACCATTTCATTGTGTTTGTAGAAAAAAAAATCAATATATTAATCTTAAGTAATACAAATGGATCTAATACAATGTGTCTGTTAGATAAACACCACTGTAAGAAAGAAAACATACCGTAATGTGTTATCAATTTGCATAGACGGCTACTACATCTACGTAAATGATATCATTATAAATATTGTTCACCAATAAAACACTCTATTAAATTCATCCATAACAATAAAAACAATATATGAGAAAATTGTTTTGAAAAATGGGTTACTTTGACCTGACATTTCAAGGATGCCTAACATAACGCAAATCTGGATGTGCCGTGTTCATTTTTTAAAGAACACAACAAGAACAAAACCAAAAAATTAATTCGGGTACCGAACTTCCATTACGTGACTGCCAATTTTGCACCAGATAATTTCATGATTTGCTCTGAAAGTTTCTTAATTGCTTTTCTGTTACTGGTCATTAGTCTTTGACTGAATATGTAACAAACTGTATTTATCCCGAATTCTGAAAAACGATTTGCATAATCTTCACGCACCGACCATCTTCTTAGCAAAGGTGTGATTTTGATCGAGGCGGGTAGTGATGGGGTGGCAGCGAGAAAAGTTCTTCTCGCAACTTTGCTGAAAAGAAAATAACTTATCCTTCCATTTATATATTGTTATGTGTGAAAACAAATTGCCATTATTTGGAAAGGAAGACCACCAAACCAGATAAAATGGTCCGTACCTTAAGAATGTTGTATTATACGTTCTTATTTCCTGAAATTGAAAAAGAAAAGTATTAAACAATTTAAGGGTGGTATGGGTCCTATTTTGCACTTTTCCTGTCCCAAAATCTGAAAGGGTATAATGTAAAGTGTAAATTTTCCGTCTGGGAAAAGTACTATGATATTGATAGTGAAAAGAAAGCGAATGTACTACGTCAAATTCGGGTAATATTTGCAGACACCAATGGACAATGTAACAGTTCAACTCGACCTTGAGTTTTAATTCGTTGGATTGCGATCTAAATAGAGTGTAATGTCGCATATAACGAAAAATTATTGATTTTTGTACAATTAGTAATTTAGTATTCCTACGCTGGATGCATATAGTTCTTTACTTCTGTGTCGATACATTGATATGATACCTTTATATTAGGTTCAACGCCATTAGATGCGTGCAGTTCTAGACTTCTATGTCGTTGGAAGCATACAGTTATAGTTCCATGTCTCTGAGTACCTAAAGTCTAGACTTCTATGTCGTTGGAAGCATATAGTTATAGTTCCGTGTCTCTGAGTACCTAAAGTATAGACTTCTATGTCGTTGGAAGCATACAATTATAGCTCCATGTCTCTGAGTACCTAAAGTCTAGAGTTCTATGTAGCTGCATGCATTACAATTCTAGTTTAATATGGCTGGATGAGCGCGTCGAATTCATGAGTTATGTGATTGGATGCATACAATTCTAGACTTATATGTGATTGGATCTATACAATTCTAGACTTATATGTGATTGGTTCTATACAATTCTAGAGTTACATGTGATTGGATCTAGAGTTATATGTGATTGGATCTATACAATTCTAGAGTTACATGTGATTGGATCTATACAATTCTAGAGTTACATGTGATTGGATCTATACAATTCTAGAGTTATATGTGATTAGATCTATACAGTTCTAGAGTTGTATGTGATTGGTTCTATACAGTTCTAGAGTTATATGGAATTGGATGCATACAGTTCTAAAGTTCTGTGTGATTCGATACATATATTTATCTATCTTTAGATAATTCAAAGTCTATAGTTGTCTGTCTAAGGACGCAAAATAAAGTCCATGCACATCGTTAGTATTTAAAAGACAGAAGGCAGGATAAACAAGTGTAAACTGCGATATGACACGGATATGCATACACAAATTCATGTGAACACAGACAAGCAGCATTACGGCTTGTCTTCAAATTCAATGAACGCGTCAGAGTTATTTATTGTTTAATAATTTTGTATATCCTCGATTACTTTCCTTCAAACATATCTTGACTAAAACAAATGTGTGTATTCCGCATGATAAAATAGGAATGGCCCTAAATGGAGACACTTAGTCTATTTTTCTTAGTTTGTTGACATTCGTCAGCTTGCAATGGGAATTCTGAAATATATAAATGAAAACGTAAATGAATACATAACTACATAATTATAATTAAGTAAATACAAAATACAGTATGTTGTATGTTCTGAACTCAATAATGATTACGACTTTGGGAAAAACTAAAATTATCAACATATATTAGTAAATAACTTATCACAAAGATAAAATATATTTCATTATTTAAAATTTTATTTTAAACATAAGTATAAAAAACGAAATTGTAAAGCTATTTAACTGCTTTAAATATAAATATATGAAAACGTGTAAAATGTGTTTTCATCTGATCAAATCAATGGAGAAAGACACCTCTGATAAAAGAAAAAAGAAAAACTAGGTATGATAAAGAACACAAGAAAATACCTATTTTTGTGCATGACTTAGGAATACATGGACCTACCTTAGCGAAAATAGACGTGTTGGATCCATGTTATGTGCCCAGGTGGTGATCAACGACGATGCCAGGAAGACAGACGGTGCATACAAGACTGAAGAAGAGTGACTGAACGTGCAATCATGGTGGAGAAAGGCGTTGTACAACGACAGCTCAAGGTGTATTTTGTTATTGTTATGTTGATACCATCATTGTTTAAGATTATACGTAATGACGTGGAGAAGGGATGTGTGTGATGGGTATTGATACAGATATGGGTACTGTAATGGTGTTATTGATATGTAAAATATTTTGAACAGTGTGTGTTTGTGTGTGTGTGTGTGTGGGGGGGGGGGTAATGAAGTGGTAGAGAACTTTATGGTGGTGAGTGACAGATTGAACAATGGCAATGTGCTCGTGGACCATGGGGTAGTGGAGGGTTGGATGAATATAGAGGATGTGGAGGAGGGTGGTGTGGATGTGGGCGGTGGTGTGGTGGATGGTGTGGTGGTGGGTGATGGTGTGGAGATGCGTAGAACATTGGTAGGTGGTGACGATGATGATAAGGTGGGTGGTGTGGTGGCATGTGACCAAACTGGTGTGGGTGGTGTGGTCGTGGATTGAAGTGTGAAAAAGGATGCCATTCTGGTGGACGATGTCGAGGCCCACATCCTGGAGGTGGTGGCGGTAGATCTTCTAGTGAATGCAGACTGTCTGCAAATAGATACATACACATGTACATACATACATACATACATACATACATACATACATACATACATACATACATACATACATACATACATACATACATACATACACATGTACATACGTTACATACATACATACATACATACATACATACATACATACATACATACATACATACATACATACATATATACATACGTACGTACGTACGTACGCATGCATGCATCTAAGTATGCCTAATGAAATATATCTATATGCTGGTATTTTTGTTTGCAGGAAGATTGTAAAGATGAAATAATGGAAAGAGTTTAGAACTAACCCCGGTATATAGCGTTATGTCTCTCAAAGGGATCCGTCAGTATTGCATCTTGTCTTAACGTCACGTATTCCGATTCCATTGGTGAAACAGGACTATCCTTGTCTTTCTGTGGAAGAACTCCGGACACCAGTGGACGACTGCCATTACCATATTCCACATTGATATAATAGGGAGACTGCGCAGTCATGACTGGAAAATCATTTTCTTGTGTAACGTTCGGATTACTCAAGCCGTGACTCGTAGCCTCTTTAGTGGGCACATACAGGGGACTAGTTCGATCATCTTGATCAATGTTAACGTAGCACAGATTTCTCGACACAGCCGATTTATCATTTTCGCCATGTAAAACGTATGTTTTGCTAAAACCACTAACCCCTAATTGGCTGACAGAATCAGGATTTTGGCTATTGATTGTATGTTTGACAACAATTCTTGCTTGTCCTGTTTCTCTGTATTCTTCAGAAACTGTTGATTGCCCATCTGGCCTGGCACTATCAACATCCGATTCACGCAGTCGTCTACCATGTTGCTCCAAGACACCGCCTTGGCTTTGTCCGTTATTTGAGTTCCCGCCGTTGTCCTGACATTGGATAGAGTCAACCAATGATACTATTAAGTGATTTAAAGGATATAGGGTGGCCCATTCTTGCGGTGATTTGTTAGGGGCGGGCTCTGCGACAAACTTTCTACAAAAAGGACACTCGAAGCCGCTGTTGACTAGGCCTCTGTTGACTTTGTCCACAATGTAATCCTTCAGACATGCTTCACAGAAATTATGAAGGCATGGTAACAGCGCTCTGGGTTGTCTGAAAATATCAAGGCAAATCGGACATGTTAGGTGTTCACTTGCAAGTGCCATTTGTTGTCAATATATGGCTTTACAGCAAGTTGTCGTCTGCTGCTTGTTCAAAAAAGCTGTATTATGTGTCGTCACTCCTACCCGGACATTTTTATACCACTATCATACTGTGTCATTAGGGGCCTCCGGGTGTCAAATAACACAAAATCCAGTTTAGATTACGAAACTCTGTCCTCGATTTTTAACCTGAATGATTTAAACAGTCTACGGCTTCCAGTGTCAAAATACTCCATTCGTCAGTCAGTCGATTAGAAAAATATATAATTTAACAACACCATTCACGGGATATGTAAAGTGGAAAATAGCTGAAAAGGAAAATGACCTGAATTTATCAATAAATACTAGGACGTTCTAGTTTATCAACCAATAAAACTCATAGGCCTCAAACCGGCCGTTGTAAGAAAACAAACCCTCCTGACTACAAGCTTGCCGATATATACCTATATGGTTATCTCTGTTTAAATACAAGGCAGGTTATCATGCGAGAAACGGGTACTAAATGTAGAACGGTGAGTAACGTACGTCAGTGTGATAAATAGATGTCGACTAAGAAGGAATTCAAAGGTTACGAAGGCAGAAAGATACAAACGTGCGTGTAGATACACAAATATAAAAATACGAGAGAGAGAGAGAGAGAGAGAGAGAGAGAGAGAGAGAGAGAGAGAGAGAGGCCATCCAGATTGCATTGAAACCATACATACATACATACATACATACATACATACATACATACATACATACATACATACATACATACATACATACATACATATACTTCTCCAGCAGATATCCCGCTGATCTATGCAAGCCTTACGGATATAATAATAAGACCATATTTGCAGCAAACATGATTCATTTAGTTTGGGGTGGGTGGGGTGGTAACGCCATATATGGCGGTAGATATTGCTGGTGTACGAACGATCGAGTGGAATCCACCGACCCACGGAAGCTATTGGCAAGCTTCACCGTGATTCGAACCTACGATGGCAGATTACTAATATGCACATGCGAGCTCCTTAGACAACTCAACTACCCGAAGACCCCTGGAAAGGGCATTTTGAGAGTGTTAATGCCCTTTAAACATATACCAGTAAGTTAGACTCCAGCATTTCTGAAATTATAAAACCATTCTCTACTAATTTTCTTTTGTACAAGTTCGTTTTCCTGCTTTAATTTACCCTTATATTGTTTATGAAACATACGAAATGGTTATTTCTCGAAGTTCCATTAACGACGCATCTAGAAATAATGAATCTGATCTGAAATCGATACATAGCATATTTTTCCAATAATCAGTTGCAGCATATTGTAATTTTATTCTTTTCATGCAATTGTTTTATTTCATCAATATATTTTATCAACCAGTAAACTTATTAAATTTCCACACAATTGTGTCTCTTATACAATTATTTTGATTCAAATGCAATGTTATCATGTAGTGGTTAGACCTATAACTTGATTCAGTTGTCCATTGACCTAAGTTTGGCAATATCAGTTCTGACACAATAAAGAAATCTTATCTTGCTAGTTTTAGAGGGCTTTTTCTTCTCCATGTATATCTCTTTAATCTTAGATGTAATGCTCGAAATGGACCCACGAGACCAAACCTTTTTTTTTTTTAATGCTTAAATTATATAAATTTTACTTTGAATCTTGGATTAAGTTAAGTCACCGCATATAATAGTAGACTCATTTTCATATTCGTATGTAATATAATTTCTTTTTTAATTCCGACAGTCATTTTCGGTCCATGTACATTAATAAAAGAGGATTTTCATTCTCCAGTTTATTATCTAATGCAATCAGATTACCATGAGGATCTTTCTTACAATCTTTTACATGTATATCATTTTCAAAGTTGCTGTTAATTAAAACTCCTCGCGAGTTTGACCTATAACAATGTAAAATACATTCATAACCCCATTGTGCTATACTAGCTGAAACTTTATCCTCTGTAAAATGCATGTCTTGTAATCAATATTAATGACACTGTTTTCGTCTAAACTAGAAAAAAATATTACATTTTCCCCAATATTCAAGTCCCCAACAGTTGGCAGATAAAATTGTTTTGTTTGAGCATTCCATTTTCAGTGTAAAAGTATAAATTCCTCACATATGAAATGCGCCATATTTTCTGATAAACAGAAAAGTGGTTATAAAAACCACATATGGATTTTAATAAAAAGCAACATATATCGATTACGAAAACATCAGTGATTTGATAAATTTATTGGAATATCTACCCATAACTGTCTCTATAGTAGAAGTCACATGAGTCATGTATGCGCATTTTCACATTTTAAATTCAATATAAATTGTCTTTTAAAATGTAACACTAATTTTCTTAAGCAATGCCTTATCAATCCTGATTATTTAATGCTCGGCACCTTAACTGTCATGACGAAACTTATAAACGAATATTATCGATCTCTGTGGTATTTTACAAGGATGGACATGTTCTAAACTTTGGTCAAAAAAGAGTACGTCGAGTAGAAGTGTTACAATATAGGGTAGTAAGAATCTGTTTAGCAATATGCGTAGCTTTCATTGTGACATCACAGCGCGCGACATTCAATCCGGATTGTTCTGGTTAACACCCTTAAATTCATTTCGTCCAAAATAATTACTATGTAATTTAACACTGATTTTGCCGTACGCACTTCTCGTACTCGTACTTTTTTTTTAAAGTAATGAGGATGTATAAGAATCCAAAATAAGTTGAATACTTTGCCTTTTAAAGGTATGTGGAATCAAATTCTAAATAAATTACACCCATCACTGAAATAGCCGGTGTTAAATGCCGACATGACCCGTGTGACCTGTACTATAGACTAAACGAGACAACAGTATTCAAACATTAATACTTACTATATGTAACTAATTTTGTAAGTCAACCTTGAATGTGTTAGTATCATAGTCACAAAAGCGAAAAGAAAAGAAAAAAGAGAAGAAAAAAAGAAACTAAAGCCAGAGGTGCACTCTATGTTAAGTGTCTTCTTGCAAGACAGAAGTCAAGGACCTGTGCACTCACCTTTAAATCAATTTATTTATAAAAATAATTACGGCATTAGTATCAAAATTTTAACAATGTCATATAACGTTAAACTGTGTATACAAATATATATGTATATGTTTTTCTCCTAGTAGAAAAAACAAGCTCTCTTAATCTCTCTTTTTGGAGCAGTTTCCGAATCTCCTGGAGTTTGATAGTTTAATTGGTGGCAACCTAATTATTCTTGGAGATTTCAACTTTCACTTTGACTGTCCTTGAAACCCATGCACATCAAAACTCCTAGATTCCATTAATGTTTTCGATCTTAAACAGTCAGTTGACCAACCCACCCATAAACTTGGTCACATTTTAGACTGGTTTCTTCATAGACCTGATGATAACATTCTGCAATCCACCCTTGTATCCCACGAACTTGCATCAGATCACCTCTGCGTTATATGCCATCTCGACGTATCAGTCCCTAACCCTCCACCTTTATTTGCTACTAAGAGAAACCTCCGTATGATAAATAGAACCAAATTCATGCATGACATCCAAGAAAAGCTAACAACTTACTTACATCCTACAGAAGAACAACTGCCTGCGTTTATTGCTTGAAAAACATGCACCAGCCATCAAATACAGAGTATCAATAATAACAAAAAAGTGTTCTCCATGGTATAGCAGTGTTAGGGACCAGCTTCGCACTGCTAAAATACATTGCCGAAAAGCAGAGGCTTTGGCTTTCCACCAGACTCACTATACATAAACAAATCTATGAAGCCGCTAAGAAGAACATCACATAGTCCATTGAGCACAATTATCCCACTACAGTACTAAGATCACAGAGAGTTCCAGCTACAAAGAGCTTTTCGAGATAACTAAGAAACTGATGTAAAGGAACAAATGTACACCACTTCCAGCTGCCTTCTCTCCAGTAGACCTTTCGAGCCTATTTGCAAATTTCTTCCGTGACAAAGTACAAACCATTAGAGAATCGCTTGACAACACAATTTCAATTCATTCGTCACTGTACAGTTATGATACAGAATTTCAGCAACAACCATTAAGAGCATTTTAACCTGTCTTTATTGATTTAGTATGGACAATCGTGATGAAGAGTGCACCAAAGTCTTGTGAACTTTATCTAATTCCGACATCACTGCTGCTTGAGTGCTTAGATCCTATATTGCCTACACTAACTGATGTTATTAATATCTCTCTCTCATTGGGGGAATTCTGAAAGCATTTAATGACATTCTCTCTGCTTTGGATAGTGGAAAGGTTACAGTCCTCACCCTCCTTCATTTGTCTGCAGAATTTGACACAAAAGACCACGATATATTACTTCACCGTCTCCAGCATGTATTTGGTATTCAGAATATAGCCTTACAGTGGTTCAAGTCCTACTTAGTCAACAGGACACAAATTGTATCTGCAAATGGAATACACTCCAGCCCAGTTGATCTATGATGTGGTGTTCCACAGGGGTCTGTTTTAGGACTTGTTCCCTTCATTATATAAACTTAGCCGATCTTAAATGTCATAGATCATCACCCAGTGGCTCACTAATTGTACGCTGATGACACCCAAATATACAAGTCTAGCCACCCAACTGAAGTTGATGCTACCATCCATGGAGTAGAGAGGCGCATTTCTGATGTGAAATCATGGTTGACATGTAACAAGGTGCAGATGAATGATGATAAAACTGAGGCCATTCTGATCAAAACACAAAGACTTTCTCATTCGCATCCTTTACATCAGACAATAAATATCAGCAACACCAACATTAAATTCACACAGTAGTAGGAAACCTAGGCGTTACTCTAGACAGTACACTCACATTCCATCAACATGTCATGAACACACGCAAGGCTGTATATCTTGAGCTGAGACGCATCAGTTCCATTCGCAAATATCTTTCAGTTAATGCCACTAAAATACTTGTGTGTTCATTAGTACTTTCAAGATTGGACTATTGTAACTCAATTCTATCTGGTTTGTCATAATATCTACTCCAGAAACTTTAAAAAGTTCAAAACACAGCTGCTCGGATCATCTTTAGAGAACCTCAATCAGAGCACACCTCATCACTGCTCTGTACCCTACACTGACTATCCATTTGATACAGAATCAAACACACAATTATTTATCTGTGGTACGTTTCACTGACAGACTCCAGTCCAACATACCTATCCGGCATCACCCATGTGTATACACCAGCAAGAGACTTGCTCTCCTCTTCTGACAATTGTATACTCATTGTTCCCACTATGAAAACGAAGTCATATGGACAACGTTTTTTTTTGTTTTTTTTTTGCATACCATGGCCCGGCGATGTGGAACGAATTGCCAGTTGAAATTAGACACAAAGAGTGCTCTTAAAACTCACCTTTTTTGACTGCAAAAACAAACTTAGAGACCTAATAATGTTTTGTATCTTATATGTTTTCAGCATGTTTTTATGTTTTTCCAATTTCATATGTAGTGTAGTCATATCATTATAGATTTTTTAAAGCGCTTAGAGCTTCTTAAGATTAGGCGCTATACAAAGTCCTCATTATTATTATTATTATTATTATTATTATTATTATTATTATTATTATTATTATTATTATTATATGGTATCCAAAATTGTAGCGCACAGACATACAGAAAATTGTTATCTCCTAGTAGAGAAGTATTGCAACAAAATATAACGAACGAAAAGGTATAGAAGATAAGAAAAAAAAAGCTTAGAGTAAACTTTGAGACAAAAATAATATTTATAAGCTAGTGAGATAAAAGTGTGTGTATATATATATATATATATATATATATATATATATATATATATATATATATAACGACAACAGATAGATGTCATTCTTTGAATTTCTAAACAAACAAAAAGGAATGACAAAATAAAGCATTGCCGTTAACTATCCATGTTTCATTAATTGAGAAAAAAGATCCAAAAAAACCAATGCAGGTGATATCAAACGGTCTTAAACACCGACAGACCATAAATTGATAAACTGTTTAAATTCAGATGAACAGTTTCGACAAATCATCATTTTCTCTGATTTTAAGTTTTCTACCATTCGGGAGTTTTGCAAAAAGGTTACATGAAATATCTTTGCTTCTTCAACACAATCTAATCCCTTTAATTTATGAAGACCGACCGTCGTTTCTTTCGGAAGATCTTCCGTTATGAATAGCTATAATACCTTCAACATTGTTATTTTCCTCGGCATTTCAAGTTTCTACATTCTTGAAACGAATGTTCAAATCACGGGTCTAATTGCATTATTATCAAATCTGACAAGTCGATTGGCTATAATGGAATTATTATTATTATCTAAGTACAGAAGTTAGTCTATTTGATGGAGGAAGAATACAATATTAACTACCAAAGTAGTAATAGGGGGCACTATAGCGTCAAGGGAAAATCCAGTCAAAAAGTGCTTGGGGCACTATGGCGTCAAGATTTATAGCGTCAAGGGAAAATCCAGTCAAAAACAGCTTGGGGCACTATAGCGTCAAAACAGCTTGGGGCACTATAGCGTCAAGGGAAATTGAACAGGGTGGGTCTGTATAGCGTCAAGGGAAATGGAACATAGTGGGTCTATATAGCGTCAAGGGAAAGATAACAAGGGAAATATAACATGGGAAATAAAACAAGGGAAAAAAAGGGCGGCAATGAAAGCTACTATCTTTTCGAGACCTATGAGTGGCCCTGAAAAGGGCCTTTGGATACTTCTTTTATTTTCTGCCTTTGTTCCACCACCTTTTGATTTTACCAATAATTCCCTTCTTCTTCTTTTCTTCCTCGGGAATCCAGTCAGGATGTCCCATAGCTCTAAACTTTTCCTGAACTCTCATCCATCTTAGATTGAGTAGATCAAAGTCCTCTTTCGTCTTTTTGTTCTTTTTTTCCTTTCTCTCCTTAGACCAGTTTTCTTTAATCTGGATCACCTGTTCTTCCATCACCATTCTCATCATTGCTTCTGCTTTCTTTAGCCTGTCTAGACCCCACTTCACATATTCCCACTCTATCAGATGTAATGTTTCTTCTAGAAAACACCTGACTTTGATGACATGATCAAGTGCTTGCTTCAAGTCCCCTATTCTTATATATTTTCTTTTAATACGTCTTCTTAATTTCTGGTCTTCCTCCTCTATCATACCTTCTAATAAATCTCTTGCTAATTTCAGTTGACTTACAAAGCCATGGTTACTCTGAAATTCTTCCTCAAGTCTTTCCACTTGATATTCTGCATCAAGGATCCCAAACCAGCTGTCTCGGAGTTGGATAAACAATTCAAAATTCATCTTGATGTGTTCAAAATTGAATGGCTCCAAGGACCGACGATTGCGTATATATATCTTAAGCACGGACGTGAAAGTAAACACCCCCTACATTCACTTGTCATATTAGATACTATTCACAAATCCTATTATATACTATCCAAAATCACACCCTATACTAACCACACACACGGGGTAGCAGCCAAAACAAACCATACTATATACTATCCAAAATCACACCCTATACTAACCACACACACGGGGTAGCAGCCAAAACAAACCATACTATATACTATCCAAAATCACACCCTATACTAACCACACACACGGGGTAGCAGCCAAAACAAACCATACTATATACTATCCAAAATCACACCCTATACTAACCACACACACGGGGTAGCAGCCAAAACAAACCATACTATATACTATCCAAAATCACACCCTATACTAACACACACACACGGGGTAGCAGCCAAAACAAACCATACTATATACTACCCAAAATCACACCCTATACTAACCACACACACGGGGTAGCAGCCAAAACAAACCATACTATATACTATCCAAAATCACACCTTATACTAACCACACACACGGGGAAGCAGCCAAAACACACCATACTATATACTATCCAAAATCACACCATATACCATCTAAATAGAGTCAGTGTTTATAATCACACTACTCCTCTCTCACACCCATTGGCAATTGACATAGTATTTCTTTTCTTGTTATTTGGGTAGCCCTGAGAAGGGCTGTTTTTAAAACTTCAAATTGCACCTGGTTAATGCTGGCATCTCCCAGGTCTAGCCCCACACACACATCTCCTACTCCAATCATTCTCCCAATTCACTCTTGTGATTGGGAGTGCAGAGGGAGAATGAGTGGCTTCACTATCCCAATCTTATAGTGAAAGTCTCTTCATTTCTGCCTCTATTCCGCAACCGTGGATGAGGCTGTGGTTGTTGCGGTCGAGGCTGTGGTTGTTGCGGTGGGGGCTGCGCCTGTAGTGGACGAACTGGTTCTGGTGGTGAAGGTGTCCTCACCACGGGTTTGACTTTACTAGTCTGTCTCATCATGCGATGAGACAAGATGGGGCTTTTCTTCTCCTCTTCTTCTTTCTTTTTTCTTTCCTCCTCTTCTTTTTCAATCCTAGTCTGTTCTTCTTCTGCCTCCATTGCCAGTTCGTCCAGGAGACGCCTAGCATTCTCCAAATGCATTTGAAGTTCTCTTAATTTCTGTACTCTGCTCATCTTCTTTGATGCGCCAACGATGGGTAGCCAGAATGACGAGTGCTTCTTTATATATAATTCAAGCGCGGACGTGATGGAAAACACCCCCCTAGATCCAAAAATCTTACAGTATCACTATCATTACCAAAACACACGGACGTGATGGAGAACACCCCTAGATCCAAAAAACTTACATTATTCCTATCATCATCAAAACAAGCTGACTTTTAAAATAAAACACTCACTTTTATACTTGACTCATATTAATTATACATTGAACAAGTTATTTTGAAAAAAATACGTTGTGCTTATAGACGCACTTCAAAACAAAAGTAAAAAGAGACAGTGATTATAGACTCACTTCTAATTTTTTTCTAACTTCCTCACATACCATAAGCAAATTGAATGATTAATTCTTTTCGAGAATATTGGGTAGCCCTGAAAAGGGCTGTTTTTTTGTGTTTGTGTGTACGAGGAAGGATGACAATCTTTTATCGTCTAAGATTGCGTCCTCGTTTGGCTACACGATAGGGTCTGCTTCTTCGGAATGAGAAAGAGAACTCTTTCGTATCCACACGACAGTCGACAAAACTTCTGTCTGGGTCCTGCTGCTGTTGTTGCTGTTGCTGCTGCTGCTGATGCTGTTCTCTCTGCTCTCTCTGCTGTTTTTGAAGTCGATACTTCTCAGTCCATTCATCTTTCTCTTTTTGAATTTCCTCTCTGAAGAGTTCTTCTATGAGGTCTTCCGTTACTTGTAGCATTCTTACATTCTCAATCTCTTCAGGCTTTGGCATCAGATTGTGTCTGATACGATGCAGAGTGACATAAGCTTCGTTCAGCTTAGCTAGTCTTGAGCACATCTTCGTAGGAGGATGAGTCAAACAATGGATGGCCAGACTGGAGACTACCCCTGCTTTATATGGTTCAAGCGCGGACGTGATGGAAAACACCCCTCGACGGTTTAGGGTTTTGAAACGTTTAGATAGTTTGATGTGAGGGATAGAAAGAAAAGTCAAAGAGCATT
This sequence comes from Unio delphinus, assembly GCA_029339505.1. Lineage (NCBI taxonomy): Eukaryota > Metazoa > Mollusca > Bivalvia > Unionida > Unionidae > Unio > Unio delphinus. The sequence goes on along the minus strand of JAQISU010000433.1, from coordinate 4,308,036 downwards.
TATATGAATACAAATGTAAAATAAACGACAGACGCATTGGTTTTCAAAACACAACATTTTTATTCAAATAACAAACATTATTTCAAAGAACAAACATTATTTCAAAGAACAAACATGTCTTTCTTCCATAACACTAATACATTATCTTTGACATGGTTGACAACATTGTGAATTAAATTGAGATTTCCACTGTTGGAAGTCATTGGGCGATTGATGTACACTACGTTTCATAGCTAAAGACAACAGATAGCCATAATGGTCACAAAACCATCGATCTACTTTGTCATCGTTTCGAGACGAATGACGATCAAAATAAGTCACTAAATGTTCTAAAGAATATCCAAGACTGCGATGATGCAGATAATAGATACAATATTGTCCACACACCATAGAATCTGTGCTTTGTAATTTCACATTATTGAATCGTGTCGTCTGAGCATTTCTTCTCATAAAGTCAATGATATCATCTTCGAAAGGAGGCAATCCATACGAATCAAAATACTCCGCACATCCCTCTTGAGGAAAGTAGACTGCTACCCAGTGAGTTCCTGGAAGATGACTGTCATCTGTGTTGATGACATAAGCTTGATTCTCTTGAGGTTTGCGATGAGGTAGTTCATCTTTAGCACACACGACAGGATTCCAAGAAGCAGTGTACGAACTACGGTTCAAAAGATAATAAAGTTCCCAAGTATCCATTTTTTGTTGTGTAGCCTTGTGTTTTTCTCTCCTTTCTTCACAGGTGATGATAAGTCATCAATTTAATCCAGACTTTTTGTTTGAAACGGTCTGACAAGTAACTGATGGTTTGCTTCGTCTCTTTACTTTTGGCCAAGAGAGCTTCGATGCGATCGATTTCTCGAGCAAACAATGGAGGAGAGGAATGATCACGTAAGCCTTTATACCACTGAAGTAACACGGCTTCTTCGGAGATGAGACTCCAAGCTTCGTTCAGTTAATTGTCCAATTTTTCTTCTTGACTCATCATCATACATTTATCGTGTTGAATTTGACTGGGATGATCGATTTGACATCCATAACAATCTTTTTTAATCATGTCCCTTATTGTATCTTCCAAGTGTTGTGCAAAACAAGCCACTAACTGTTGTTCCTGTTCTGGCCATCTGGATTGCATGATCACTACCTCTTCTTTTTGGTCTTGGGGTTCTGCTTTTTCTGTAACCTCCCATTCCATGGATTCTCCACTATTCAAAGAAGGACAAGGGTCTTCCATAATGTCTAATAGTCTAGAATGACTTCTCTCAAACTGTTGATTTCTATGGTATTATCGAATTCAGCATACAGAATGATATTCACCGTTTCGGGAAGAGGCGTTGCAAACTGAAGTTCCACACGCAGTTGCCCAGATTTTATAGGGTGGAAATGTCCCTCGTCGCTGCCTTGGTCTGGAGTGAAATCAAAAGCCCACAACGTGTAACCTCTTGCATAGTCGTCGTAGGAAATACCGTGACTGGTGTTGGTTCCTAACTGTCCTGTGGCTTCGTACAGCGACAAGTACGACCTCAAGTAATTTTTCTGTTCGCCAAAGTCGGGTTCGAAGGGCCTGGTACACAAAGTTTTGCCATCGCGACTGACTTCAATTTTGGATACTCTGCAGTGCTTAAACTGGAAAGGATTTTCATCGTGGGCACCATTGAGGGCTGCATTGCTGACGATACCAATGAATAAACGTTTGGGTAACTGTCCTTGGAACAGATGATCTTCGATCTTAGATCGGAGTCCAGCGGCAATTGTGAAAGTTTTGACTTCCACGCGCCGTATCGGATACTTGGCTGTCGTTCTGCTCAAAGTGTGACTGATATCATTTCCCACTTTAGGTAACACTTCCACGCGACGTACGTATAACCTGGCTTCTTGGATAATGGTTTTGTATTCGTTGGCATGAGCCATCAAATGGAAAGCAGTACTACTTCGATTTAGTCTCAAGCGAATATCTACTCCGTTCAGCAAATACTTCTCTTGAAACCACATGTCCAAATGCAAACGATCGAACAGTTCTAAACTACGTCCTTGCAAAATTTTCTTTCGACGCTCGTTAAAACCTTCATTGTGAGGATCGGCAGGAGCGCTGCCATCAGCAGCTGCTGCTACGGGCAAGGCTGTGTCGTTAAACTTATCTGCGGTGTCAGGTTTCCATACCACGCAAGCATCTAGATGAGTGTTCTTGGCTTCTTTTCCGTACGTCAAGAGATTTTCGAGGTACGCTCGGTAAGGGTAAGTATCCATGCTACTGCTGATCAGTTTGTTATTCATGTACAAATCCACATCGCTGAACAAGGAATGCATGAAATTGTTGACAGGAGCTACTCTATCATTGGCTCCTGGATTGGTGTTGTCTGTTTTGGTTACTTTCACTTTCAAATACAAGTAACTGTTGTTGAGATCGATGTAATCTTCGGGTTGTCCTTTGATTTCAAACTCGATGGGAGCTGAATCCGTCAAAGAGGAGACGGGATGAAATTCGACCCATTGAGCTTCTTGCATGGTCATCATCGTGGGTGGCATGGCAAAGAGATCCAGTTCCGACTTGGAACAGGCACAAGATTCTTGGTGCATCATTTTTTCTTTAGTTTTTTTCTTCACTTTTAATAATCAAAAATGTCTAAGTCTCGAGCGGTTCTTTTTTTCTTTGTCTTTCGAACTTTAGAGGTACGGAGACTTTTGAAAGGGTGCCTTCGTCGACGCTTTCTACCTTGTCCTTGCTGTGTCGTCAGGGAAGCAGGAATGTTAGACTCGGTACCGTTCAGAGCATTTATAGGACTTTCTCGTCGACCCAAAATTTCTTTACCCGTTTGAAGCAAGGCATTTTTGCCTGCTCTCAAAAAAGCTTCTTTAGGGTTTTGTTTGTCAATGAGAACATTGTAAAGAAAATCTTTGCCGTGAGTCAATGCGGCATCTTTTAAGGTGTGCAATCCTCGTGTCACCATTGGTTTTAAAACAGGGACCACGGAACGAAAGGCTGATTTAAACATATCTCCTAAACCATGTCCTCGTTGTCGAGTGACTCCTTGGTACACAGGATACATCACTTTTTCAGTTGTTGGAGAATCGTTTTTGAAAATGGAGTTTCACTGTGACTTTCCCTTTGGTAAATGGAATATTTTGACCTAGTTCTCCTTTTATAGTAATGTTGACACTGTCGAAATACGACTTACTGACGGGTAAATAATGAGGATGCACAAATTCGCGGTGAACGTAATAGGTATTTCCACCTTCCTCGTCAGCGGTAGTAGTATCTACTTTGAAAGGAATGACACGTAGTAACGGTACAGAGGTGTGTCCTACCACGTACTCCACCACATCGGAGTACACAAACATCAAATTGAGTCCTTGGTTCATTTCTACAGGGGATCGAAAATATTTGGTAAAATCCAAGTTACTGGATATGCCTGGTATTTCTTTTTTGTTCGTGAGCATCTTGAGGTCTCCACCTAAGATATCAAACAATTCAGGACAAAAGGTAATGGCTATTATTTTCTTCTCTGAAAATTTGATCATGAAGCGGCGAGCCACTTTAATGTACTCAAAGGTAACACTTTCTCTGATTTTGTCCAGGGGTTTACCAAACACAACATTGAACTTGCTTGCAATCGTAGTCACTAAATGTTGACCGCTAAAATAGTAGCCTGCAGGAATGGTCAACACATGAGTGGACAGTTGTTTAGTTGTGGGTCCATCTGATTTCTTGTTGTCAATGCCAGTGATACCTCGTTCATCTAAGGCTTGTTGCAATTGCTTGTCGTCCACTTCAACTGTGAAAAAGTTTTGATTTTCGACGACGTTTTTGATTTGTGTCGGGTGTATTATTTCCACTAAAGCTGCTTCCCAGTGATCATCTTGATCCAAATGCATGGCTTGAGGTAATTTAGACGTGTAACAACACAATGTGTTGTTAGGAAACACCTCCATGGAACTGTCACTGGGTAACGTTAAGTAAAATTGGTTAATAGTGTTGTTCATATTTCCAATGTTCTTCTGTCCGAGGAGTCACTCGAGGTTAAAGGAGTGTCTAAAAGAGGATTGTGATTGGAAGGGTGACTGTCAGGAGAAGGACTAACGTTGGCCGCAAGACTCCCAATATTGTTACTGTTGTTCCCGTTGTAAGAGTATTTCAGGGAAGGATTGGGAAGAAGATACCCGATGCAACTGCTGAGTAAAATGGTCCACAATTGTTTGTCTCCTTGTTGCAAACTCAGATTAGCAATGGCTGCACCAATGACACAATATACCACAAAGATTTGACAGAAAAAAACGATTTGCGTTTTAGGGACACGTTCTCCACACCACACCCACAAGGGTTGCTTTTGTAAATCTTGCAGAGATGATGTGGGTGAAGGAGTAGTCACTGTGGTTGCTGAAGCTGTATTGAAGGGCATGATGGTCACTTCTTTTTATAGTCGATGACTTGCGAAGCGTCAATCCAAGAATCAAAACTAGGAGGATATCCTTTCCAACGTACTTTGACTTCTTTGACACGACGTTTTCCTACTTTACGGGTTCTTCGTTCGAGAATGCTTTCAATGTCGTACACGTCGTCTTCTTTTTTGGTGACACGTTGTAACTCAGGCAAGTAAAACGTTCCTTTTAATACTTCTCCGTTCATGTCTTCCACTTTATAGACGGTAGGATGACGATCGCGCACTCGTCCAGTAACACGAAACAATTCGGTGGTCCAGTTGGGTAAGTAACCTTTGTCGAAAGTGCGTTTGGTTTTGCCAATGCGTACCCAATCTCCCGGGGTTAACACTTCTCTACCTTTTTTGGGGACAGCCCTCGTCTGGGACGTACCAAACAGACGCTCAAAAACAGTCACTTCGTTGTCAGGTGTCACCTCTTGTGGGGCACGTCCAATGCTTCTATGGTAAGATTGATTGTAGGCTTGGACTAAGTGTGGTAAGACGTCGGTGTACTTGAGAGTGTGTTGATGTGTAAAATATTTCCACATGCGTTCTTTCAAGGTACGTTGAAAACGTTCCACGATACTGGCTTTGGTTTCAGGATTTTCGGTGGTGAAAAAATGAATGTCACGTTTTTTTAATTCTCGTTGGAAAGCTTGGTTCAGAAATTCGGTGCCTTTGTCGGTTTGCCATCGAAGAGGGTGACGACCACTTTGTTTCAACACCAGTTGCAAAGCTCGTACTAACTCTCCGCTCGATTTGGATGTCAATGGTACGACCCAGGCAAATTTAGAAAAGACGTCGATGACACAAAACAAATATTTGTAGCCACGATTGTAGGTGGCTAAATGAGAGACATCAGCTAAATCGGCTTGCCATTGATGATCGATGCCTTCCACTTGAGTGCGACTTCTGTGAAATTTTCGTCGGATGGGTTTGTGTAAAGTGTACGTCGCTTGTTCTTGTAACCATCGTTGTACTGCTGGTAAACGGAGCTTTTTCAGGCGAGTTTTGGCAGCACGATACAATTTCTGAATGCCTCCGTAACCTGCAGGGTGAGCTGGATCGTAGTAAATGCTGGCTAATACCTTCTCCATGGTTTTTGTTAATAAGGGACCCACTCTTCGAGGATATTGCTTTGGGTGGGACGAAATGCGGGTTGTTTGGAAACGGTTTTACGTGTCCGATGTGCCACATGAGTTGACGTCGAGGGTAATGGTGGTGGCGGAGGTAATGGGATAGCTTCTTTGGCCTTCTTTTCTTTTCTCACTTCTGGTTTCCTTTCTTTCTTTTTCACATCTGTCGAAGAAGGAGTAGCCATCATCTTTTTAACCCAAGTTTTGAGTTCTTCTCGTGGGGGAGTGGGGGAAGGGGTTAACAAGGAAGTGGCAATCTTACTCGGAATGGGAGTAGCAGTAGGTGTTTGAAAGAGATCATGGGGTTCTTCTTCCTTGGGTAATGGTGGGGTAACGTCTGTTTTAACTGCTGTAGAGGGTGAGGGTGAGGGTGCCGGGTTATTCATTAGAGCCTTAAAATCGGACAAAGTGGGTTGAGCTGTTTGTTCCACAGCTTTCTGATGAAAGAGTTGTAGCCGTTTCAAGAGTTGACCGTACTTTTGTGATTTTTCGGTTTCGGATAAATCGTGGCGATGGATCAAGGATTGCAATTCGTGTTGTAATTGCGACATTGGGTGGTAAATGGGGGGATCGTTGTTCTTCCCAATGATGGTATTCCATCCATCGTTTGTAAGGAACCAAAGTTAGTTTTCGTCCTTCCATGGGCTTTCAAAGGTTATGTCTGAGATTGTGGTGCTCCATAGGGTCCTTTTATCTTCTACCCATTCCTTGAGTTAACCCTTGGGTCATCCCTTGTATCAAACCTGGTATTAAGCTTGTCAACATAGGAGCAAGAATGGGTAAAAATCCTCCGCGTTGCACCAACATCTTTTTCTTTTGACGGACGGATATTTTCTTTTGAACCATTTGACGAAGAACGTGTCGATGTTTGGCGAAGCATTTTTTCTGGTGTGGAGACAAAGGTATCGTGCCTTTCAAAACATTCAAACAACATTCACACACGGTATCGATGACATCTTTGGAGGCTGTTTTAATGATTTGTTTTCGCATGGGCGGAGAGGCTTTGGACAGGACGGACAACACGTCTCCGTGTTTGGCTAAACGAGGAGGTAGTCCTTTCCTTTTCTTTCCTTTGTGGGGTGAATAAGAATGTTTTTTGCGAGGTGACATCTTTGCTTGTTCGTTCCAGAAATACACTGATGTCAAAGACTTGGTACACACCCTCTTTTATCTTCTTTTTTCTATTGGCTTCTCCAAAAGGTAACGGCATGCTTCGCTAAATCCTCAAAAGCAGGGCTAAAGATACCAGTTCGGTTATTAGCTGCTTTGTCTAGTTTCTGCATACCTTTAATAAGACCAATAAATATACCTCCCCTTTGATGACTTCTCTTTTTCTTTGGATGACTGTGTCTTTTTACGGGAGGACGTCGTTGTTTGGTTTTTGAGCGTTTGGTAGGATGACGAGATTGTCTTTTTCCTTTTCCTTTTTGGACGGTAGAACGTCGAGGGTGATGGTGTGCACGTTTTTGAGGAGGCATCCTTGAGTGTTCATCAGTGGTACAGAAAAAATACTGATTGACGTCGTGGTTTTCAAGTCATATTTTTATACTGGAATGCGTCGCCACTGATTATCTTTGCGTCGTATCAACTTCATGGCAGGTAACACACGTCGTGAAGGAGTTCGCAATGGACTCAATCGGGACAGTTCTTGTTTGGACAAATCTAGTAAACTCTTTAACATGCCAGATCTTTCTTGGACTTTGACTTTTGGGGCAGGTACTTTATGAGCAGCTGCTACTGACGCTAATGTGGACGAGGGTGTCTCCGGTGGAGGAGACGTTTTGGGAGACGCAGATTTCCAATGTTTCATCAAATTAGGAAAAACGGGTGTCAAATTGGGTTTGGCTGGCATCACCCGCAACGGAGAAGTGGCAGCCCCTGAGGCTACTGGCAACGTAGTCCCTGCCAAACGTCCTTGTAGATCTTTTCTTACAGGTCGTGGTTGACGAAGGTAAGGTTGTGTCCTGGCCGAAGTGCCTCTTTTGCGGGTGACCGCTTTTTTCTGTGGACTTTTCTTTTTCTGTGCTTTGGTCTTGGTACCCTTGTTCTTTTTCTTAGGGGTTTGTTTGGCTTTTTTTGTTTTCTTCTTGGGGTGAACTTTGGGAGTATTGGGATCCCATTTTAAAAGGGAACGAATGATGACACCTCCTAGAGAACCACTACCTCCAGGTTTCAATATGATTTGCTTTTTGGTGTGAGTGTCAATGCGAGGATTGGCCAGTTGCGTCAAGGCTACTTTGTTTCTGTCAAAAAAGCGTTTGGTTTGATGTGGAATGTGAATGATGCCGTGCAGTATTTGACGTGCTGTCACCGTAAACCATCGTAAGACTTCTTTTAGACTGGCTTCTAAGACGTGAGCACGTCTTTGTGGATTTTTTTCGCGACTGATGCCGTACAAGGCACGAATCAATTTGATCGGAAGATGAGACTGAAGGGACGTCATGTTGACGATGTATGAGACCAGGTGAAAGTAACCCAAGGTTTTTATAGATTTTTTAGTGCTTCATAGTGTTATGTCGACGAGGAGGACGTGTACACGACAGGTCCTCCGTCTTGACACCAGTCGTGAAACAAATCGGTACGAAATCGCAAATAATCAGGGGTAGTGGGTTTTAAATCCACGAGTAAATAGGCGTGTGGCGTTTGAGTGGCATCATCGTACGCATGAGTTAGCCAAGGTGTTCCTAACTGTTTGGCTAAAACTTGCACTTGTGATTTATCTCGAGGACTTTTAAACGAGACCACGTAATGAGCATTGAGACTAATGGTACGATGGGCTTTACTTTGTTGAAATAAATTTTGTGTAATGTAAATGACACTGGCATTACGATGATGCCCTTTACGTGTAAACCACAGTTTAATTTCTTCTTCGTCTTCTCCTAACATGTCGTCAAAAATAACCCAATGAGTTTGACTAGGGTCAGACACGATTCCCTCGTCTTCTTTAGGAATGCCTGCTACAAACACAATGGAATCACCTTGACTTTCTTGCAAGAGGCTGTATGCCGATTGCCACTCTTTGTAACACCACACGATGCGTTGAGGTGGACGATCGATCAAATGATGTTTATGTTCGATCAAACGTTTGACAAATTCGGTTTTGCCTGAACCGCTCGGTCCAGCAATTAACATGTTAAAAGGATGACGAAGATACAAGGCTTTCCAACTAGCCTGATCTAAGTGTTCGTCAATGACTTTGAATGTGGAGGAGGAAGGAGTAGTAGAAAGAGTAGAGTGAGCCATAGTCGTGTAGTGGTATGTCAGTATTGACACAAAAACAGACAAGACAAGAGGTTTTTATACTTTTTTCAAGACTCGTTTATTTGAATGCATGTTTAAATTTGAACAACACGAAAACATAAAAGCCAAATGGATAAATACAGGAATAAAATACCTAGGCAAACGATCAAAGTGGAATATAAACAAGTCACTGTACAACGTGGTTTGGGTAACGAAGGTGTCCTAGAGGTAGTATGTAATGTTCTTATAGTCTCCTCTACAGGGGGTACAGTCACATAGGTGTCTTCTCGAAAGGGTCTTTGTGGGGGAATGTCCATGATAGTTCTGTCTTGAACAGAAGGATTGTCTTGGGTGATAGATTCTTTTTCTTTTTCTTCTTCTGGTGCTGTTACTAACACAGGATTAAAAGTGACTTTTTTCACACGACAATGAATTTTAGGAACACAACGCTTGGGCATAATGGGATACTTCGTTTGTCCAAGCCTCAAAATCCCAACTTTTCCAGTCACGTACATCTGTCCAATGAGGGTGTAAATCACAAGCTACACACACATCTTCGTACACTGCTTCCGTACGTAAAAGTTGACGAATCTTTTTTTCTTGGAAAGGTCGAGACGTATCCAGATGAAAGCGTAAGGCTTTGAACAGAATAAGTCTCTCGTGGACATTTAAAGGAACCACCATACTGTCTTATTTTTTTGATAGGTAGTGTTCGTAAAGTGTCCACAAGGAATCGGCAGGTAAACGAAATCCCAGAAAGCAAGTCACTAAAACACACACGACACGTCGACCCCAATTCATAGGGTATAGTTCTTGTAATAAGTGTTCGTAATATTTCACCGTGTGAATCTTCTCATTGATATCCTTCCACGGAATCTGTTGGATCACCAATGATAAAGGTTGTGGCATGGTCGTTCTCTTTTATACTTCTTTAGGTCGAAGACTATCAGTGTAGATTCAACCCAGAATTAAATCTCCTCCAAAAGCGAAAGTGATTAATATAACGTGTAATTTCGTCCCACTGCCATTCAGGGTAACGGTTAAGAAGGATCACAGCATCTTCAGAGGTAAACGTAGTAAATTGGTAACAGAGCAAAAAAATACCCTTAATCCAGAGAAATCTAACACGCTGGTTAATTTTTGTCACTTGCCTCTTGTGAATTTCACGACACAAAAGTTCTACAGTCACCCATTGCGATTTTTCTTTTGCAAGACCGTGCCAAACGTCCTTGTAGATTTTCTCTTGCAATTCGTGTGGTAATCCTTGAATATAATGTTTTAGAGAGGGTTTATATACTGGTCTAGGTGTGTTACACGACATGGAGTAGTAGTGTCACTTCCAATCACTAGGTCCCACTAAAGGTAGGTATTGACAATTCGGAGACCATCGAGCATGTTCCAGGTAAGCGGAATCTTTATGTTCCCACTCGTAAATGGATACACCACAACTGAAACACTTGACTTTATCCCCTTCGCCCAAGTAGAAAAATCCGGCTCTGGCTAATTCTTCAGGAGTTGGTCCAGGCAGATATTTTGGCCATTTATCTTTGAAGGTTTGAAATCGACTTTTAAAGTGGCAGTATTCAGGCAAACTCGTCGGGAACGAATATTCGACTCTCCTCACTTCTGTTCGATGCAGGTACGGTGAAATTCCTAGGAGTCCACGATAACGTGTCGCACCGCTTTCGCATCCCTCAGGTTTGACACGCACAGCATCACTTTCCAGGGTAGATATAGGGGTAGTAGTCATAGCAAAGTTCCCACGATATCCTGCTGAATCGCTAACGTCACACAGCCTGGCATCACTACAATCGCAAGGTTTAGCATCGCACTCCACTTGAGAATTCCCAAATTTGAATGATGTCTGTTTAAATGGATTCATCTTCTTTTCGCTTGGTCGTTGTAGTGATAAATGAACTATTGATCTTGGACGATGTCTCTTTTTATATGCTGCCCAATTTCGACGTGACCGTACGGGAGAGTGAAGTGATTGGGAAGTCGTACTCTTTTTTGGTACACGATTTGATATACTTTTTCCAAAGGTCGGCTAACGATTTGGTGTGTGGGTAAACGGACAATCTTGTGCGGTTCGTGGGTAGTCACTTGAAACGTTTCATCCTGTCCCGACTGTAAGGCTTCTTGTAGCACGTTAAAGTTCACCACTCGACTGGTGCGATAATTGAGAGTCAATCCTTTCACTTTACATTCGGTGTGCATTTCTCCTTGTGGGTCTCGGTATTCGTAGCCGTAATTTTTAGGACCGCCACTTGCAAAACATAGAATCTTGTCATCGGGATGTTCATCGGTCCAGGCTCCTAAACGGTCTCCTTCGATGACAGGGTTACACTGGTTCGGTCGGTGAATGTAGATGCAACTGTCCGTGTCAAAATACAACACACGATCTCCTAACAGTTCTAACACTTCGTACAATTTTAAACGAGCGTGGGCTGTCACGTAAGCCGCAATGATGACATTTCCAAATTTGTCGGCTTCTACAAAGTCTAGTTCTTCTTCGTAATTGACTATGATCAAGTCCTCACGAATGACGTCCACGTGTTTCATGACTTTGGTTGGGTCGTGAATCATCTGGAAGTAGCGAGACGGCTCGGACAAATACTCCGTCTTGGGTAAAGACGGTCGTTGTGCCATTTTACCCCACAAACAATTGAGCATCACTTTGGCAAACGATCGCCTTCCTTCGTTTTTCTCGATGTGGTCTAAAGTGATGCCTTCCTGCTCCCGATATTTTTCTTTGAATATATTTTGGTCTTCGGGAGTGTGGCACCAGGACGGATAGCCGCTAGCTTCTTGTTTTAGTTTTAAAAAGGCATCCACGTAGTCTGCAAAAATACCTTTCTGTGTCTCCTCGCCCTTGCGGTATTGTTGTGTCTTGGGAAAGTGATAAATTTCGTACACTTCTAACAGTTGGTAACCCAGGTCCAGAGCTTTAAACAATTCCACGCTCACCCACGTTCCTGTCAAGGCACGTTCTTCCTGAGTGTGCTGACAAGGTTGGTCTTGGTTGCACATTTCGGCACATGTGCGACACAAAGGAAACATCAGTTTTCCTTGGCAATGGTGAGGTAAAACGGGATGGTACAAGTCTGTGGGAGGTAAGACTTTGCACTTGATCAATCCTTCGTACTGACGAATGTGGTCCAAGTCAATGTGTTCTGTCATCAATTCTGGATGCCCTACGGGAAAGTGACAATATTTGCACACGTAAGGATACAGCGAACACACGTCCAAGTATTTGATTTCTTCTCCCTTCTCTTCGTCCGCTTGGTACAGCAAACAAGTAGCATTCGTTCGTCCTCCGTACAAACTATCCCGTGGGTTCAATGGGTCCACCCACTTGTAACGTTCTACGATGCGTTTAAACTCGGGATCGGTTTTCAAACGCAGATCGTACTCGTGTTCCCACATTTCCACTACCTGGTATCCTTGTTGTTCTAACTTCAAACGTCGTTGACAAGTGGTCTGGTACAAATCTTCCATGGTTCGTTGTAAAAACTGATTTTTGGTGTTACGCTGAGGGTAGCATAGGGGACATCCGTGAAATAAACATCCGTTAAACTCGTACACGATCTGAGGGTTTTCTAAGTCCCAACCATCTACCGAATACGTTCCGATGGTCTTTTCGCCTCCTCCGTTGCGAGCGTGTTGGATCCATTTGTCTTCCTTGTCGCACAAGTAATGGAGCCAGCGTAGGGCTTTAACCGAGTATTGACGTTTGACAAAATTTGTCGTTTGAGGACAGATGACCGCTAGAGTATTTTCGGGCATAAAGCGTTTTCGGTACACTAAGGAACATGCTTTGGCAATGGTACAAGCTTCTTTCAAAGGATCGATCCCTCCGTATTCCATGAACAGTTCTCGAAATTTTCCACAACAGCGTCGTAAAATGTTCACGTCAGATCGAAAATACTTTAACATTTCTTCTTGAAAGTCAAAGGGGTCCGAGGCGTGAGTCTGGTACCAAGCATGGAAAGCTTCTCGTTGTTCGGTGCGCATGTTGTCGGGGTCGTAGTCGTCAACCTCAGGAAAATGGGGTAGAATGGCATGTTGATTGGCTTCGGTATTAAAAAAGTGTGGAAAATAACCTTTGGCCATTTCTGTCATTCCAAACGTTTTAGGCATGCGACTCAAAGGCATGGCCAAGTAACACATCGAATCTTTAAACTGTACTTGTCCTACTTGCATAGAAATGATTTTGGCTCCGTTCAAAGTCACTTGAGGCCGTTCGGTACTTTGTTCCGCATAGTATCTAAGCAGAAATTGCCCATCGTATCCCGAGAAATTGTGAGCCATGACCGTGGCATGGCAATGACACTCTCCGTAACGTTCGATGTCTTCTGGACTCCACGTTTCGTCGATGGGGTTTAGGATCCATTGGGCAAAATCGGCTAGCGTGTTTGACCCTCGAAAGATTTTTTCACGTCCTCCAGGAATCTTGTTGCAGTGAGGGCAATGACTAAAGATAGGTTCTTGGATGCAATGCTCGCACGCACGGTGAGCCACGCAGAAATTAGGAATGTGAATACCAGTTTCTTGCATGCATTCGAAATCAAAAAAGATAAAATTCCCTTTTTTCTGGGTATCTTTTGGTTGGGGTTGGTATTTTTGAATGAAGCATTCGTGTTCCAAATCCACGATTTGGTGACAAATGTGACATCGTTTCTTCCCTCGACAAACGTGTAACTTGGCACTATTGGTACGTATGCCTTGTCCACAAGTAGGGCACAATCTCAGGAGTTGACAAGCACTTTTCTGCTGTGAACCTTGCATCTTCAAATGTTGTTGGTAACAGGTAGGACTGACAAAAGTGCGCTGACACACAGGGCAATGCACTCTTTCTTGTCCTTGGTCCAGGCAAGGTTGTGAGGCCAAACATCCCTCACATTTTGATCCACAATGCTTGTGTTGTTCTCGATTGTTATAACCATAGTCACATTTTTCACAGTAGTAACTGTATTTCAGAAATCCAGTGATACTGGTAATGGTATCAAAATGACCATCGTGATGATAGACGTGAATGTATTTTCCGTCTTTGAAATCGCGGCCTCGAAACAAAAGTGGACCACGCACTTCTTGAGGGTGTACTTTCAAGGTGTAACGTGGAGCCAAGACGTCTTGCAATTTTTGCATTTCTGGAATGCCACAATGGGTGTCTTTGGATATCCCCGCTTGCTGTAACAAGAATTCTGCTTCACTTCTTTGTTTGGCTCGGTCCGATTGTTGAATAGTTTTCCAGGCTCTTTTCCATTCTGCCGTATCGTTCTTGTTGGTATACGTTCATCCCACGACGATGGCACGGGCTAAACACATCTGGTCTTGAGGATTGTTAATTTGGACGAGGCTTCGCTTCATGTTGCGAAGGCTGTCGACCAATAATACTTTTTTGCGTCCTGTCCCCTGGGGAAGAGACACGTGGGTCATGAACAGTGTGGCTTTTCCGTCGGCGATGTGGAACTTGTCGTTGGATTGTTGCACATGTTGAATTTTGTCAATGACTTTGGAAGGTGTTAATTGTGATGGGTTAGTAAACTCGATCCAAACGGGAGACTTTAAATTATCGTGATGAATAGAAAGTCTCAAGCGATCGTCATCTTTAGTTTGACATTGCTGTTTCAATGCAGTTAACACAGAATCCCACACCTCGGTAATGAACCCTTCTGTATTCTCCAAAGGTACATTGGCCTTGAAATCTTTAAACTTTACGGCATACGTGTAAGCCGATGTTTTAAATTTTCGAGAGGAACGCTTTTCTGTCTCTCGAATGTGATAGTAATTTTCAGGGTTTACTAAGGGTGGTGTACTTTGCTTGGACGTCGATTGTCTGGGTGTAGATTCGGGCTCACTCATGTCATCTTCAAAATCACTGGCATGAATTTGAGCCAAGACTTCAGCTACTGTGCTAGGCGATACATTACGTTTCTGTCTCTTACTATCTTTTCCTTTCTCCACAACATGATGTGGTCTTTTCATCTTGTCTGCAAAAAGTCAAATGACTACCTTTTAAAGACCATAACCCCTATATATTCATGTTCGATCCGTGCATATATAAAGGGTTAGTGTCTAACCTTTCAGTATTCATTTCACTCTCACATTGACCAGAACGATGAAAGAACCTACAGAAGTGGAACTTCTCATTAGAGCTTTACGTGGGGTCATACGAAAGTTTTCGTCAGACCAGCCGACAGCCTACTCTCCCTCCTATCGAGATAAAAGTCAAGATACTTGCTATATCTGTAAGAAGAAAGGACATTGGGCTACAGAATGTTCAGATCGTGACAAAAATAAAAAAGGTACCAATAGAGACAAAAGTCAAGATACCTGTTATTATTGTAAAGAGAAAGGACATTGGTCTCCAAACTGCCCTAAGAAACAACAGGAGCAGGAGGAGGAGGAGAAGGAGGAGGAGGAGGAAAGAAATTCTGAACAGGAGGAGGAAGAGGTACCCTCCCCCAAGAAAGAACCCCGACACGTTCACAAAGACAAGAAAAGAAGACGAAACGAAAGTGAAGAGGAAGAAAAAGAAAAAGCTGTGACAGTAAAGAAAATAAAAAAACAGAAAGAGTGAAACAGAAGAAAACCTATGAACTTTTTTAAAGTGGTCTTGTGTTATGTTATGTTGTGATATTGAATTGTGACGTTTGTACTAGAATACACCAGAGAGAAAAAACGTAAGTGTCTCTTGGTTTTGATTTGATAGTATAATTACCTACACTCACACATTCCTTCACTCACACGTACATCATGGGTTTTTAAAAAAATAAAGGACTTTTGAGTTTTCATTGAAATAGGCAATTGACATAGTATTTCTTTTCGAAATAATTGGAGTGGTCCTGAAAAGGACCGTTGGTGTTTTGTGTGTTTAAAACAAAACAAACTCAGAAACGGGACGAAATCCTCTTGAGCTGTCTTAAGCCTTTGCCACGGCCAAGGCCTACTTCGGGACTGGTGGTTCCTGTCAATGATTTGGTTGAAATCACTAACGGTGGTAAGGTAGACGTAGTCACAGAGAGATCGGGTTGTTTCGCTCGAGAAGGTCTTTTTCTCTTCGGTCGTGATAAAGAAGTCTGATACATTTGTTTCAGACTCCTTAACTCAGCTAAAATATCTAAAAGTACCGTCGTGACCGTTTGATTTTCACTATTTTCTTTCTGTCCTTGGTCTTCATTCTTCTCCGTTGCTGCTGCTGCTGCTACTGTTTCTTCCTGGTGTTTTCTTCTTTCTTCTTCTTCTTCCTGCTGTTGCATAAGAAAAGCTTGTTCTTCTACTTTCTGTTGTTGTAAAAATCGCTCCAATTCTTCTTTTTGTCTCTGCTTAAAATCATCGACGTGTCCATAAGAAGATACAGAAGGCAACGAAGGTTCCGGAATAAATTCTTGCGATGTTAAAAAATCCACAATATCCCAGTTAAAATCAACTTCTTCTGGATGTAGATTTGTCATGACTTTAGTAGTCACTGTTGGTCCATGACTTGCTGTCTCTACTCCTGTCTCACTCCAATTCATTGTCTTCTTAATGTCCGCCATGATTGACAACTCTCTTGAATCGATTGACTGCGCACAGGCGCTAGTACCTCTATATAGAAAAGGTGACGTCACAGACTGCTCTCTTCCGATTGGATGGCTGTACCTGACTTTTGTAACGCACGTTTGGATTGGTGGATACAATCAATCCGTTTCAATCCGCTCTTCCCCTATAAATAACCGCAGTACACGGCATTCGCTTCACCTGTTCTCATCAGAAGATGTGGACTAATGTTGAATCGTCAACCCTTGTGTCAAGTATGCTGTTTAGGACTGACATACCCATGTATGTCAGATCATCATGGAGTGTCATTCATATGACGGAGACAGCCTATTGGAAGAGAAGAGTCTATGTGGAAAGACAAGGTTGCTTGAAGAGAGTTCTCTTCTATGGACCCACAGTAAGGAGAAGTTTAAGGAAGAGAAGAAGATCTGTGAGATGTCCTCTGTGTTAACAAGACAACGTTAACATTACACATAACGGCCCTTTTCAGGGCCACTCATAGGTCTCGAAAAGATAGTAGCTTTCATTGCCGCCCTTTTTTTCCCTTGTTTTATTTCCCATGTTATATTTCCCTTGTTATCTTTCCCTTGACGCTATATAGACCCACTATGTTCCATTTCCCTTGACGCTATACAGACCCACCCTGTTCAATTTCCCTTGACGCTATAGTGCCCCAAGCTGTTTTGACGCTATAGTGCCCCAAGCTGTTTTTGACTGGATTTTCCCTTGACGCTATAAATCTTGACGCCATAGTGCCCCAAGCACTTTTTGACTGGATTTTCCCTTGACGCTATAGTGCCCCCTATTACTACTTACCAACCAACGGGAAGCTACTGACAAGCGATGTCACATAGCCACGATGGTTGAGAAAAGAATCGAACTGACGCCGATTGAGGTGAGATGTGTGAATGACCTGTACAAGCGAGATCACGCCTGAGTCCATTTGACCACCAAAGAGAGCGAGAGAGTGGGATGATGGGGGGAGGGGGCATTAGTATATGTAATTCACACGAATAATTTAAATTCAGTTGACAAATGGATAGGGAAGGAAGAAATATATCAGTTAAGGTTTCATTGAAGCCATTGAACCAAATGTCCCAGTATAGTGTATACAGACGGTTTGTAAGATGGAGACATGGATACATAGTTGAAGCTGCCATTGCAACACTCCATGACACCATTTCGTATGGAGGGGGAATGTTGCATTATTGCCGGGAAATTTAATTCTAATTGAAAATTGAAAAAAAACTTCGAACTTTTATGCAAAATTACAGCTAGGACTTTGCTGAAAATTCTACACAAAAATCATCTTTTCGGATTCCATTTTCATATTAAAATCCGTACAGAATGTTAAATCTGACAACCCGTTAATAAGTAGCCCATACATTACACAAACATGAAGTTTTCAAAGAATCTGTAAAGTATTATGTTGGCAGCTTAGTCACAGTTTTTTAAGATTAAAGCTCAGATAAAGTAGTCAAGGGTCACTCTAAGTAGTCAAGGGTCACCCTAAGGTCACTCGTCTCTGAATTGGAGACTTCATACACTGATCTCAGTATTGTACAAATTAATATGGTCGTCATACGTTGTGAATATATATGTAATGAAACTCCACAAGCAAACTTTGGTACAGCAAACCCCCGTACGGGAGAGTTGCGTCCCATAACAGCAAAGGTACACAACCCCCGGCCCGCGAACGTGTTAAGTCCGGACTTTGGCCTAGATGTTCGCACTGTTCTCTTATTAATGAAAGTACTTCTTTCAGTAGTAGTAATACAACAGAAACGTTTAATATGCATTGTGATACTAATTGTGCAACATCAAACGTTATTTATTTGATCACATACAAAAAGGTGACGTCCAATATATTGGACAAACTAGTCAACAAATATCTAAACGTATGAACCAACATAGATCAGACATAAAAAATTATATCGATAAATCTTTTTCATCTCATGTTGCCGTACACTTTAACAATAGTTCTCATACTTTGCAAGATTTTTCCTTTCAACCTATTGTTATAGCTGAATCTGAAATGGAACGTTTGCTAAAAGAAACCTACTGGATTCACAGTCTTAATACAGTATATCCAAAAGGTCTAAATTCCAAAGCACTTTACGACCTTCCTTAATGTAATATATATATATATATATATATATATATATATATATATATATATATATATATATATATATATATATATATATATATATATATATATTTAAATATATATTTAAATATATATTTATATACATTAATTAATTTGCATCATATATATTAAAAGTAAAATTAAAACTGTTTATCTCTATTCATAAATTATATATATATATATATATATATATATATATATATATATATATATATATATATATATGTGTGTGTGTGTGTGTGTGTGTATGTGTGTGTGTGTGTGTTCCATTTGTAATATTTGAACATTTCAGGGAGCCAAGACGTAGGACTAGTTGAATGGGCATATCAAAGGCAGATAAATTATTATGGATAATAACTTCCTAATTTGAGTATAATGACTGTGATGAGACCATTCAAGGTATGGAGACATACATGTGTCTACGATCATTCAGTTTCTTTGTGTGTGTGTGTGTGTGTGTGTGTGTGTGTGTGTGTGTGTGTGTGTGTGATTTCAATTTTTAAGGTGACTTTACAATTTTCCTGATATTGCTACGATGTCTGTGGAAGTTCATTTGGACGTCAAGCCGCAGACTCGTAGCATCATGTCCCACGCAGTCACATTTTCTTGTCCTAATATTAACCTCTTAATGCTGAGCGCCAAGCGAGGCAGCTGATATTACCATTGCTAATGTTAATGCCATTTTTATAAGTATTTGGTATGACTCGGCAGGGATTTGAAACCAACATCTCTCGCATCCAAGGCGGACGCTTTAACCATTTAGGAGTCACGTGTTTGAATATTTTTTATATCAAACAACTTTTTTGAACGATACCATTCGAACCAATATCACATAATACATTTAAAACACATAAAGTTAAAGAAAGCTCTCAATTAGGTACCAATGTAACATTTTAACTTGTCTTTTATAGGAAACTTTCTTAGTGTTCTTTGTTATCATAGACATCCGTGCCAACTGTTATATGCAACAATGGAAATTTTGTCAAATTATTAATAACAGAGGAAATTACGTGTATAAAAAGTGCATAATTTGAATATAAGTAATGGTGAATATAATTTGTATTAAAAAAAAGAATTTTTTTGTCATTTAGTTGATCAAGGAGTTATTAGAAAAATAAGTGTACTTCAATTTTAATTTTTTAAAACTAGTAATATTTATTTGTAATACATGATATCGACCCCAAATATGTACAAAAGTAACGTGCATAATATTCCAACACCCTCACATTTATTTGTACTCCTTGCGGAATTTAAAAACGACACGCATCACATATATAAAAAGTGCGCAAAACTAAAAGATTGTATTCATCAGTTTATAATTCTTACCCCGATTGTAGCCGGAGGGGAGGAGGGGAATGCCTAACAACTTAATCTTGTTTCAAACAAAATGGAGGCTCTCGATGCAAGCAAGCTGACGAGATTGCTCACTGTCCTTTTCTGGCTTCTATAATTGCTTATCTGAGTAAAACCTATGTCGTCTGCATACAATTTGGAATACCTAGTTTTAATATTTCTAAAACAAATTGAACAAATAAAAAGGGCGGAGACCTTAAATACACGTGTTCAGAGAGATGCAGATCCAAAATTTAAGGAATTATTGAGATTATCAAATAAAACGAACTACGTCGCAAGCAGATTCAGATTCTCCCATTCAGATATGGCGACCTGGAGAGATACGTTTCATTTCATATTGAGATAAATGCGTTTCTTGTTTCAAAATGTGTCAAATTGTCGAATGTTTCTTCTCATATAGGAAAATAACAGATATTCATCTTGAGTCTCAACTCCAAAGTTGGTAATAAAACTGTATTTCAGAAGAAATCTGCACAAATCTATTAAGGATAGGCCAATAAATTACTAATGAGCAGCATTACTTGTACAGCTTCACTTTCTTCTTCAGGAGTTATAAGGACAGATTATTTACGGAGAACGGGTGACAAGCTTATATAATACAATTACAAAAGATGTACAAAGTCGCTAGATTGTGCAATTTTCTAATATCAGATTTTATAAGATTATACAGTCTTATAATATAAAATTTTAAATTTATGAACATATTCATTATTATGTTGAGAAATAAAAGTTAAAAAACGGTGGATAATGAAATTGCACAATACTTTTTTTTAACTTATTTTTGTAAGTTTTCTACAAATAATAAAGAAAATTATAAAATATTAGTTCCATTGAAATGGTCTAGGCAGATGAAGCAGTAAAGAAATGCCATTACATCAAAAGGCAAAGAAAGTTGTCGTCGCTGGGGAATAGAGAAATGACCAAAAGAGCGTAGGCAGAATACTCAGAGAATCCAAACCAGTCTTTGAGTGAGCGTATGTTTCAGATACTATATATATATATATATATATATATATATATATATATATATATATATATATATATATATATATATATATATATATATATATATTGTAATCGGTTAGGAATCGTTTTTTATTGTCGCTGTTGTCATTAATTATTGTTTGAATAATTAGTTCATTGATATAATCCATGTCCGATATAAGTTGATTTATTTTTTCAACGTGTTTTTGCGATCTTGTTTTCCGTAGTTGTTCTAGTTGTGTGTCATATAATTGTTTAATCTCATTAAAATAACCACGGACGTCAGTTAGCGTAAATGAAATAGTAACAGATGAGTCGGTTGTTCTTTTAATGATAAAATCCCATTGCAATGTGTCTTTGTTGGTGAATATAAATCTATCGGCGATTTTTCCTTTTCTTATATCAGATAAATCATCTCGATAACTGGGATTGATTTCATGATATGATTGTACATCCGTGGTTAAGTCGGTGGTGGATTTTTCCGGTGGTAATTCAGGCCATCCTAGTACGGTTCTAATAGAACTTTGATAGATATCTACGACGTATCCTTCTGTGCTTATCTCAATTGCGGATGATAGTGTCGGCTCATGAACTGTTATAGCGATTTTTGATTCTTTTCCAGTAATCGATTTTATTCTACGCGCGAATTCATTATTGATTTGTTCAATTTGGTATGATCCGGTTGGTATCGAAACGACGTTCCAGTCTGGGGTTCCGTCGGGTTTATTCTTATTTGCAAACACTAAAGAATTATTGGGTTGTTGACCACCAAATGATTTTGATCTTATATTAGGCCAACTGTGATACACTCGTAGTTTTGCTAGCGCTATCTCCTTCACGGGGACTGGGCTAGGGAAATTCACACTAAACTCGGGTTCCGTTGATGTTATTGATATCATACTTGTTTGTACTGGGTTCGTGTTCTCCACTACTCGTTGAAGTAATTCCATCGGTGTCGTCATTGTTATTATACTCATGTTGTCGCTCTAATTTTGACACCGCGGAATCATAAATACTGACCATCACTGAGAACTCACAATTTGGTATGGTTGAGGTTATTGAGATCATTCTGGTTTTTGGGTTCGTGTTTTCTAATTCCATCGGTGTTGTCATTGTTATTATATTCATGTTGTCGCTCTAATTTCGATATCGCGGAATCAAAAACACTGACCATCGCTGAGAATTCACTATCTGATATAATTGTATTATCGAGTGACGACGATATCATCAGGGATAACTGCGAATATGCGGTTGATGCAATATGAAATTGAATTAAGTAATTCTGCAGTTTACTCTGGCTGCATGATGATATCTTTTTTGCTATCCCGGTTGATATACCCCCGATTGTAGCCACCGCAGAAATGCAAATTGGAACTACGACCGGGGCAATCATTGTAACAGATGCTAGTATTATTCCGGCACCAGTGAGAACGCTTGACACCGAGTACACAGTAATATCAATTGCGGTGATTCTTCGTCGGTATTTTTTTTTTATTTGATACTCCTCGGCGAGGGTTTTGAGTCTAGTTTGAAATTCTCTGACCTGATCATAGCGACATTGCGTTGATGAAATCATTTTTATTTTAAAAACGCTAGCGTTTTCAATTGTGAAATCTAAAGGATTTTCCTTTCAAATGAAACCACTAGTGGTTTTATTATTTACTTAAATCCGCTACGAATTCTAAGCACCAGGTGATTTCTTTTCTAATGGTGTTATCAACCGCGACAATCTCAAATTCTTCTTCACCCCGGATAATTACTGTTGCGGTGCCACCAAAGTAGGTTTTACCGCTTACGATGATATCAAATTGCTTGTTAGAGATTAACGTCATCCTGTAGATACCATGAGGCCACTTCTCGATATTGACTTTCAATTTAGCATTAGATTCTTTTACCCAATCAAAGGTCCCATGCTTTACCCTTTCAGAGGTTTCTTTTAGTTTAAGAATATCGTCGTAAACGTCGAGATAGGTTTTATTGATTTCGGTATATTTCATCATCGTTCCATCGCGGCGTTTAAAAAATGAAATCAAAAGGAAGTCGGCTCCAATGCCCGTTAAGGTTAGATAATTCCCGTTGAGTTGAGAATATGTCGTCGTGATATTGTAGCTTTCAGAGCCCTCAAAGAAATTTTTAACCATTTTGCTGATGTGTTTTTGTTCGTCAACCGCGCTTTTAATTTCAGCGAGAGTCGGGCCTGTCAACGATGTGGTTTCAGATTCATCACGTGTTCTCCCCAAAAATCTATCCACGATGGTATTAAGTGTTGTTTGTCTCACCATAAACCTAATAATATCGTTGAGAGTCATCGTAGATGTAGCGGGGACACCAAAGAAATTATTAGCGACGTAGGCATTGTGAGTATGCCTGATAATAAACTCGCTGATTTCAGCGAGAGTCGAGTCTGCCACAGGTGGGGATCCAAAAAACCTAACAATGACGTCGTTAGTGGGTTTTTGTACCCGCTCAACATTTTCTATTATTTTAGAAATATCATTGTAAATCTCGAGATAATTTGCCTTGATTTCAGTTTCATTCATCATCCTTCCCGCGTCCTTGTTAAAAAAGAATAGCGATAGATAGTTTTTAATTTCAGCGAGAGTCATGCCAACCAGAAGCGGGGTTTCCAAAGAATTTATGTACGACATTTTTGCGAAAAACTGAAAACTGTTTTCCGTGTTCTTCAATTTTAGATTGAAGTGTTGCTAGTTCTAACAGAGAATTATCCAACTCATGGTCGTGGGCGGCAATCTTGTCGGTGATCGTAGACACAAGTGCACCTGGTTTAAGTCGTCCGTCGTTGGAATACAACGCAATAGAGTTTTCAGCGGCGTCGCGCTGCCGTATCAAAATGTCATTCAATGACACATCACTGGATTTCAATTTACCCTGTTTGTCTTGAAATACAACTATTTCATTAGGATCAACATTTGTTAAGTTCAACGTCTCAGCGATTTCATCTTCAATTATTTTTTTTATATCCTTGACAGAATCAGGTGGTGCAGTGCCATCGGGTTTGGGTTTCAAAGATCTCCCCCAAATATCAATCATGTTATTGTAAAACTCTTTCTCTCTCTAAAATCGTTTTTGACGACTTCGTTGAAAAATCTTCGATTTTCTCCAGCGATTACTAGTGTATTCATTAACGACAACATGTGGTGGTTTTCCGCTTGGGTTACTCAAGGAGTTAGAAATAGCGTTAAGGACATTTAATACTTCGCTGCCACATATTGGTGGGTCATTCATTTGTTGTGTTGGTAGCGTAGAATACCAAGTCTTCATTGGAAGGGTTTTTATATAACGCATAAACTCTTTTGGTGGGGCTAATCCATATGAATCAAAATAAACAATCCCACGTGGATCAATAGCGTATGCAACCCAGTGAGTTCCAGGTCCGGTGCTGTTATCTAAATTAATGATTCCGGTTTCAGTGTTGTTTGGTTGATGTGGTAATTGATCTTTCATAAATACACCTCTGAAGTTTTTAATCGCTAGTTTTTTAGCAGCATCGAGTAAATCAAAATTGGACATGGGAACCATCGAAGATTTCTGAATTAATAAATCGTTCCTGGTAGTCTTAGACCCTTTCCGCTGTACCACGAATACGGGGTTCCTGGTAGTCTTAGACCCTTTCCCTTTTTTTTATATCCTTTCCCAGCTGCTTTCTTTAGTGCCATTCCTGCTGCAGTACCAACGGCTCCTAACGCTGCCGCTTTAGCCACCGCTGGGGCTGCTGCTGCAATTAATGCTGGAGTCGCAGCTAACAACGGAAATATACCGCCTGTTTTAATCATATTTTTGATAGCAGCCGCAGAGAGAGTAATCTGAACACCCTTTTTTGCTACTAGTGCATCATTGAAATGTTTCACCTGACGAGTTGTCAGCGATAGTTTATTTGAACCACCAGTCATTTGGTTGGGTTTCAACGTGATTGTGGTTCCACATTTTTTAGCTGATTCCGATTGCAATTTTTTTAATTGACCGGGAGTTAACGCAACACTAATAGCACTATATGACATTATACATAATTGATTGATTCTAAATCGTTTACAATTTCAATTACATGTTTTCCACTGGTGCATCTACCACTCTCATTCTTCCACCAACACCTTCAAGTAGCATTGATTTATCACTGAGAATGACAGCAACCGCTCTATAATCAGCAATAGCACCACGAGTCACATTAGCTCTAAAATGTATATCAACAACAGATTGTCTCATCAAATCGAGATGTTCCAGTGAGAAGTAATAGATCGGATACAGATTTTTAAAATCATATTGTGATATTTGCAAACCAGTATCCACATTTTGATCGCGTGCCATAAATGACAACAGACGATGATAAACTCGTGCAATATGATTTTCTGTGTAATTAAGTTATATATCCTCGGATGGTTCCTGTTGGCCGTTTATTCTCAGTGAGACGTCTTTCACACCTAATTGATCAAATATCATATGACTGAAACGTTGATCGCCAACTCGTGTGTTATCCTGTAACGCAATAAATATATGACGTGGCGCAGAAACGCCTTGTTTTGATGCTAGATTCCACGTGAATAACCCGTTGATATTTGATCGTTTAACATCTGTACTCACGGTTAGCCAACTCAACAACGACTTTCCTCCTTGGTCCATAAATGATAGTAATCTTTCTTCTGCGGTGATTGCTGGAGTCAACACTGGCATCCACAATGATATTTTTGTTAAATTGACTTTACCGGCATCAGCATTTGGATTTGCATTGTCTGCTGGAATCCTCCAAATTGCGTCGTTATCATCACTCTTTCGTACAAGCGATACTGTATGCTTCGCTCCATAAATAACTTTTCGGACGTTTCTACAGAATCCAAATATATGATGCAGTGGAATCGCGCATGAAAATGATTTACGCGCTCCTTGCAACATTGAAATACGTGTTGCAGCTCCTAGATTCAAATTAACATCATTGTTTATAATCATATTCTCGACATCAGCATCACTATTATCACGTTTTTTTGGTCGTCTTACAACAAATTGATTTCCAACAGCGGTATTTGTAACATCTTTTGCAAACATCATAGAGGGTCCTGCTGATCTTGTATAATCATCGGAATATCTCGCTAACCCTATTATTGTTGTAGCCACATCAACATCGCGATCTATCGACTCGATTTCTTTTCCATCAATGAGATATCTAGCACTCTCAAATAGCGCCATGATACCATTATTGACAAACCCGACTTGAGTACCAGCTGGATACGGTGCTGGTACAGCAGGAGTATCATCAGCTGTTACAAGTTCTCCTTCGATTTCGATAAACGCTTCACAGGGTAAAAAGTATTTACTTGTATCATGGACTTGAAGATCAATTCTTGCTCGACTATTTGAGTCTATGGCATGATAGGCGTAATATTGATAATCGCGAACAGAATCATCCTTGCCAACTGGGGCGTCTATATCAAATGCTGGATCACGTGACTGTTTGAACATTTTATTCTATTTATCAGAGTCTAAATCGCGATTTTCCATTTTCATCGTCGTAGTTTTTTAAAGCCACTTCCTGCTATCATATTTGCAATATTGCTTTGGTCGGGGGTTAAAACCATCGACGCTAATTTTTCATCTACTGCGTTATTTATAATTCTACTAACACTTGCAGGCATTTCCGCTGTAGACGGTAACGGTTTTGAAAATCCTTTAGATTTCATCCGTGATTTCACTAATGATGTTAATTTATTCTTCGCAGTTGAAAACGCTTTTCCAGCAAGATCTCCAACAGCACCAATACCCTTATCACGAATAACTTCAATTGCTTTCATTCCTAATTGTTTAGCCAACGGCATCACTTTTGGAGCCATTCTCGCAAATAACCCTAAAATGGTATTACCTAAACCATCTCCGTAGTATGCTCTATAAACCGGAAACCGTGAATTAACTACGTAGACGGGGGTTGGTTTATCATGATTGTAGTGTATGATCATTATTTGAAATCAGAAACAATTTTTCAATTGTTATTTATCTAATCAATTGACTTTTCAATTCAGTCACTATGATACCCACTTTCCACTAACTCGCCAATGAAATCTCGATATGTGCTGATATCCATGATACCACCCTGAAATAATCGTCTACAGATATCAGCTGCTTCATTAATTATTTCCGGTGAGTTATTTCCAGCTCGTTTCCCTCCGATGAGAACCTCTAACCGTGATATATCACTGAGAACACTACCAGGACATGAAACGCTAGCGTTTCCAACTAGACCACTCCCCAGAAATTTCTTCTCATCGTATGGCTGTCTTATTTGGAGATGAAATTTTCTCTTGAAGTCTCTGTATTCCTTCATCCTTCTATCTAAACCCCCAGTATTTATTTCATACACTATATCAGCCCTTTCATTATGTGACATTCTATAATCCGAATAATTGTCCGTGAAAAACTTCTCTTGTGAATCATAGCTGTTAGCAGCGAATTCACCTAAATTGTCTATATCCTCGTTGAGAATTTGTTGTTTAGCGCTCTCGGTAAATATAATTGATTTAGGTAGTCCACTAACTAGTTCTTCCTGAAATCCTTTAAATTTTCCTTTCGAAGCGGTTGATATGTCCTGAGGAAGTGATTGCAAGGATTTTTTTGTTTGTTTAGTTCTTTTTGCTATTTTTTTCTAACACAGGAATAAGACCCTCTTCTTTTCTTTTACCGTCAGGATCATCTCCCAGTATAGCACGCTCTATCTCCTTCGTTGCTGTGGTTACTGGTTTAAACAATTCTTCAGATCCCGCAGCAAAATCAGTCTGAAGACTCTGTCGTTGTTGTAGTTTATTCCGTACAGAGTCACGAATTGGTACAAATCTCCTGATTGCATCCAGTCGTTCACGAGCCAATCGGTTGTTAATGCTTTATTGACCATTATTTGAAATCAGAAACAATTTTTCAATTGCAAAACAATTTTTCAATCCGACCTAACAGACGAAAACACTTTTTGTTACATGTCAGACATGTCAGTTAATTTTTAACACGATCATAGAAGCGTTATTTCATCCTATAAGAGCTTCGTTCATCGATGAGGGAACTATCAAAATTGTATATAAATAAATAATACTGTTAGTTCCCTCATTCTATTTTTGATCAATCTGAACCGTCCATCAATTTTTATTCAGTGTGAAATATTTTCACTGTTTTTGACATTATCAATCAATAAATGCTAAAAAAAATTAAAATCTCTATGAGGGACGGTCACAATCAAATAATGATAAATGGTCAATCAAAATTGTTCATTTTCTTGAATTAACGCCCGTAGGTTTCTAACTTTAGAATTAACCTCCTTTTTCAATTCGTATTCGTACCCCAATTCCTTTCCTATTCGTTCTACGATGGTATACAACGGAGCGAACACACTTACGTCACTGGAAAATGCGAGAGAGTCCCGAATAGAATTCTGAATTCTCTTGATGAGCGCATACTTCGTTGGTAGCATATATTTATTGTTGTTAACTCCGTATTCAATATCCTGAAAATCAGACATGATTTGATCAGGATTTAACCCATCTGATAGTTCAATATCCCAACTTTTCAATTTTGAAATCTCGGATAAAATGCTATTCATGTTTTCAGAATTCATTATTCTATAATAATGATATATTTCTAAATGAAAAATATGACGCATTAGACATAACTAAATTGAACTTTTGTCCCGTCCTTTTTGAAATAGCCGATCGATAAATCCCCTCTGCAACGAATCGTACTGAGGCTCTACAAATATCGAAATACTTGCCGGCTTCATATATTGATTGAAATATTTTTTCTTCGTTAGTTATTGTATTCAAAGATTTTACTGGTCTCGCTTTTTTTTTGAGCATTTTCCAGTCTCTCCTCGTTTGGTATTCTCACTTTGTGTGATAGCCTGCAGATTTGATAAAGAATTGTTCTTTGGATTAGAATCGATATGATCAATAACAAAATCATGCTCGATCAATCCATAAAAGCATTCATACACGAAACGATGATTGCGATAAGTTTTCTTTCCCTTAACAGTGAACACCAAATACCCCATACCATTGTCAGCACCAACTGGTTTCTTCAGTCTACAGTGCCTTACAACACCATCACTGGATGCTTCATAATTTGTAATCAAGGGATGGTGTCTGAATTCTTGGTTCATTCGTATACTAAATACTATTGTTTGTCTAATTCATTGTTTGGTTTAATGATTATATCACTGGAGAATCTTTCGATGTAGTCTTGAGGAGTTCTTATGATTTTGTCAGGAACGTTGTCAGTGTCAGGGACTTTTTCAGGGTCATAATTTCTAATTGATTGTCCATTTTTTATTCTTTTATCATAATAACGCTTCAACTCCCTTTATCGCTTACCACCGCAATTCAAACACAATTGAGATTTTCCCCTGACCCCAACCCCACATCGTATGCACGGTAACGGGCCAAGGCTTCCACGTCGAAAGCTTTGCATATGATACCCACAAAACTCATTTCTGCATGATTTGTTACACGGGGTTACTGATCCAATCATAAGCCACTTGCAGTGATTCATTATATATAAATCTTTCATTTAAATGCTTGTTTTAATTATAGCATGAGGGAATTAAGGAGAACGCCTTCGAAAAATGCTGAATTCAATGCTGATAAGGAGTTTAAGAGATTATTGAAAATTAATCCTAAATTTAATATCGATAGACCCAAAAAACGTAACAAACGTCCAAGAGACGGAAATATGAAAGAGTTTAAGAGATTATTGAAAATTAATCCTAAATTTAATCTCGATAAACCAAAAAAAACGTAACAAACGTCCAAGAGACGGAAATATGAAAGAGTTTAAGAGATTATTGAAAATTAGTCCTAAATTTAATCTCGATAAACCCATAAAACGTAACAAACGTCCAAGAGACGGAAACATGAAAGAGTTTAAGAGATTATTGAAAATTAATCCTAAATTTAATCTCGATAAACCAAAAAAACGTAACAAAATTAATCCTAAATTTAATCTCGATAAACCCAAAAAACGTCCAAGAGACGGAAACATGAAAGAGTTTAAGAGATTATTGAAGATTAATCCTAAATTAAATCTCGATAAACCAAAAAAAACGTCCAAGAGATTACCCTGGAAGAATGCTCAATTCAATCTCGATATAGTTTCTAATACACCAAAGAATACAATTCTTGATAAAGCCATGATTAGTAAAATCAGAGACTGTTTTAATGAATTTAAGCGTGATGGAGCATCTTATTGTTGGTCAACATTTCGAATTGATGGTGTTGTTGATGCTACCATGAATGATGAAAAAGCAGCAGTGATAATTTCACGTGTTGGGGAAGAACGGCATTTTTTCCGAATCAAATTCATTATCGAAGTCGATGGCAAATGGATTATTAGGGATAAATTTGAACCAATCCTCAAGAATAAAAAAGCTGTCATTGTGAGTAGAGATTCCAAACCAGGAATTCTAACCGGAATCGATAAGCCATACTACGAAAGATCTTATCCCGTAACAGCAATGGTTTATGGGATATATCCGTTAAATGATAAACCCGATATCGCAAAACTAGCTCCTATGAAATATTCGTCAGGGCTTAATTGTGTAGCAGAACGAATAATAGAACACTTCACAAATGCATCCCGAGGAAATAAACTAACTGATCTGCGACGTAGGAAAATAACCGAGTGGGAACTGACAGTGAAACAGCATGGTGCAAAGATTTCTGATATAGCTAAATTAGAAACATCATTAAGATTTCCAATAACCGTTATGACGATAACCGGAGAGGTTTTATACGAACCGAAATATAACAAAAATGGAGCCCCAATACAGATTATTGATCATAACAAACACGCGTGGACACCTGCGGTAACAATATTTCCACGAGAACGAATCGTGAAATATATCCCTAAGGAGTTCGTCGGGGATGTTTTCTATGAAGAGAGATTATTTGATGCTATTCATGCGTTGTGTAAAGATGATCCTGTGTCAGTGTGGCTACTTAGAAGTGATGAAGATCCCGAAATAGGATTTGATCAATTTGTAAAACCAAATGGTGAATTATATCGCATTGAAGAATTAGATAACAGAATGAGAAAAATCGCTAGTGATTTTTCACCGGAGAATTCCCATGAAAAACTACTCACGGATAGTTTTACTATTCCATCAGTGGTAGCTCACTTCGCAAGAGAAAAAAACTCATGGCGTCCAACACGAAGTGATTTTCTCGAGGATGTTAAATTGAGTTGCGTCAAATTTGGTCATGGAGGAATGTGGAATACGAAATACTCACGTGATGGTATGATTTCAATTGATATAGCCGCGTGTTATCCCGGAAGTTTTCTCGGGCATGGGGAATGTGCTGAGTACTTCAAACGATTTGGACACCCCACGCATGAAATGACTCGTGTTGCGATTAATGGACCATTGCCTGATTTTGATTTAACCGGATTCGCTCGTGTGATATCATTCGAATTAGCTACAGGGTTACATCCGTGTAGTTATGTTTGGCTCGGTAGACACTTATCTGAAAAACACTGGATGCCAATAGTGCTATTGAGATATATGATTGATTGTGGTATGCTAATATCGTTGATTGTTTCCGAGGCTATTATATGCTATCGAGCTCAGAAAGAAGTTTGGCTACCACAACCCGATCTAGATCGTATAATCAGCGAACTACGAAAACAGTGTCCAGATTTCAGTGAAGAAGAAATCATAAATTGGTCTAAGAAGTTATTTGAAAGTAAAAAAGAACAAGCAAAGGATCTCGGACGAAGAATAATCGGTAAATTTACCCAGGGTGGACGATACGACAATGCAAAATATTCTTCGCGGTTGATCATAGACGTCGCTGAATACGATTTTATTGTAGCGGATTTAATGAAACAGGGAAAACTTGTATCCCGTAAGGATGCTTTTCTATCCAATGGTGAGAAATTAGGTACGGTTGTTACCTACTGTGATGGATATAATTCCCAGTACACACATTTGAGAAGTTCAATGCTAGCCTATGCTTCTATTATTCTATTTTCGATGATAAATAAATTTCCTAATACCGCGGTTAGAGTGGCCACTGATTCGATGTATATCCACGAGAAATACAAATCAGATGTAGCTAAATTCACAGATCCCGAAGAAAATTGGGGGCATTGGCGATTTAAAAAGGAGATGCTACATGAGTATTGTGAATCCGCAGACGTTGCCAACGACGATAAATATCTTTGTTGTAACCGCGCTGAAATTCAATCAGAATTTTCTAATGCACCACCGGTATCTGATCCAATATGTCGATACAAGACAGTTTATTTAAACGGTTGTGGTGGGTCAGGAAAGACAACTCGTGCAATTGAATTATTTCGTCGGTCAACCATGATTGTGCTAACACCGACTCACAGACTCGCCAGAGAGATGATACAGCGAGGGGTAAATGCTTGCACTTACCACAGTTTCTTTCGATGGAAGGGTGACAAATGGACTCCTGAGCGTATGGGTGATAAATTCATTCCTGAAATCATAATTTGGGATGAAATATGCACAGTGTCATTAGATGTATTACAAACATTTCTTGAGTGGTTGTTAAACAAAAACACAAAAGTCGTCATGTGCGGTGATCACGGCCAACCACCACCATTTGTCGGTGCATCTCCACATGAATGGCTAAGGGGTTTTGTAGACTATTATGAAGAAATTACCACTGATTATAGATCAATTGATGAACGATTACGAGAATTCAAAGCGCTAATTAGATTACAACCGGATAAAATCCAATGCGAAATAGCGCGTGAAGTGATTTCAGAAACTCCAATGAATGATTTCTGGGAAACATGGAGACCAAATGATTTGATAATTGCAAGTAGAAAAATAGTCAGGGACACACTTCAGATGAAGCTATTTGAATTGCATAAAGAAAAATTTGCAACGCTTCCAGTACCCCTTTGTTATAGGCCATCGGATACACGAAAACAGAACATTGAAGTTGATATTCCAGGACAGAGTGAAAAACAAATTCTCGTATTAAATGATATTGTGCTGGTTGATATCAGCGTCGTCGAAAATGCATTGCGTGCTAATAAATCCCCGTGGACGCTAGGATACGCAGCAACAATACACTCTTCACAGGGATTGACTATATCGGATACAATTGTTTGGATGGCGGATAATCACATCGAATGGTCGAATTTAGTCTATCTCGCAGTATCCAGAGTACGAAAAATAAATCAACTTCGAAGAGTTGTTTTCGATGATAATGACACAACAATAAGTGATATTGATGTTAGCATCATTAATAAAAAACTCTCCGGTTACAAACAACAGGACAAAAAAAACAACGAGAATTTGATATTGATGCTAAATTAATAATTACGCTGAAACAACAACAGAATAATCACTGCGCGAGTTGCAATTGTATAATGCGTTGGCAGTATTCGGATAAGGATCCTCGCCAATTCACCGTAGACAGAAAAAATAACAATCTCGGTCATGTCAGAAACAATGTGATGTTGACTTGTCTTGAGTGCAATAGACGCAACGGTGCTAGTTAAGACCATGCGGTGGCAATTGAGTATCCTCGGGAATTACCTTTAGTTGTTGTCGAGTAAAACCACGTTGAGGGGCAGTTGAATCCAGTTTATAGACTGGAGGTCTACCAGTTGATCGTGTTATACTAGATATCTTGTGTGCAGTAACACTCCAAATAGGATCAGTAGCCCTTTTTCTACCCCCTTCAAGCTCTCCTGGTTCATATAAATACCTAACAGTGACATTACTACCAAGAATTGGTTCTTTGAAATCTTTTTTGTGGTTGTACGGGTATAGACTTCTTTTTAATCGCGTTGATAGGTTTCATGTTGATTGTTCTAGTAATCTCGTTATTCAGTGCAGTAATCACAGATGGTAATCTTTTAACCCATTCACGGGATCTTTTTTCTTGGATGAATTCTTTTGCGTATTGATATCCAAATAACCGCTCAGCAATCGTCCGATTAAATCGTTCTACAATGGCCTGATCGCGATGTAGCGCAGTATGCCCTCGTCGTATGGTGACATTATGATGTTTCATTGTAGATAACACTGCACCCTGAAATTCCTTGCCAGGATCAACCTGCAATAGATTTGGCCAGTGCAGAGGACCCCTTCGATAAATCCTTTCAAATGCAGAAGCGACTTCAATGGCTGATTTTGTTTTTAACGGTTCTGCTTCTTTGTATCGACTTGCAATATCAACTACGGTTAAAGCGTATTTGTAACCACGATCATGTGGCAGAAATAATATATCAGCCTGATGAACTTCATTAGGAACTGTCACATCAAAATGCGAGAATTGAATTTGTTTAGGCGGTGGTAGAGAAATTTGCCATAGTGCCTGTTTGGATAACCAATTAGCCGCAGTGGTTTTTTTCACTTTTGCAGCGCTAGCGAGTTTATGGACTGCTGATTTACCCCTCCAGTATCCTCTTGGGGAATAATAAATTGATTCCATATTATTAATTACCGACACCTAACATCAATTTGCTTTTCATAGCCGATTTTATCAAAAATGAAGCCAATTTTTCTTTGAAGGAT
Organism: Unio delphinus; assembly: GCA_029339505.1. NCBI lineage: Eukaryota > Metazoa > Mollusca > Bivalvia > Unionida > Unionidae > Unio > Unio delphinus. The sequence goes on along the minus strand of JAQISU010000433.1, from coordinate 4,273,677 downwards.
TTATCAGGAATAGCATTTAACGCATGAATTAATTTCACATCTGCGAGGTGCCTGTGTTGCAGATTGCTGCTTTTATAAGCAACATAATGAAGGTGACAGGCCTTATCAATGGCGTTTATTGGTTCTTCACCGGGGTTGGGTTGATTTTGATTATTGAGTCTGATATCAAGTCTGGTTCCCGGTCCACAGTAGCTATATCCTGGAAGGTGCTTTTCTCCGGGGTACTTTGCCCATGGGGATCCAGGGAGCTTTGCCAATTTGGCTGCGATATCACCTCCTCGTTTTTTTTAAAATCAGATCTCATAGACACAAATCTAAATTTCTTTGTACCACATTGCACGCATTTACCAGAAAGCGCTGATCGGTTATTTTTAGTTGTAATCGTCGTCAAGTCATCTGTGCCAGTACGCGTTTTACACTTCACACAATATAGATCCATAATTTATGTATAGAAATATGGATATAATTGATTTTTCAGCGACTAAAACAAGAGAACCAGTTAAGCATCATGCAGCGCTACCAAACTCTATCCGGATGATTATAATCGGGCCATCTGGATCCGGTAAAACGCAATTGTTGCTCAATTTAATAATGAGATGGATGAAGTGGGATAAGTTGTATTTAATTGCCCCTGGCGTAGATGATCAACGATGTTATGAAGTGCTAAAAGATTTTAACGAGAATGCATCAGAAATTAAGGGTGAGAACGCCATTGAATTTATAACCGATATCGATGAAGCACCGAGTATTGATGATATTGATGGAGATATTAACAATTTAGTCGTATACGACGATATAATGTTGGATAAACAAAAGAATCCTGCTAGAATATTTTCCCGTGGGCGTCACAAAAACACTGACGTGATATATGTCACTCAACGCTACACTCAGGTTCCAAAAGTCATCAGAGATAACTGCAATATTCTTTCTGTATTCAACGGAGTTGATACTCATACTCTTAGAAATATTTGGCAGACATGGTGTTCTGATATGGACTTCAATCAATTTCGAGATTTCTTTAGTCATGCTCAGTCGACTCCGCACGGATTCGCAACAATAAATTTGCATGATCCTCGGACACGATATCGTATCGGACTTTATCAAATATTCGGTTAAAATCATTTATTTTTTTTTGTTAACCTAGAACTGAAAACTTTAGCAGCAGAGAGGGTGGATGACAACAAGTTGCGACCAAAATTAATTAAAAAATCGTAAAAGTCTCCGTTTTCATTTTTTTAGTTAAAATGAGATTTCGTAGGGAAGGCTCGTTAAGATTTCAATCAATATTTTGTCTGAAAACGTTGTAGGGTTTGCCCCTGAGACATTTCTTTTGGTTAGAATGAGATCGTAGGAAGGCTCGTTTTAAGGATTCAATCAAAATTTTGTCTAAAAACGTTGTAGGATTTACCCTCTCTGCTGCTAAGAACAGTGATACTATCTGGGTCTATTATATTTAGCTGTAACTTTTAGCTGTTAATGTTTAAAAGTTACAGCTATGCTACAATTGCGAAATCTGATGTTAGAATCAACATTCCCTGCTCTTTACTTTTTTTTTTTAAAAAAAACATTCTTAATATGCATCCTTATATTTCATATGTACATTCTATTATTACTTGTTGTTATGTACAAATGTTAAATTCTTCCATTCATATTTGTTTAATCAATGTATTCCTTTTGGAATACATTTGAGCATATACTTACAAGACAACGTAGTGAATTTTTACTTTTTTCCCTTTCTTTAATTACATTCTTCCTGTTACTTCAGCTCCTAGCAAATATTCTTTTTTTTATGCCAGTATAAAAACTTTCTCGTGTGTGCTAGCTACTAAACCTAATACTTGTCTGTCCTATACCAAACAGTACCATCACTTCATGTACAAATAATGGGCTAAAAATACCTTTAAGAACACACCTTGCAAAAAAATATTCCATAGTTGAGAAGTCGACTTACTATCACAATCACGAAAAATGGCAAGGACCAAGCAAACTGCTAGGAAATCCACCGTAGGGAGAAATCACCATGGTGTGATGTAATTGCGGTTTGCATGGAATAAGAAAACAGATAACTATGACATAAAATTTAAAAGGAAAGGAAAGGAAAGACAAACAGAATACAGAGCAGAACTCAGAGACTCAAAAACTTCACGGAGAGAACGAGAAAAAATGGCGGCGAGAAAAACAATGCTTGAGCTGCAAAAGCATTTCAGAACAAGGAGGATTGTTAAAGACGACGGCGATTATTTGGAATACAATTTCAGAAAGGGAACGCAGCAACTAGTATTTCCAAATTTAAATGTCAGTGAAATACCGAGAACGGAATCCATCCTGGTAGCACTAAAAATCCAGGATGAAGAGCTACTATACAAACTTTACTCAATAAACTACACAAAAGAGGGATATAACATAAGATACAGAGATACACCTGCCCTTCCATATGGTGAAACAACTTTATGCGGACACAGAGCATTAATAAGGAACCCGACACCAATCATGAGGAAAATCCGGAAACAAATGGGAGAGCTTCACATAACGGGATTACCTATGGAAATACCAATAGAAATTGTTGTCAGATGGGTAGAAGAGAAATTTGGAGTAAAAGTAGGAAAATCAAGATTGGGGGTAGTACCAGGTTTCAACATCTTCAAAGAAACCAGAATATTAGAAATAGAAAGGACAAAACTTCAAACAATCAAAAGAGCATGCTTTCTACACGGCTTTCTAATAACAACGTGGTACAAGGGATGCATTTACCACAGAATATGTAATAAATGCGGAGAAAAAGGGCATAAACCAAACAAATGCACGGGAGATGCACACGAGATACAAACGACATCAGGGGAAGACGCAAACCACATACCAATCCCGGAAGAAAAGACAAGAAAAGAGACACAATGCATTTACCACAGGAAGAACGAAGTAATAAAACAAATACCAATCCCTCAGCAAACCACAAGTAATATCAAGGAAGCAACTAAGCAACTAGAAAAGACAATCTAAATGAAGAACAGAGATACGAACGAGATACAAACGACATCAGGGGAAGACGCAAATCACATGCTAATCTCGGAAGAACAAATAAGAAAAGAGATACAACCAACGTCACAAAGGAAGAATGAAGTAATAAAAGAAATACCAATCCCTCAGCAAATCACAAGTAACATCAAGGAAACAACTAAGCAACAAGAAAAGACAATCCAAAAGAAGAACAGTCAAAGTCAAGGGACAACAACACAACAACAACATGAACAACATAAACCGATTGATAATACGTTTAGCACAACTTACAGGATAGAATTTGGACAAATAATCAAGAAACCAAATAACAGTAATAGCCGAGGTCAGAACAAGAAAGTTAAACAACCAGAACAACAAGTCAAGAGAATGAGGATAATACATACACAAGACGAGAAGAGTATAATAGATGAAACGGGAAAACCAGAACAATATGTAACAGCAGAACAGCTACTTGAACAAGGGAGAAAAGAGAGAAGAAAAGAAAAAAGGAGGAGAAGAAGGGAAGAAGATATACATATGGCGGAAGAAGCCCTACACCATGATGAGGAGTTAGATTAATAAATATATATATATATATATATATATATATATATATATATATATATATATATATATATATATATATATATATATATATATATATATATATATATATATATATATATATATTCAAATATTTACGAAGAAATAAAACATAACTAAATCAAAAAGATACTATAGCACACATTTTACTATAAAACAGGAGGGCCTTTCCATAAGTGGTCTGCGAAGATCAGCGGAAAGAGCACCCTCCAAAAACAAAAGAAAATATTCCATGCAACAAATAAACTAGATTCCCTTCTTTACCCACTTTTCATGCATATTTATACATCAATGGCAAATATTGTTACATGTCATTACTCTAGCGTCCTCTCGGGTATTATCGTATTCTTTGTTTACCCGAGTATTGTACATGTATTTTAATTTGAGGACCAGTCGTGACATTCCCTTACTGGTAGATCTGTAAGAATAATTCTCTTACCGTTTCGAACTGGAATATATTGCAATAAATATTCAGTATGCTCAAAAATTATTCACATATTTAATAAATATGTCAACTTAAAAATATAATTCCTTGCCAAACCAATGATAAAACAGAATATATAGAATAAAGATTATGTATTTCGTTAAGTTTACCGCGTAGGAATGTTCTTAAATTATATACAACCGGTAAATTCTACTCTGATGAGTGTTTGACCCAGCTAAATTAAAAATGGCGATTTGAACTTGAAACAGGTAAATTACAGGTGATCTTTTGTAAAGATTCACTATATTCACTTTTAATAGTTTTTATGTGATTACATTTGTGTGTCAGACTTAGAAAACAATGTTCTTTCACTTGTATTACCCTATTCGATGTCCTGAGACGACCTGGCACATTTGTCGCATAAATCTACCTGTGCCTAAATCCAGGTCACGCCATTCGAGTAAACAAAATGTAACAGGAATGTCTGAAAACAGCATACCTTTATTTTAGTGGCAAACATATTCATATACGATTGATAACCAAAAGGTTTATTAATTTAACCTGTTTTCATAGAATCAACATTGGTTAGATGTAATACAATTCTTTTGTCAGGGCTGTAGTGTAAACCTTAATCAAATTAGCTTTGAAATATCACTTGACAGTAAACGTAATCAGATATTCCATAATGGATTAGAACTGATACACACCAACATCTGGTTTATTTTATACATTTACTAGAGTTTATGTTCCATGTGGATTAAGGGCAGTCTTTACCCCTTTCCTAATTGTATTGATGTATTGTATTAAATAGTATATAACGCCATCTGCAGTTATTCTTCAATAACAAATAACATTACAGGCTTTTGTAATCGCTGTTTAAGAACTTCAGCTGATACTAGCGTTTAATAACCAAATCATGTGCAGTTATTTGGTGTGGCCTATTAACCTGATTCTAATAAATGCTAGTTTGTCTTGAGACCAGGTTATAATATAATTTATTGTAATATACAGATGTTAATCACATCCTAGCAATTGTTAATGAACAATTCAGTACAGGCATTTGGGTGATGGTACTTTGATTTTGAAGAAATGGCTAAAAATGATGGGTAACATTGATCTATAATTATCATTCAATTAACTGTCCTTCAACTCATGTATGTGAAACAATAATTTAAAAGAATCAGATTCCATACAGTTTTGTACATTAACTTTCATGCATTTTTTGTACAGCAAAGTCAGTATTCACTAAAAGAGAGATGTCACTGTCACTTTTGAAATGTGAATTTTGTATTTAAAAAAAGTGAAAAATTGAACATAAGCTGTTTTTCTGCACACACTAATCGCAGATAAAATGCTTTTTTCTGTCTTTAACAGCCATGACAGTTTGTCCCCCCAGAAGGTAGAATTGCCTAAATTGGTCATAAACATTTTTTGATGAGAACAATGGCACAGTTGTGAAAATATTTTGTTAACAATTATAATGAAACAAAAACCCAAACAATATGATGATCCCCAAAATGAATGGTGGAATATATTCAAATTCTCTGTTCATGTCTTTGAGTGTATGAAATCAGTCGTGGTAAGTCTTCTTGACCATTGTAAAGATGTAATTTAGTTTTCCAAATTGACAAGCCTAGAGTTTAAATTTTAACCACTTAATTTTTGGGTATAATTGTAATGAACATTAAGCAGATCGGTTTGTACAGGTCTCAGGTTGACATGCACATATCATGGTGGTCAAGAAACTCTCTTGATTTCTTTTACTTTTTTTAGCTTGTTTTATTTTTTCTAAAATCATCTTTTTTGACAATGGTGGCATTTTTTTGGTGACACATCATGCTGTGGTAAGCATAAGATGCTTAATTCAAGAATGAAATTCCCGAGTTGTATCTAGTCCGTATTTGACAGAAATTATAAATGGGCATATATTTCATCAATGATATCAACTGTTTCTCTTTTTTAGGTTCAAGGAAAATGGATATCTTGAAGTGTGTTGGCGTTTTCGTGTTGTATTTAGCATTTGTATATGCAGGTATGAAAATAGTTTACGAATTTTAGAAATAAATAAGGATTTGAATCAGTTATATCTGATCTAAATAACCTCTGAGCTGGTCAAATAAATGATTCCCCAGATATGTACTAAAAGTGACAGACAATTTGGGTCTAACCTCAACTATTCATAAATTATGCAATTGGTATAGGCAAAATCTGTGGACATGTTTGACTCTTATTGCTGGTATATCTTGTGGCTGTTAAAGTCATTTGAAGGGGCCTTTCAGCAGCATGTAGAGAACATTTTGAGATCAAATCCTACATTTGTAAATCCATGAGAAATGATTGTGTTTAGTGTTATTATAAACTATGCAGTCTTTGAACATGTTGAACTAGCCTGGTGTATTGATTTGATGCACCGATTTCTTTCCTGACAAGATTAAAATGTATAGGGCATAAGGCTATTATTGACTAGTTGGAAAAGGCTGCACTTGCCAACTCTGCGTCAGGTAATACAGAACTATAGAAATCAATGTGTTTTAATATTTATATTGTTGATAAATATTGACTGCATTGTGTGGTGACAATTGTAAACATCTAGAACTATTTTCAAGGTGCACAGCTCCTACTGCAGTGACTGAAAATAGCTGATGACAAGAGAGAGTGCAGTTGCAAATATGATAAAGAAAAGAGAATAAGAAGTACCAGAAATATTAGGCAAAAAAAAAACTTAAGTATGACCCTGGAAAGGCTGTAATGTTGTGCACTTCTTGTACTCAGAATTTGTAGATATATGAAAATGAATGGGATATTTAAATTGCTCAATTCATCTCTGGAATAACACAGTGCAAGATTCCATCACATTGACAGGTAGTTTAAATCAAAACAAAGATTGTAATTATCCAGCAGATTGGGCTGTACCATATATACAAATTTAAAAGTCAAGTCAAAATGCAAACAACAAAGATCTTGATCTGCCATAGTGTAATGCACTGGCAGATCTGGGTCTGTACAGTTTGCAGTTGGTCTTATCTTATAGTACTGGTATGTTGCTTCTTATATTGATTGGTCCTTACATAGGATATAGACCCATTTTTTGCCTTTGCATTGCAGCTTGTCATGGCGATCTGGGTCTATATTCTCAGCAGTTTGATCTGATTGATACATTAGAATAGATGGTTCGTAGTATTGCCTCTTTTCTGGCAGTTCTGCATTATCTGCAGTGGTTGATTAGTCCCAAGATTGATCGTCTTGCTTTAAATGATGTATGTTGGAACTTTTGTATGTTGCAGGGCAAGTGAATATTCCACCTCTGTATGTGTATTCAAGTTGTATTCAGCTGCTTAGATCTGTATCTGCCCACACATTTTGTGACAGCAGATCTGGATGTATGCAGTTTGCATTTGGATCAATCTGATAAGCAGGTATATATGGTAATCATGTTCCACTTCCCGTTGCAGTAAATCGACCTCCTAGCGTGTTTATGCAGCCACCCAATGATGTATATTATAAGCCAGGAGAGACTGTAGAACTTCCATGCATTGCTGATGGAATTCCAAAACCGATGTATGTACACTTAATCTTTTTGAGTATTTATATGCCTAAGTAAGAATGTGGAAGGGGTATTAAGTATTTTTCTTATGTATCAGTCCATAATTGTGTCCACAAAACTGTGGTATTGTCTTAACTTGCATATAAGTTGAATTCTGTAAATAATATAGACAATGATCTGTGATTATTAGCATGGTGTCTTGAAAGTTTTAGAAATCAGAAGCAAACAGAACAATATTATGAACATTGTATTCATAATATCATCTAAGACAATTGATGTAAAAGATGAAAGTTTGTACATTTGTTCTCAGGAATTGTACTTGGGTGAAGCAACCAACAAACTTCTAGAGAAGATGAATTCTGAAGCACAATTACAGACAAGAATGCAATGTAGGGCATTTCTGATCAAATCACTGTCATACATGAGTAATGCTATCAATACTTTCAATACCGCACAGCAACAGCAATGCTGAGAGAGCATTCTCAGTGGTCAGAAAAAACAGCTAGTCATAGAGCCAGCCTGTTAGCATCAACCCTGGAAACTATTCTTGTTAGCAGATTTGACATCCAAGGACAAATAAATTATGAGCTTTTGCAGAAATGCAAATCTGCAACATACTGAAACTTTATTCTTGTACCTCCTGATTTTTTACCCGGCCTCCTTATTTTTAATGGTGATTTTCCTGATTTTGATTTCTTCAATTTTGGCTGGTCTGATATTTGATCATGTGGTACATAAAGAAATGTTAATTTCTTGCATTTTTTGTAGCACAAGATATCATAATTCTGATGTCAGATTACCCCTACCCTATTTATTTTCTTTTATTCCTAGTTCTTAATTTAGAGTATAGCTAAAGATTTCTCATATAGCCTTTATCTTGTCCCTCCTCCACCTACTTATCTAAACATCCTTTTGTTTGATGGGCAAATATATTTTTTTCCTTCAAGATGCTTATTTCATATGATAGCAAAATAATATATATGTATGTTTGTGACAGTTACACCAGTGGATAAAAGGCTTTGACAGTACAGTCCTACCCGTTTATCTCGACATCCTCGGGACCGAGGAAATATTGTCGAGATAAGCGGATGTCGAGATAAGTGTTGGGGGGGGGGCTGCAAAAAAAAAAATGAAAGTTAAATTCTTCAGTAAGGAGTAACCAGTCATCAGTATTTAAACTTTGAAAAAAAAACAATGTAAATTTTTAGTATGTGGGGACAAAACTAGAGTGAAAAACACTTGTATATTGACAAATAACATTTTGGTTACCTTTGTGTAATAAAGTCCACAATAAAATATTGCATCGGTCAAATCCTGATATGAAAAACATGCGAGATTCAATGTCAGCATTAGCACGTGTTTGTCTAGTTGTTAGTTGCATGCTTCAAGTACATGTACTTAAATCAGCCTAGATATCGGTCAGTCTGTTCCCATGGTATTGAGGGTACCAAGGGGATAGGGCTATTCACATGGAAATGAAAAACTGTCAACAGTACATGTATTCTCCACAAATACTTTTGTATCCGATGTTATGACGAACATTAAAGCGACTGCACCAACCACTTGTTGCAGCGAAGTTCTCCACACTAAGCTTTTTCGATGATGCCTAATTGAACCGTGAACCGTTTAGATGCTTCCTCCACGTCTTCAAATGTACCAGTCTTGCTTCTTAGGGGAGCGCAATTACCTTCAACTTAGTCTTTCTTTATAGACTCTGCAGCTTTCATCCTTCCTGGACGTGTTAATTTTAAATGAAAAATTTCACAGACCTCTTTGCGAGATGTTCATCCCTTAACTTCATTAACAGCCAGATATTTAGTTTCCAAAGACTGTAAATTTAATTTGCGTTTTACCCTTCTGTCGGTAGGCATCGTAAATGTAAATAAAATTAAAAACGAAACTTTCACAGCGAAAATCACCGATCACTTTCAAAGGTCTCGGAAACGTGTAATCCGTATTTTCATGCAATTTTTACATATGGGATTCAGAAAATCACGTATACAGGAGTCCTCTGTACTCATCAATTTCCTGGACGGCAAATTTAAGGGCTTGCTAGCCCTGCTTCTACCACCTGTTGATTGGGAAATTGTGTACATCAAATGATCCTTTTCGCTGTGCTGATGATATATTTACAATCAGAAAATTCAGTGTTTGAAAGACCCACAGATGTACATGCTGTCATTGTAAGAGTACATTTGAATAACATGATTCACAAGCTAGGCGGCAAGATCAAAGACTTAACTAGCTGCAGAGTGGTGAGAAAACGTGCTGCTATGGGTTTGTTTGTTTTTTTCATCCGACCGCGACATTAAAGCCTGGCGGCAAGATCAACTAATTGTTGAACAAAGTATTGGTCTTAACTGGCAGCTTGTCGAGATAAACGTTTTGAAAACAAAAGATTTGTTCAAGCTGGGACCAAGGGCTTCTGTCGACATATACGTTTTTCTTTTATCTCGACGTCGACATAGGCATGACAATTTGATAGTAATAGTAGACTATGGGACCGGGACTTTGCTTTTTTGTCGACATAGGCGGCTTGTCGAGATAAGCGATGTCGATATAAACGGGTAGGACTTACTAGAAATGTTTGTTTGCTTTGACATTACTAGAAATGTGTTACTTGACATTACTTGAAATTTGTGTTGGGGAGAAGAAATATGTAGCTTTGTAGCAAGCAGTACTGAATAATGTTTCTACTTCAGTAAAATATTTTAAAAACTGTTGCCTATTTCTTAGATATTTTATTAATTTAGGCCAAAATATATCTTTGGGGAATTAATATGCCAAATGCAGGAGACATGGAATTAATATGCCTAATGAAGGAGACATTATTTTAGATCTGTGTTGTATGATGGAAAATCAGTATTTTCTTGTATGAATTGTTGTATTTTTGACTTGTCAAGACTGAAGGATTGACAATAAATATAAATAAATACTTCAAATAAATTGATAACAAGCTATAAGGACATACTAAAATATGGATTTTATTGAGGAATTGTGTTTGTCTTTTTAGCTACAAATGGCAGTTTAACGGGCTGGTTTTCAACCCTAGCGGTCAAGATGACAGAGTGGTGCAGCTACCAAATCAGGGTACCATTGTATTCAATAGACCTGAAGATAAGGATGAAGGCATTTACCAATGCTTCGCTATCAATAATTATGGAACCTCTATCAGTATCAAAGTCAATCTAAGGGTGGCCAAACTGGGACAGTTTGCCCCTGAGCCAAGAAGGGTAATTTCAAAAAGATGTATTTCCACACTTATTGTATTCCTGTAGACAATAGAACAATAATCCCAAATCATAAAATTTTTTTTGTTTAGTATGGTCCGCCATTAAAAAGTGGCTCAATAAAACTTTGGTCCCACATTATAAGACTGTATTGTATTAGTTCCACATTATAAAGTACCTCAATAAAACTTTGGTCCCACATCATGAAGTGCGTCAGATTAGTATGATCCCATGTTATAAAACGCTTGGTCGCACATTTTAAACTACTTCAGTAAATGAAAGTCCCACATATGTTGCCTCCGTAAAGTTTGGACCCACATACATTGCCTCAGTAAATGCATGGTTCCACATTATAAAGTGCCTCAATAAATCTTGGTCCCACATTATAAACAACTTCAGTAAATGGCGGTCTTACATTATAATGTGCCTTAGTTAAGCATGGTCCCACATGATACATTGCTTCAATAAATGCATGGTTTCATATAATAAAGTGACTCACTAGAGCATGGTTCCACATTATAAAATGCCTCAATAAAGCATAGTCCCACAATTATACATTGACTCGGTAAAAACATGGTCCCACATAAATTACATCAGTAAAACATGACCATATAAAGTATCTCAGTTAACCATGTTGCCACATTGTACATTGCCACAGTAAAAGCATTGTTCCACATTATAAAGTGCCACTGTAAAGGATGGTTACACATTATATTGTACAAAAATGTGCCTTGAATGTACGTAGGAAACAATCGTCAACAAATTTTGCAATTTACTGTTATTTGAAAGTAAGTTTAAATCAACTTCCTCATTAAATTTATTGCAACAGTGTGTCTCATTATCATAGGCTGAATGCAACAGCTTCAGGGGGTGTCCAGTTTTGCTGTCTGTCTACATATACTTATGTGTGTGTGACCATCCCAAAATTCATTTTATTGGGATAGCACAAAATCTGTGAAACTTGGAGATAAAATATGATATCCTTTATTGTGAAAAAAGTAGTGCCTGATTAATTTATCGAACAATTGCAGTTGTTTTTAAATTTAATAGCCCACCATATTATCAGCATGCCTGAGGTGCTTGATGTTAATGTTGATTTTGTTTTACAACTACAACATGTTATCAGAACCTATTTAAAGAATGCCTTTTTCAAGTTTGTTAGTTACTGTTGAGTTTCTTAGTATTTGAAGATCGAAAAAAATAATCCTGTTTAGATGTACAGGCTATACACATGGTTGCATAAAAGAGTGTTTCATGACGTGCATCTCCTAGTATAAAATATAATCACAGTTGTTCTAAGGATATTTTACCAAAATATTTTAGGCATATTCATTCTAATAATTAATAATGGCTTCTGCACAGTAAATTAATTAAGAGCACATACCTTGACCATTGGTTACTACCGTATTTTTGCGTATAAAAGACGTGTCTTATTAAAAAATGTACGTACCCTGCACCCAGGGTGCATCTTATATTAATGGGCGTCTTATCTAAGTATCTTTTAACACGAACGAATGGTACAGTGTGTGATATTGAAGGACGATTATTAATAATTCAAGCCTTCAGTTTGATCGCTATCGTTGAAACGGCAAGGTTACTGTCATGTTGCGAACGCACCCAGTTGGCTAGATTTTCATCCAAGTTCGGCCATCTTGCCTTTCTACCTCTACAAGCTCGTTTCCTTGGATTCATCTTCTTAATCAACTTATCCTCCAACCTCCAATCACGTACATTCTTCTCACTGCAGCTAAATTCTCTTCCTGCAGCTCTGTTGCCATGCTCCTTGGTAAACTTGATGACGTCTAATTTAAAGTTGGCCGTATATAATTTTCGCTTCAGCGTCGTGACAATTTTATAAATTATAAAAATGCTAAGCAAATTGATCACTCATTTATATATTACAAGAGACTGTTCCCACGTTTATATATGCTAACCGCATACATAAGGCGTTTATTGGTCTATGTACTAATCCCACCCGCTGAAGACTTAGCCTAGCGGATCAATGAAGCCGCCTTTACATCTGGCATTTATTGTTCTAGAATCTAGATACCAGGTACTAAACCCATCCGCTATTGGCCTTTGATCTCAACTAAAAATGGTAATGAAGCCTTATTTACATCCGACTGGCGATGGAACATTGGACAAATTTTCATTTATGATAAAGAAAAGGTAACCACTGGAGATAAATTGCTCAGTTCGGCATATGACTAGGCTGTGGGCGTCTTATTTAAAATATTTTTTACACAAATCGTCAAAACCCGCGTCTTATATATGGGTGCGTCTTAAATACGCGAAAATACGGTAATCTGCGAAGCCAGCCTTCCATAATAGCGTCTACATAAAAAACTATTAGATATAGTATGGGCATATTATTGAATGTATTGGACATATTTATGTTCACGCATTTTCTAACATTTTGGACAAGAACTTTGTTATATTAAACATCACTTAATGTAGACCAGTGAAATTTAGCTTGTTTATTTGTATTCCTATTTAAATAAACTGATTTGATTTTCAGTCCATTACATAAATAGTTCAATTTTTTTAAAGACATTTGTGAACTTTTTTTTATATTTTGCTTTATTGACAAAATCCACTTTGTAACAATTTAGTAAAAGCCACCTGATGTTGTCTAATGAAATTCAATTGTATGTTTGTATGCATATGCAGGGGGTCATAGGTGTTTTAAAATGTGCTTTGAGCAATAAATTTGTATAATATAATGGAAATCCTACGATACAATATATTTAATGGCATATGTATCAGATATTTAACTAGAATGGGTATGTCATAGTTCACTAGAATAGCATATGTGTCAGATATTTCACTAGAAAGGTATACATGTTAGATATTTCACTAGAATGGTATACATGTTAGATATGTCACTAGAATGGCATGTCATATTTCCCTAAATGGTATATGTGTCAGGTATTTAACTAGAATGGTATGCATGTCATATTTCACTAGAATGGTGTATGTGTCAGATAGATCACTAGAATGGCATACATCTCAGATATTTAACTAGAATGGCACATGTGTCATATATTTAACTAGAATGGCATACATGTCATATATATCACTAGAACAGTTTGTCATATTTCACTGGAATAGTATGTCATATTTCACTAGAATAGCCTGTATCAGATATTTCACTAGAAAGGCATGCAAGTTAAGATATTTCACTAGAAAAGCGTGTCAGATATTCCACTAGAATGGCACATTTGTCAGATATTCCACTAGAATGGCACATTTGTCATATATTCCACTAGAATGGCATATGTGTCAGGTATTCCACTAGAATGACACGTTTGTCACATATTCCACTAGAATGGCACATTTGTCAGATATTCCACTAGAATGGCACATTTGTTAGATATTTCACTGGAATGGCATGTGTGTCAGATATTTCATTAGAATGGCACATTTGTCAGATATTCCACTAGAATGGCATATGTGTCAGATATTCCACTAGAATGGCACATTCATCACATATTCCACTAGAATGGCACGTTTGTCAGATATTCCACTAGAATGGCATGTGCGTCAGATATTATGGCACATTTGTCAGATATTCCACTAGAACAGCATGTGTGTCAGATATTTCACATTGATGGCATGTGTGTCAGATATTTCACTAGAATGGCACATGTGTCAGATATTCCACTAGAATGGCACATTTGTCAGATATTCCACTAGAATGGCATATGTGTCAGATATTTCACTAGAATGGCACATTTGTCAGATATTCCACTAGAATGGCATGTGTGTCAGATATTTCACTAGAATGGCACATTTGTCAGATATTCCGCTAGAATGGCATGTGTGTCAGATATTTCACTAGAATGGCACATTTGTCAGATATTCCACTAGAATGGCTTGTGTGTCAGATATTTCACTAGAATGGCACATGTGTCAGATATTCCACTAGAATGGCACATTTGTCAGATATTCCATTAGAATGACATGTGTGTCAGATATTTCACTAGAATGGCATGTGTGTCAGATATTTCACTTGAATGGTATGTGTGTCAGATATTTCACTAGAATAGCACGTGTGTCAGATATTCCATTAGAATGGCATGTATGTCAGATATTCCACTAGAATGGCATGTGTGTCAGATATTCCACTAGAATGGCATGTGTGTCAGATATTTCACTAGAATGGCATGTGCATCAGATGTTTAACCTGAGTTGTGAGAAGAAACAGTATTATCATGTGTGTAAACACATAATTTTTTAAGAAAAGTTCAGGTTGGAAGAGAAAGAACAGACAAGAAAAAAGATTGTCATTAGGCAGAATAATACTGAGACCAATAATTTTACCTTCCTGATTATTGATCTTGATGTAAAAAATTCCAGTTTTTCAGCCTTACAGCTTGTTGGGGCAAGGACACTTAGTTTGTGTGATGAAGCTTCTGAATAATAATAATAATAATAATAATAATAATAATAATAATAATCTCATGCTTTTCAGATTGCTAGAGCACAAGCTGGGACGGCCTTAACTTTAAATTGTGTGCCACCCCTGAGTTACCCCAAAGCAGATGTTTATTGGGTTGTTAAGGAAACTGATGGACGATGGACAGCAATTAATTATGATAGCAGAATGTCCATGGATATAGAAGGTAGATCAGAGTACTGGCTTTGCACATCAATGGTTTTGAGCTGAGCTGCATTCAGCAAGACTATAAACTGCATTGGGCATTTTTATTTATGAAGTTTGTCATATCACCATCAGTGGTTTTATTCAGTTTAAAGTTTAATTACAAATTTGGAAACTATTTCATTTTAGTGTGATTTTGAGAAGCAACCATATCCCTTCTTTTTAGGAATTTTCATCATGGAAGTTACAAAGATTGTAACATATATACAAAGAAGTTATAAAATTTTGATTCATTGTTATTCATCACTCGAGATAAATACATACGGCCTCTAATAGTTAAGCCCAGATATATAAGTTCAAGTGGAAAAATTAAATAAGTCATAGCTCTGGATTTCTCGACATGGCAAAGTACCAGTGTATTTTACAACATGTTCCGCAAAGCCCACCCATTGTTATATTTAGTGTATTATAACCCAGAAATTTTAATTATTATGGTGTGCTACTACAATGACTGCATGCATAAAGTTTGGTCAAACAGTATTTAACTCATTCGGCTTTGATACCGTCAATGCTCATAATCCAGTTTCTGCGTTAAACTGTCGATCCAGTAATATCTCAAAGTTTCTTGACTGCATTAAATGGCCGATCTTGTCTTTGCTTGATTTTAATGTGTGGTAGATACAATGTCTCTGATTGGTTACAAATGGGGCTTTTCCAAGAATCGGACCAATATTAACTAATCAGAAATGATTTTACTTTACTTTGTGCAAATTTGAATTGTTCAGAAACCAAGGGTTACTAATTGAGAGCAGTTTCACTACACGTGTTCTGTTCTTTAAAAATCTTAAATGTTGGCGGATATAAGACTTGATGTAGGTGAGAGCGAAAATAAGGAGTTTTTCGGGTTTGATCTCGAAAATATTGAAGAAGAAGAGGACAGATATGTTCAGCAGTTGGATAATTTGCGAGATTTAGAATCGGACATTGAAGTTTCTGAGATTGAATCGTCAGAAGAAGAAGATGCTGATAGCGATGATGATAAAGTTCTTGCTGATCTAGCAGATTGTAGCAATCATGTTAATTTCGTAAATAGTGTATAAAAAAGTTGTGAAAGACTTGGACAGAGAGAAGAAAAATACATCACTGTGTAGACAAATTCATCTGGAATAATTGGTGAAAACTTCATCGATTTTTATTGGATATAAGAAGAAAAATTAAGGTAAGAGTGAATGCTTGTGCATGATATTTACAAAATTGTCTAAACAGGTAATACTATACAAGGCACACACAGCTAGACACAGCTTTGTGGTGCTGCAGCGGCAGAGCAGCAATATAGCTTTAACAGTGATGTTTCTAAATGAGTTAAGAATTTCTGTGTAATTGCAGTTACTGCAGGCATGATCTTGGACCCCTTTTTTCTCAGGTATTTGAAAAAAGGGGGACAAAACGTACATCTCTTAAATATGATTAAATTGAATGCCCTCTGGTTCTGGAGAAAATTGAGCAATGGACAGACAGATAAATGTTATAACAATATTCCTGTTTCATGGGAATAATGAAACCGAGTGATGATTTCAGTAATTAATACTGTACTTTTCCTTTTTTCAGGGAGGCTGCGCATTACAAATGTAATACCTGCCGATCGCAGAGATGGAAAAGCATATACATGCATGGCTATAAACTACTTTATGAGAGATAATGCCATTGGTCCAGAGAATGTTATAGAAGTCATTGGGAGTAAGTAAAGGTTCCAGATTTCATTGTTATTAATATTGGGATGAAATGTTCGCAATGCAGCTTAAGTTGAACTAGATTAGCAGTTAAAGAGACATAGGTATCAATCTTTTGATGTTGACCATACAACCATTATTGTGCTGCTGTGTCATTAAACACTAATTAGTTTCAGTGTTGTGTTATTTTGTCATCAAAGTGTGGTGATTTTATTGTGTCTCCAATGGCGTGGAGATTTAACTGTGTCATCCACAGTGTGGAGATTTGATTGTGTCCTTTACAGTGTGGAGATTTGACTGTGTCATCCAGTGTGGAGATTTGATTGTGTCCTTTACAGTGTATGGATATTTGACTGTATCATCCACAGTGTGGAGATTCGATTGTGTCATCCACTTGTGGAGATTTGATTGTGTCTTTTACAGTGTGGAGATTTGACTGTGTCCTTTACAGTGTGGAGATTTGACTGTGTCATCCACAGTGTGGAGATTCGATTGTGTCATCCAAAGTGTGGAGATTTAACTCTTGTCATCCACAGTGTGGAGATTTGATTGTGTCTTTCACGTGATGGAGATTGATTGCAGCACCCACAGTGTGGAGATTTGATGCCTCAGTTTTTTAATGTTAGATTAAAGTTAATCATACTTTTCTGATAAGGTTTGCAACTTAAGAGAAATTTTTTATTTGCATAACTTCTTTTGTCAAGATTGAGATGGAAAAAAACAAAATTCTAAATTTTGTCTTATAGCTTTTACATCAGCTGTTTAACCCAACCCTTTAACTACTACAGATGTTCTACAGCCTCTATCCAGCTGACTGTTACCATAGCAGCTGCTGATGCTACTAATGCTGGTTGCTAGGCTGAATACTAAAGGTGTCAGTGGGTACTGTTGCCTGTTCGTTCATAATTACATGTGTAATAAGATTAGCTATATTATATTTGTATAGTTTATGTAAAATGAATAAAACAAGCTGTTTCCAAGTTCAGAACAAAGGTTACAGTTCGAGTCCGAGTTGTGTGACTTTGCTTCTGCACATCTATCCATGTTAGACCTTCATCTTCAGACATTAAATTTTCTGCATGCGTGACTATTTGGCTATATCATTTGAACAGTTTTCTCATTTTCTGCTTATGGTAACTGCACATGACACATTCCCCAGAAAACAGATGGGTTTCTTGAATTTGAACCCATGTGTTACAGATTCATTATAATTTGATACACACTTAAGTAGCAGACCAGTCTATATTGAAAAAAACATGGATCCAAATCAGTGCTCAAAATATCTGCTAGTCTGACTCCAGGATCCCCTCTAATTATAGATTGAGCCCCTCCTTCCTGTATTGTAAGTAAGGTGCCAATTGAACTTGTTGAAAAATATCTCAATATGCTTGATGAAACTTTGATCATGTTGATGAAATGTGTAAATGTATTTTCACGATGTTGACATACCTACCATAACATGGTGCAATCTAAATCAGATCACCACTGTCCTACGTGAAATTGAGATCTGATTTTAATCAGATTGAAGCATGGTGTGTCATGCTAAAATTATGACTTGTATTCCCAACCCGCCTGATATGGTCGTGTTTCAAGAAAACACAATTTTCAGTAGTCTTCACACAAGAAAACCACCACCAATTTCAGTATTTGCTTACTACATGTAGCAAGTATAGACAGTAAAGAGTCCTGATTTGAGCTGAATTAAAATACCCCTTGGTCAGTTTAAATAGTGGCAATTAAAGGCAAAGTGGTCAGGTATAAACCACAGGTGCTTGTAAAAAGGCAATAATCTGAAGCACCGTAGAAAGTGATAAAATTACCTCAGATTATCCTCTGACCTGTTCTTACATAGGATTTTGGGGCCCTGAGTGGCCGAGTGGTCTAAAGCACTGTCCGTTACGGACCACTGCCATCTCACCCCTGTCTGCGTGTGTTCGAGTCTAAGATTCGGCAAATGTAGTTATGTGAGAAAGCTTGCCAGTAGCTTGTCGTGGGTCGGTGGTTCTTTCTGGGGTTTGTCTGGTTTCTTCCTCCACCATTAATACTGGCCGTCATGTATAGCCTATATTGTGCTGAAAAATGGCATTAAACCATAAAAAACAAACAAATAAACAAAACATAGGACCTTGTCTGTCATACTTTCTTTTGTAGTATGATAGACCGGGTCCAATGATTTGTTTCCTTCAAATTATTGTTTTTTTTTCAACATCATGCTTAAGTTGATCACCTATGGTATAAACTACTATTTCACATATTACTTAATTGCCTGACAATAACTAGTGAGATGTAATTGAAGGCTGCAGTGGGTGAGCTCATTGTGCTAATTTACATAGGTAGGATCAGGATGTGAAACAACCCATTATAGATAATCAAAGAGATGCTAGATGCGTGTACATGAACAAAAGTTATTACACATTATTCCTTGAATTAGAATGTTTAAGCCATATGTATTGTATTTTTGACAAGTTTGTGAACAATGGCAATGTTTCGTTTCATTTCATTTGTGAAATAGTGTGCCAAGTGTAATTCATTTTTAAAGTTGATTTAGGAAGCATTTAGCTCTGAGTAAAGCCCCAAAAAAATAAATTTCAAAACTTTTGGTTGAATGAGTTTTCCTTTTGAAGAATGATACTTGCTTTACCTTTGAACCCTGTGTAATTTATATTTGAATTGTAGCTATTGCAATGTTGGGTGACAATATCAAAAAGGGGACATTTTGGTTATGTGGAAATTGGATACAAGGCTTTTGGAATTTCAGACAGGGCTTGTGAGTTTATTGAAGTCGCCAGCATGGGACCAATATCTAATAAAATGTTCTTTGAGCACTGCAAATATTAAGTGATGTGGGCTCTATCATTGTGACTCATGAATGTTATATGACGAAAAAATGTTAGAGGATAGGGATTTTGTAAAATGAATAACATGTTGCATCAGGAAAAGGACAAATCAATAGCGCTTTACCAAGTTTGAAAGATGAATTTGACAGTAATATAATACATCATTTAAAATTTGTGGATTTAACAGTATGACCTTTCAGCGAAAATTAACCAATGTGATATAGACTAGTTAAAGCGAATGTGTCTGCATTCTTTTACTACTCCATATTGATTTAGCCAAATTGTGACAAGAATTTTAACATAGTGCAGATCCAGATAAGCAGCAGACATAAATATACGTTTTTTGTGCGTTTTTCTGTAATTATGGCATGTAAAAAATATATAGATTATTCTTTTTATGTTCAGATTGTGCTTTTTTGCCACTTATATTAGTAATAATTAAGATTATACCTTTCAAGGGGCTGACATGTATGAACTTACTACAACGCAGTACATGTTAACATTTAAGATAATTTCCCTTTGATCAGGTACCTGGGTAACCGTAGCTAAGATTGACGGGTACCTGGGTGGCTTTTTCTAAATTCTGACATTATTACTCACCACCAAGATGATCTAGAAGGTTATTTTTTGGTCTCTCTTAGGAGATCCGCTAGTAGAGCTAATCCAGTAAGCCTCCATGAGCAGCTTCATCAGGAGAGACTAAGGGGTGGGGGACAGGAATGATCCTGTCTTACACTAATATCACTCTCTGGATGATCATGTTATTACCCATTTCTTCTGTTAGGCCAGGTTTTGGAGGAGGAGGAGGTTTGGATATTAGATAAAATGGTGAACAAAATCTACCACCGGCTATCCCAGACTTTTGTCCTAAGCCTTCTGGCACTGACAACAGATTCCCTCCAGTCTGGTGAGACAACATCTCTTCCAGACTTTGTTTGTGCACTTGATGGTTCAGGAGGATGCTTGGAAACTTTCATGTGAAGAAGAGTTCACCTGGAAGCAGAATGGGTATTTTTTCCCCAAATCTCTGCTTTGGTCTTTGGCCTTCATCTCCAGCTGTTGGGTATCACTTCTAACATTATTTGCTGGTTCATGGGATTGCCTTCTATTTAAAGCCCATACTCTTGTGACAATTGCTTCGCATTCCATTTACCGATCTTTCTTTTCAGTGACCTCCTTAAATCTCTTGATAAAGGAATCATTGCATACAGAAGCATTTCAACATTTTCTAGAGGCTGTGGTGAAGATGTGTCATGCACTGCCCATGTTGATGTTCCTCTCTGGAGGTTCTTCACCTCTGCATGGATGTTACCTGTCATGGTCTGCACCTCTTGGTTTCTTCTAAAGGGAGAGGGATGGGACAGATGTATCATCTTAGTTCTTAAAGGTTCCTCGGGTGTTTCTGAAAACATGATTTCTTTGTGTTTTGTCATCACTATCTCACTATCAAGAAAGCCTACACATTCTTGCCGGGGGGGGGGGGAAGCTTTTTTAGAGCTTAGAGCTTGTGCTATAACTTGGACCTATTTGAATCACTGCTGTTTATGTGACATTATGAAATCCACTTTCTGGCAATCTCCAATACCTTTGATCTTTGGCACATCTCAGTGAAGTCATGTTTTTGTTGGACCCTATCATGACGGGGCCCAACCAACCTACCATGTTACAATAGTGTACACCTACTGCAATGGCAAGTACACTAGTGTCTAATTTAGAATTTTTGAAGCTGTCAGCTTCCTCATAAGCAGTAAATTTAACAGTGTGATAGTAGCAGAAAATGTATGACTGCTATTTAAATGTAATTTTGTGGGTGTATAAAACTAAATTTAATTGTGCAATACTTACCTGCTACTGTTGCAAAAGTTCCACTCTACATTGATGTCTTGTACTTGAGGTCCAGTCAAAAGAGTATGGTGTTAAATATGTTGGCTAATGAGACTACGAAGTCAGACTGGGATAAGTTTCTTTTAAATTCTGGGCCTCCAATAATAATTGGCAGAGGGAATAATTAGCTTTGACTGGGGACTTCAGTCGCATAAAAGGAAAGCAATGCGATTGTAGCAGGTAAGTATTACATAATTATATTTGGTTTTACCCCCACCCCAACCTATCTGCAAATTTTGTATGTAAATTTTTTTTTACTTGTCCATATGGCAGGTAGACAAGGAATTTTCAAGGCTCAGGTGGAATGATTAATTTTCAATTTATATACTTTGCTTATTTTCCTTTTTTTTTTTTTCTTTTATTTTCCAGCATCAGAACAGAGAATAGCAGCCTATGAACTATGGACTTCCCCTTCAAACCAATTTTTCCTTGCTGGAACTGACCTGAAGATAAAGTGTATATTTGGTGGAAAGTAAGCTACCTTTATATCGTATTGTCTGCAATAGCAGACGGCAAGAGATCACAGATCATCAAAGCACCCATTAGCCGATGTTCACTCTTAAAAAATACACTATTTCCCTCCACTCCCTTAAATTCAAATGAGTTGATTAAACTTGATTATTAGTGAACAACTGATTTTCTAGTGCATGACTACATTTGTTATTTGCATGACTACATTTGTTATTTGCATGACTACATTTGTTATTTGCATGACTACATTTGTTATTTGCATGGTATTATTGCTCTACCTAGAATGATAAAATTTGGTGAGGGGATGCAGCTACACCATTCTGCACTCTTGTTGTTACAAAGAAAAGTCTCTTTGACCTAATTTTCACACTGCAGTAACTTCACTCAGGTTATTTGTTAAAATTAATTTTGTTGGCATTGTTCATGGCAGAGGTATAAAACTTGTTGATTGAGTTTATGTTTGATAATACCAAACAATCTCAACAGAAAAGAGTATTAGGACATATATTTTATGCCTAAAATTTAATTTTGACCTTAGAAACCTGAAAAAAGCCTTTAAAAAGTGAATGAAATCTAATTTTTAAAAAAAATGAAAAATATGGAAAAATGATGAATGGCTATACTCTGACACCATAAAAATGCTTTTTTTTATGCGTGGTTTTTATTAGGCTAGCCTAGTGGTTTAGAAAGCACAGTAATTTCTTAGCACTTGCGGGTAATTTTTTTAATAATTAATTTTCACTTCATTTTCCTTTTAATATAGAAGCAAAAAACTTACTTTATGAAATGTTTAATGGTGTGCTCACTTTGAAGATAATCTTGTAACTAGTTTCTGTCTTTGACTGCAAAAAAAATAATTAAAACCTTGAAAAACCCTAAAAATATAACTGTCAAATTTTAGAATTTAATACCACTTATTACCCTTGGTTAAGTACTTTTGTGTAGCTCATTAACACAAACACCTGTAGAATATTTGTTGGTGGTCTATGTATTCCTACTTAGAATGGCTTTAACACAAACACCTGTAGAATGTTTGTTGGTGCTATATGTATTCCCTACTTAGAATGGCTTTAACACAAACACCTGTAGAATATTTGTTGGTGCTTTATGTATTCCCTACTTAGAAGGGCTTTATAACAAACACCTGTAGAATATTTGTTGGTGCTATATGTATTCCCTACTTAGAATGGCTTTAACACAAACACCTGTAGAATATTTGTTGGTGCTTTATGTATTCCCTACTTAGAAGGGCTTTATAACACAAACACCTGTAGAATATTTGTTGGTGCTATATGTATTCCCTACTTAGAATGGTTTTAACACAAACACCTGTAGAATATTTGTTGGTGCTATATGTATTCCCTACTTAGAAGGGCTTTATAACACAAACACCTGTAGAATATTTGTTGGTGCTTTATGTATTCCCTACTTAGAAGGGCTTTATAACACAAACACCTGTAGAATATTTGTTGGTGCTATATGTATTCCTTACTTAGAAGGGCCTTTATTTTACTTATGACCACATGTTCCTGTTGATTTTCTTTGCTTCTTGTGAAAATTTAACAAAAAACATTTAGATCTTAAAATTAGTAAGGTTACTTTAATGCATGAGGCTTTTCTTCCAGTCCAACACCAAAAGTTTACTGGTCCAAGGTAAATGGGACACTTCCTGATAGAGCTTCAATAAAAAGTTTTGGTCAGGAGTTATGGATCACCAATGTACAGCTAACTGATCAAGGAAACTACGAGTGTGAGGGGATCAATCTGGAAACCACCCAAAGGGCAACCAAATCTATCTACATTACAGTGGAATGTAATAATAATTCTTCTTGTTCTTGTTCTTCTTCTTGTTCTTATTCTTCTTATTATTATTATTATTTGTATTATTATTATTATTATTATTATTATTATTATTATTATTATTATTACTGGTTACAGATCAGATGAGCTTATACATTTTATTATCTCTGGTGACTAGGTTTTGTCCTACACCATCTAAAATACATTAGGTTTGTACTTGCATGCTTCTTGCATTAGGTAGTTGTTTATGAATAAAAAATATTGCTGATCTGACCACTAACATGGCTACTTCAGTAGCAATCTAATGGTTATTTTGTGGCATCTTAATAATTTGTTGTTATATTAACATTGGTTTATCACTGCAATGCTTCTAAAGTTACATAGTTGGTCTTAGTTGAAAATGGTGTACATATATGAGTTCCAGCATTGCCTTCACAATGATCATTTATTAAAGTTTTTGATAATTGCTCTAGATGATCGGACAGTTAGAATGACATGGAATTTTCACTCCTTTACTTCCTATGGTACCCCTTAAATGAAAATGGTGCCAATCGGACCTCCAGAATAGCTGCCATGATGGCTATTTTTACAGTCCCAGTTGTCATTTCTCTTAAAAATGGATATTTGTCACAGAAAGATTACACATAAATGAAGTTTGTCCTAAATAAAAATAATGAAAATCTGACCATATTAAATATCTTGTAATTGCTACCATTTATATTTTACATGAAATTTTCTCCAAATGTTGTCATAATGAAATGGTGTAAATCTGACATCCAGCATGGCTTTCACAGATGCCATCTTAAAAATCTGTTAATGAAATGGTGCAGGCTTCCACAGTTGCCATCTTGAAAAAACATTTATCCATACTTGTATATGGATGGTCTTATTAATGAGCTGTTACGTTTTTAGGATATATTTAGTCAGTACTTGCTTCTAAATATCATGGCTTTCAAAAATAGATATGTATTTTGTTTTGAATTTTTACCCTGTATATCTATCTCATCACTGTTAAGAACAAGTTTGATAACCAGTCATGCTTGACCTGGGAATCAAGTTCAAAGTCAACTTCTTAGTCACCTGATCAGGATCATGTATTTATGATGGAATTTTTATCAAACATGACTGCTATTTTCCCGGAAGAATACATACCAGAATGCAGGTTAGACTATCAAAACTTGGGTCGCTGATTTATTAAAGACTTGTAAATATAACATTTCAGGCAAATATTTACCTTGGTTTCATTCAAACTTGACGCTTTGTTTACATTGACAGCAATAGAGATGAGTTTAATGATTCATCCATGATATTTTAACTCTGGTATATTGAATATGTTTTATCATGTAATCGGTGCATTATGATCATTTTGATGTCTGTGTACATGTCCATTCATCCATCTGCCCTTACAGATGACCATACTCTAGATTAACCCTATTGTAAAAAAATTTTGGTCAGTTACACAAGTTTAGTTTGTAAATAATAATAATGAGGACTTTGTATAGCGCCTAGTCTTTCGAAGCTCTAAGCGCTTTACACCATCAATAATGATATGACTACACTACAGAAAAACAAATGACAAAAACAATGAAATTGGAAAACATAAAAACATGCTGAAAACATATAAGATACAAAACACAATTAGGTCTCTAAGTTATATGTCAGCAGTTAAAGAAAACTTTTATCAGGTACCTGTTACCCAGGTACCCAATCAAAGGGAAATTTAAAACCTAAACAAGTAATGATTTGTCTACAAATTTAAAATTAGCCCCAAGTGGCTGAGTGGTATAAAGCACTCTCCGT
This sequence comes from Unio delphinus, assembly GCA_029339505.1. NCBI lineage: Eukaryota > Metazoa > Mollusca > Bivalvia > Unionida > Unionidae > Unio > Unio delphinus. Next base: position 4,247,757 of record JAQISU010000433.1, on the reverse strand, counting down.
TACTGATCACTGCCATCTCACCTCTGTCTGCGTGGGATCGAGTCTCAGATTCAGCAATTGTGGGTATGTGAGAAAGCTTGCAAGTAGCTTCTTGTGGGTCGGTATAGAATTTCCTGGGTTCTTCCTCCACCATTAATACTGGCCGCCATGTATTGCCTATCACGTGTTGAAAAATGGCGTTAAACCATACAACAACAACAGCAACAAATTTAAAACCCCAATGAGCAATGATCTGTTTGTTTATACAGTAAGAGTACCCTGGCTTCCAAAACTTCATGTTTACATGTCAACAATTGTCATTTTCAGCACAACCATGACAATTAATACCCACAAAATAAATGCATTGACGATTTAGCACCAATATGTGGGCAGCGATAAATAATACACAGTTTTCTCCTCATGCTGCTGTGCATGGGAGTTGTTTAAGTGACCTGTCTTATAAATGAGAGAGCCTTTATTCGGAGAAGATTGTGTGTCTTGAAAGTGCTTTCAAACACAATGACAGTATTTTATTAACATAATATCATGTCATAATGTAAAATGTCATAATAACATAAAATCATCTCATAATAACATAAAATCATGTGATAATAATGTAAAATGTTATAATAACATAAAATCATGTCATAATAATGTAAAATCATCTCATAATAACATAAAATCATGTCATAATAATGTAAAATCATGTCATAATAACGTAAAATCATCTTACTATATTGGGTCTTATAATCCAAAAATCAGTAAAAGCAGACTAAATTATATAGCTGTGATAAAATTTGATTGAATGAGTACATGACCTTTTCTTCATCATAAGGGGTCTACTTCATAAGAAGGGCAAGCTAATACTTATTAAGGGGTCAATTTGTGAGGGACCACTGTATTATGTGATAATGCATGAATAAGCTGCTTGTAGTATATATATATATATATATATATATATATATATATATATATATATATATATATATATATATATATTAGTGCATTTTTTAGCAGGTTTAATGAATTTTAAAGCTAATAAACACAGTTTTTTTTTAACTGTTAGTGTTATTCGACCCACCTGGTACACATTGCTTTGTAAGATGTATGGGTGTAGCAAAAAATGCTTCATTGATCACTTTTACTTTTGAAAGTTGATCTGGTCAAACCTAATTGATCAAAAGTCAAAATGTTTTCTCCCTATCTCAGAATTTATCTCGCCTCGGAAGCGGGAGGTCGTGGGTTCGATCCCCGGCCGAGTCATACCAAAGACTTACAAAAATGGTACTAACAGCTGCCTCGCTTGACGCTCAGCATTAAGAGGTTAGTGTTAGGACTGGTCGGCCTGGTGTCAGGATAATGTGACTGGGTGGGACATCATGCTACATGTCTGCGGCATGATGCCTCAGTGCTAGACATCACTTTAAACTGTCTCACAGCAGACATCGTAGCGATATGACTGAAAAATTGTTAAAGCTACGTTAAAAATCCTAATCAAACAAACAAAATCAGAATTTATCTGCAGGTGGAAGCAAAAGTCAAAAAAGACATTTCTTCCTATCTTAAATTTATCTAAATATACTTTTTGCAGTCATTCAGACCAAAATTACATTATAAACTTCAAAGGATCTCACTTTGTAAACACAAAGGTGTGTCTCAGTCAGCCAGTGAAAAGATGCCAATGCAAGAGGTATGTCTCAATCATCCAGTGAAACTGTTTGGTTTGGTGTTTTGCAGCACTGCAACACAGGTAGGTTTAGTGGTTAAGAAATGAGTGAAGTGCTTTGCTAAGGACACATCACAGTAACTAACTGGAGATGATTCAGTGGTGGGATTCAGACCCACGCCCTTTCAGTTTTTTTTATGGTTTAATGCCATTTTTCAGCACAATATAGGCTATACATGGCGGCCAGTATTATTGGTGGAGGAAGAACCCGGAAAATATCCGGAAAGAACCACCGACCCACGAGAAGCTACTGGCAAGCTTTCTCACATAACTAAATTTGCTGAATCTTAGACTCGAACACACGCAGCCAGAGGTGAGATGGCAGTGGTCCATAACGGACATCGCTTTAGACCACTCAGCCACTCGGGGCCCCACACCCTTTCAGTTATGAGTAGGCACATTAATTACAATGATGCACTACAATCAGGACGTCATCTGGTCATCATTATGACATGTTATGAAATTTCATGAGCCAATCATAAGTTTACAAAATTATGATGGCCTTACTCTGTAATTTCAAGAAAAGCATTTCTTAAACCAACCCTTAATTTACAGATTTCTTACAGAGTCATGCTTGCGGTGTGACTGAATGACACTACCTCCGTTTACAAACTTAATGTGGTGCTGCATAGAATTTTAGCTGTATTGCAATATGTAATGTGCTGGCCTATTTTGATATAAAATACAATGATATAGATAGTGAAATAATGTGATAGGATTAATAAAGTACATTTTTGTATGTAATAAAAAAAACAGCTCATGACATATGGATTTTGTTATAAAATATGTTCATGAACTTTACTTTGCAGGGAATGGAAGCATGCTTTTTATATGCAAGTTTGCATTATCAGTTCAATGAGAGAAATTAGCTGTACCGTATATACTCGTTTACATGTAAAGTCCAACTACAAAAAACATTGACCATGATATGCTGTCACACAATGGGACATGTGATGGCAGATCTGGATTTGTGCAATTTGCAGTTAGACTCGACTTACATGTGAGTATATATGGGTACATTCAATCTTGATGTAATTTACTTCCAGCTGCCCCAATATGGGTAAAAGAACCAAAGGATGCAGAGGTGGGTACTGGGGAGAGTGCAACATTTATTTGTACAGCCACAGGGATTCCTGCTCCTGAATACGCCTGGTACATTGATGGAATTCGATTGCAGGGTGAGTGTTTATGGTTATGTTTGGTACCTCATTGGTGTTCCATTGCTGGGTAAATGTTCATGATCACCCAACCCTTACATGTGTTTTAATTGATCATTGTTTATTTGTTGTGAACACCAGATACCATGTATACTTGCTTATAAGTTAGGTCCAGCTGCAAGTAACACAGACACTGATCTAATGACACACATTGCACTGGCAGATCATCATCTATGTTGATTATTCTGCTGATTAATTCAGACAGCTGCATAGACCTAGTGGTTGGAGGTCTGGGTCAGTGCAGTTTTCAGTTGGATCTGACTGAAATGCAGTATATACATGAGTCATTTGACACCCCTGCCCATCTCATTAGGAAACCCAGAGCCATTGGAAAGAAGCATATTTATTATTTTATACAAATTGCCTATAAGACAGAAATAAATTATTTATTTAGAATAACATGGACAGTAGTTTTCAACATAAAGCCCCAAGCTGTCAGTTTATTTGGACAGCATTGTTTATGATGCATTGAATGAATTTAAACTATGCTTAGCCTACTGGAGTTAGATTTTTCATTTAATTTTGAAGTCCTTATACTTTATCAGTATTAGAACACTCAGATGGAGCCACACTATCAAATCCATGCTGAATTTGTCTTGATCACAAAGGCGTTTGATGCATACTTTTAGGCGTGAACAACATCTTCATGATTCTGACATGGGTATTGTTAATTTTTGTTTTCCATTGTTCGCAAAATATCTTGACTTGTTAATCCTTACCCTTTGACCATAAGCCTCACTGGAATTACCCTTAATTCATAGACAATGAATAAAAACCAAAAAAGTGAAAAAATGATTGTTGGAGTTGGATCTGGATATTTGCTTTTCTGGGGTTTGAATCGGATTCTGGTTTTCCTATTAGATTCACTGGAATTGGTCACACTGACTTTAGGAGTACCTCTGACACTTCAATATGCCAATGTTTTTCATGTTTGATTTGTGCTTTTCTCAAACGTTTGAAGTTGTTAGCATAAACAACATTAATACAGCCTGGATATTCATCAGTATTAGTGAACAGTTTCCTTTTACCAGATCTCAGATGGGTTCAAGATTTGTTATTCAGTGATATTTGCATCTCTGTCAAAAGTAATGATATCTGTTTTGAACTGGACTTTATGCATATAAATTGAAGATGTAACAATTAAAGAGATTTTATTTCCTGGATTCCTACAGACATGAAATGTGTCAATTTCCATTTTACAAGATGTGTAATGAGATTTTCTTTCCAGGATTCCTACAGACTTGAAGTGTATCGACCTCAACTTTACAAGACAAATAATACTATATTTTTTTTCCTATGGATTCCTACAGACATGAAGTATATCAATTTTCACTCTTCAGCACAAACGTTTTTTAATGTCAGTCATTTAACCTTTCTTTGAAGATATACTACAACTAGAAAAATATTGGACTATCTTTTTTAAAAAATGCAGTTTATGGGTTCTGTTCTTGTTTTGATTATTCTTAGCTTTGAAATTTTTTAGAACAAAGAAATAATTTTGCTATGTTATTTTCTTACTTTATAGATGTACGAGATCCAAGAATATTTGGCAATCAGCATTTTCAGAAGCCAAACAATAACAACATAACCTTTGTGAATCTGACATTGGATTATCATATGAATATACAGTGTAATGCCAGCAACAAACATGGCTATGTGTTTTCTGATGTCTACTTAAATGTTTTAGGTAGGCTTTTTATTCTGTTTCTTTGTGTGTGTGTGTGTGTGTGTGTGTATGTGTGTGTGTGTGACATAATCTGGATGTTTTGCATCATGACATTTTCTACTTCCAAATTTTGTTATTGGTTTTTGACTTGCAATACATATATAACACAAATATGAATTTTTATATTTTAAATTTTTTATATGAATCTTTCAGAATTTAACAAATGTCTGACCTAGAAGAACTGAATACACTCATTAAAACACTTGATTTAAAAGTTTTTTTGTACCAAATTTCAGTCATTAAACACACATTGATTCAGTGTAATATTTTGGAACTTAACCAATATTGGAAATAATTGCTTGATATAGTGTCATTGTATACTTCAGCTAAATGTCAAGTAAAAAGGCATGATGCACAAAATTATCAGATACTTTATTTGAGACAGAAAATGGTGATGTAGGACTCAGCTTCTGACTTCCAAAGACCCACAACTCTGCATACAAATATTCTTGACACATTTAAAAAAAAAAATTAAAACTGTATAAACAATACCAGATATTGGTAAAGAAGTTTCATGTATTACCACTATTTACAAAATTTGATGTATACTGTTTGTAAACAAAATACTTTTCATATGGATTTTGGTTTGAAGCAGATATATTGACAAGTCTTCCAGTTAATGAAACCATTCTTAGCTAAAGAAATATATTTACTTGAATCTTATTTTACGACATGCCAATAGAGAAAGAAAACGAAAGACCAGAGTAAAGGATTAACAAAGTCAGACAGTTACACTAAAACATTCAGATTTACAGACAAGAATCCTGGATACCATACATAAAGGATATCATACATAAAAGAATCCTGGATATTGTACATAAAAGAATCCTGAATATCATACATAAAGAATATCAAACATAAAAGAATCCTGGATATCATGCATAAAAGAATCCTGGATATCATACATAAAAGATTCCTGAATATCATACATCAAGGATATCATACATAAAAGAATCCTGAATATCATACATAAAGGATATCATACATAAAAGAATCCTGGATATCATACATAAAAGATTCCTGAATATCATACATAAAGGATATCATACATAAAAGAATCCTGAATATCATACATAAAGGATATCATACATAAAAGAATCCTGGATATCATACATAAAAGATTGAATATCATACATAAAGGATATCATGCATAAAGGAATCCTGAATATCATACATAAAGGGTATCATACATAAAAGAATCCTGGATATCATACATAAATGAATCCTGGATATCATACATAAAGGAATGCTGGATATCAAACAAAAAATATTCCTGGATATTATACATGAAAGAATCCTGGATGGCATGTATACAAAAATCAATATTATACATAAAACAAATCCTGGATATCATAAACTTGATAGTATAGCAAATTTAAGGTGCAATTTATAAAAAGTTGGGGAAAAAAATTGGATGTAAAAAATTACTGCATCTCAGTTTGGTATGTTTGTAACCTTATTCAAAAGAAAGAGTTTTTGAGTAAGAAATGAACTATCTTTCTTCATTTATAGCTGAGGCTCCTACAATAATTGAGCCACCACCACCCATGTTGAAGGTTGCAGAAGGAAAGACTGTTAACATTACATGTAAAACAAGTGGAAAACCAGATCCTCTCATCACTTGGTACCGAGGATCAAGTCTTATTACAGGCGGTCGATACACCATTCAGGACTCAGGGAGTCTTACAATAGAGGTCAGTAAATTACAGTGTACGAGTCCAAACTTGTACGATGCACAGTGTATTTTATAATATGCACATTGTATTTTTAAAGTAAAATAATATCATTCAGGGTTATTATGTTTGCCTCTATTAGTCCATTTATATGTATGTGTGCCGGCAGACTGAAGACAATGTTTTGGACTGAAATTTACAAAATCTGACTGAACATAATATAAATTGGTGGCATGCATTTTGTTTATAGATCTGAGTCTCTTGGACCCTGGGGAGGTGTCAGAAGGGTAAAATTATTAAAATGTGAATTTAATGCCAAAATATATTTATAAACATTTTGTATATGGAATAGACAGTCCAGGAAGTGATTTTTAATGCAGCTAACATTGGTCCATGGGTTTGTCTCTCAAACTCCAGAACTCCAGTAACTTAGCCCCTGGCTTACAATATCAAAACTATTAAGATCCCCACCCTGTAATTATATATATATATAAGGTCTATCCTTACTCCCCAGGATATATATATATATATATATATATATATATATATATATATATATATATATATATATATATATATATATATATATATATTGGGCAAAGTCAACTTTTTGCAATTTGACAATTCTGTCTCGGTATATCCATAATGCCAATACATTGAACCCCTGGGTTTTAACTGGTAAATATGACATCCGAATATTATCTATCTCTCTTTCTATCTATCAATGTTTGTATGTCTGTCTGACTCTCTGCATGCACTTAGTAGACATGTAAAGAAAAACTCAGATTTGGGGTGATAGGTCTATCCTTACTCCTCAGGAGATTTAAACCGGTGTCATAGCTTTGAGTTCCATTTTTGTGTGTGTGTGTGTGTGTATACACACACACAAACAGAGTTTGACTCCGCTTTCAGCCAAGTAGTTAGAGCATCTGCCTCAGATACTGGTCGTGGGTTCAAACCAAAAATATGGTACTAAAAGCTACCTCACTTGGTGCTCAGTATTATGAGATTAGTGTTAAGACTGGTCAGCCTGGTATCAGGATAATGTGACTGGTTGGGACATCATGCTACATGTCTGCAGCATGATGCCCCAGTGCTAGACATCACTATAAACTGCCAGTCTGCAGACATCATAGTGATATGACTGAATTTTGTTTAAAGCTACGTTAAATCCAAATCACACACACACACACACACACACACAGATTTGAATATAACATGATAGTGTCATACTTCCCAAAATGTCATGTACATGAAAAAATTGTTCTTCTTAAAAGTATGATAAAGTTTACTATCATTTTGGTTAAGAGAACAAGTATGAATTCTAACAGATGATCATGGCATGGCTTCTGAAATTTCATATAAAAGTGACAAATAATAAAAAGTTTATTCAGTAATTATACTTGGCTTCACCAGTGTTACAAATAATGAATTTTATTTCACCATTTGAGTGACAAAATATAATGTCTGATGATTTTGTTGGCATTTTTGGATTTTTACACTTGTTTATGCAATCTTGGGGTTTGTTGTAGGGTTTAACGCCATTTTTTAGCACTTGATAGGCTATACATGGCTGCCAGTATTTTTGGTGGAGGAAGAACCCGGGAAAACACCCAGAAAGAACCATGACCCACGAGATGCTACTGGCACGCTTTCTCACATAACTACATTAGCCAAAATTTAGACTCGAACCCATGCAGACAGAGGTGAGATGGCAGTGATCTGTAATGGAGAGCGCTTTAGACCACTCTGCCACTGGCGGCCCCCATCTTGGGTTTGTAATGGAGATATTCAAATATACCATGAAAGGAAGCTGCAGACATCTGGCATGAATACTGTAAGCTGTGATGCATTCTAATAGCCATGCTATTGGACTGGCTACATTTTGACCAACCTTTGCAGGCAGGAACAAGAGCAACTACAATCAACCAAATAACATAATTTTGTTTTTTTAAAATGTACCCGGGATATATTGTTTGCTGAACCTTCATAGAAAACTTATTTCCTTAGTTTTGTATCAAAATAAAGCAAATGAAAAAACATTCAGTCTCGGTCAGTGTTCTACAATAATTTGATGTTGCCACTATAATAACAGACAGACATTTGTTTGATCCTCCAAAGTTTTCCTTCAGTGGTGACTTCAATAATGCATGCAACCTTCATCAAAGCACGCTAAATACAATCTTCAATAAGGATAAATTACCATCATCAAATTAAGTCAGCACCAACCTTAAATTAAAGCAATGGAATCTGGTGGAATTTTGAATTTTCCAAATTGACTGGAAGACATTGGTTTTTCTGTGAAAGTTTCTTTTTGCAGGAAAAACATTGATTCTTATAATTGCTACCAATGAAGGCATAAAATGCAAATTTCCAGTCTTTTAAAATGATGTAAGACTGGCCATCAAATTAATTGAAGGTGTTTAACTTTCTCATCCCCAAGTTAGCCTTGGCAAGGTGATAGCTTTTGTTGATAATCAGATATAGATTCAATGAGGACTACACTTTTTTATATTCATGTTTCATGTGTTTTCTAATGGGATGTGACTAATACATGAATTTTATAATGTGATCTGTATTGAATTTCATGGTTTTTTGCATATACATGTATAGTACTGAAAGCATTATGGATTTTACTGCACATACATTAGTTGTCAATATGCAGTTTTTATTTCAGACTAGTTTTGTCATTCTTTAATTAAAAGCAAGAATGTTGTGGTTCTCATTGGACCCATATGGCATTATTTTTTTTTTTTTAATTTGTTTTTGTTACATGTTTAAAAAATTGAGTTATATATCAAAAACGAGATTTCCTTTGGTTATTACTGACTTGCATGGTGACATAAAAATAAAGGTATTGCAGTGGTATGTAAAAGAATAAGGAGAGGGAGTCCTACAGTATGCACCATTGAAAAAACTGCATATGTTGCTGGCATGTGGCTTGAGCAAATTCTTCTTTTTTTGCAGAATGTTGTTCTAGCAGATGCAGGGATATACCTATGCCAGGCCAGTAATATGTACAAGGCCAATGTTACTTCTACTGCATGTGAGCTGCAGGTCAAAAGTATGTCGTCTTAGAGTTTACTTATTTATTGGTTAATATGTTTCCATTTCTGTATGAATATCATCATCTCCTGGGTAGCCTTGGCAAGATGATAGCTGTCTTAAGTTGACCAAAATCTAGGCTAATTTATCGTGACTAATATGTATGTTATTTTGTTTTGCATTTAATGCCATTTTTCAGCACATGATAGGCTATACATGGTGGCCAAAATACCTGGTGGAGGAAGAATCTGGGAAAACCCTGGTTAAGAACCACTGACCCACAGGATGCAAGTGGTTCTTACCAGGGCTTGGCAAGCTTTTTCACATACCCATGATTTGGCTGAGCCTGAGACTTGAACCCATTTAAAAAACAGGAACAATGACAGTGTTCAGTAAAAATGAGTGCTTGAGAGCACTTAGGGCCCTGGTGTATGTGTGCATGTGTGTCATGATTAACCTAAATAGTTGGGTCATCAAATTTTTGTACACAATATTTTCAGAATTTGTAATAATTTCAAAAAATACAAATATTTCCAGACACCAAACAAGTTTTTCTTAAAGCCAGCCCCCCTCCCTATTCAAGTTGTATCCCATACTAAGGAATGCTTTATCTATGCTCAAACCTGGTGGTTGTATAATCCATTGACTGGCCATGAAATGGCTTTCATTTCCACTAATTGTCAAATGGAAAAACTTAAAATTAGTTGTCTGTAGCAGCTAACACATGCCATGACCAAGAAGTTCCTTAATGTTAATGGTAATGCTATAAAGGAAAACTAACCATTCACCTTAAGGCTTAATTAATGAATGAATCCAATTAATTACTGTAAAATCAATGTTACATTGAGATAACATGATTGCAGGCTACTTTTACATTTACTACTGGAGAGTTAAAAAAGGGAGACAAAGCAGTCATGCACATTAGTTCTACAAAACAGCCTGTCTGATTGGTCTTGAGTATTAAATGGGTTAGTTTTATGGATAGTATTCAGGAAGATTTATAGTTTTCCTTTGAACACAAACATCTGGACATTGGGAAAGTAGTTATTTTTAGTGTCCCATTATTTTAGTCAATTCTCTGTGTGTATGTATGTGTATGTATGTATGTGTGTATCTACATACATACATACATACTTAGGCCCAACTTGATTCGATAACCCGTTCTAGCCCGGATTGTACGCACCGCCCGTTCTGTACTTGATTCATAGTAAGTAGATACCCCCGTGCGACCGTTTGTCACCCGTACTAAACACTCCGGCCTATTTTAAATCAAGATGGCGACAGCAGAAGAAGACACGTGACATACACATTGCTATCTCCGCCATTTTCGCCGTATTTTTCTTCCTTGATCGGATCACCCGGTCAATACGCCGAATCACGTGATAGTATCATCACGGTCCTCCGGTCGGGCGATAGAATCAAGTTGGGCCATACATACATACATTTTTAAATGTGTAAGTATGTAGCAGGAGTAAACAATTTGAAAATCCATTGGTATCCCATGGCAATCCAATATTCAGCATTTGTTCTTGTTGCCCAGTAAATTACTGTAGTTGCCCCCCCCCCCCATTTATATAATGAAATGTATTCAGCAACTTTTGATGCATATATAGGACAAGGTACATGATTTCAGAAAAATATGTTGCATTGTGGGGTATTTTTTGTGCAGTAGAACAATCAGTAATTTTCTCTAGTATTCGTATTACTTGTATGGATGTGTATTCTTTGTCAGAAGAAGAAATATTGTGTAGAAATTTCTACTTAAAAAAAATGGGATTTGTTTCCTAACCGCAAGCATGTGCAACTTCCTTTTAGTACATGGGCCTGATGACCATTAATTAAAGTAGTTAGCCACACCTGACCTTAGTCTTGACCATATCTTATACTTTTGTACATATTTGACTGTACTTCAAAAGTTTCTTGCCCATTTTTTTACAGGACGTACTCGCATTGAAAACTTTCCTATGGATTTAGAGGTTATTGCTGGAAATGAAGGAAAGTTCACTTGTTCTGGGTCAACAGATACAGATGAAGTCGGTAATCTGGTAGTTTCATGGGAGAAGGATGGAAAGGAAATCTCCACAGAAGATCAGAGGATGTCGCAAAACTTTATGGATAATTCCCTGACTATTTCAGGAACAATTGTTCGTGATTCTGGTGTCTACACTTGTATTGTATCTAATGGTCTGGATGAAGCAAGGGCAGCTGCCATTCTTACTGTCAAAGGTAATAACAATGCCAGAATAAAGCTACATTGAAACCATCCTTCGTGTAAAGGACATTCAGGGAACATAGAAAAAAGTTTTCCTTGATGCAAAGTTGTCTGATATAGAGGTTTGAAATTAAAGCAAGTAAAGGTTGATAATTGCTATCCTTCATAATCATGTGTCCACAATGTGGATGTGTCTGACGAAGCATGTTTCACCATATGCTATACTTTATGTAAACTTTGTTCATGTGAACCATAAAAATAGTCTTCATTATCTGACACAAAATTGCAGCCATTACATGGATTCCATTTCATTTGGTCTTATTTGTGTTATTCTGTCAAAGTTATTGCTGGGAAAATATCAACACATTTCTAGTTTTAATGTAAACCAGTCATGATGCATAGAGAATGTTTTTTAATGTAAATCAATCATGATGCATAGAGAATGTTTTTAATGTAAACCAGTCATGATACATAGAGAACGTTTTTAATGTAAACCAGTCATGATAGATAGAGAATGTTTCTTTAAAGTAAACCAATCTGGATGCATAGAGAATTTTTTTTAATGTAAACCAGTCATGATGCATAGAAAACGTATAGTTGTTACTACAGGGTTTACATGGTCTTTAAAGGTCATTGAAAGTCCTTGAGCAATGAACACCTCAATTTAAGGCCTTGAAAGTCATTAATATTTCACCTAGGTCATTGAATTTTAGAAATTTGGTTAAGAAATAAAATATGATTTCAAATTTTATTTTTGAGTCATTTATTTTACACTGTGATGGCTGGAAGTATGGTTTGATTTTCTATCATTAGCTAGCTATTCCACTATTCTAATCAGGACCGCTCCGGTGGCCTATTAGAACATCTACCCCATTTGCAAAAGATTGTGGGTTCAAACCCCGGCCAAGTCATACCAAAGACTTTAAAAAAATGGTACTAACCACTGCCTTGCTTGGTGCTCATCATTAAGAGGTTACTGTTGGCCTGGTTTCAGGATGATGTGACTTTGTGGAACATCATGCTACATGTCTGCGGCATGATGCCCCAGTGCTAGACATCACTATAAACTGCAATACTGCAAACATCGTAGTGATATGACTGGAATTTTTGATAATACGGGCTAGGCAATCCAAAAGTGCTGAATTCATATTTGATGATTTATTAGCAAATAGGTCTACTGGCTGATGGTAGTGATGGCAGTTTATTTTAAAGCTATGAATTACATCAGACTATTGGAGCTAGAAAAGTGTAAAAATGAGAATTTTGGCATATTTGCCTTGATTGAAATTGCGCTTTGAATTAAGTGGGTCACATATGTAATCAGAACTGGAACTGATGTCATTTTGAAAGCTTGGAAATATATTACACTGCAAATAGATTTCAGCTTTTTTGGCCAAAATCGACACACCATATAACAAATTATTAACTTTTCAATTGCTACATATGTAATGTTAATAGATCTGATCTAAACATTTGGACCATTCATTTAGTGAGTGTTAGCACCAATTTGTGTACTTATAAACACAGGTAACTTTTCCTTATTCTTGAGGAGTGTTTCAAAATATTGTCTGCATTTTTTATTTACTACTAAGTTTACAGGTACAAAAATGAATGAAATTCAAACAATGATCTGTAGCATGGATTTATATTCTTTGATTCACTTGGAGTATATTTTCTTTTCAGATTAATTCAATGCAAGGTGAATTTGAATGTACAATTGGGGACAATTTACCACCAAATTATCCTAGATATGAAAACATGTGGCTTCATTTTCGCTGTCTTGTTAATTCACAAAAATAAATGTCACATACTTTTTTTAATTTAAGGTACTATAAAAATGTTTATAGTTTTGACATCTTTGCCTTTGTTCAAAGTCCAGAAAGTTGTAACAACATGCTCATGCTATTTGTAGATTTTTAAAATTTTGATCAGCGTTTAACATAATATCTTAAGGTTTGAGTGAAAAAATGTAATGAGGGTAAATCCAGAAATTTACCGGTTCTCCTTAAAATGTGTTATTCAAAAATACCCTGAGCGTAGCTAAATATAGCCTTAAAAGTGTTCAGTTAAATTAAAAATATATTTGAAAAATAACATTAGGAAGCAAAATTAATTATTTAATCGAAATATTGCTGTCTGAATAAGCAGAATATTGCATTAACCCCTGGAGGTTTTTGCTGTTTTCACATGAAATGCGAGTAGGAAACACATTTTGGGGACTATTTCTGAATACATTTTTTGCTTAATGGATCCATTATTTTCATAAAAATGTGCACCTTATACTACTTTTGGCACAGGTTTACCTGTGTGTTCAGTTCAGACTGGTCTGCCTTAGATCTGAGGCCAGACAGTCTAAAATCTGGACACAAAATCTTATTCCGACCATGGGCGAATTTGGGGTAAAAAGAACAGGTCCAAAATATTCAGTTTCTCCCTCTGTATTTTGTAGTGCTACTAAAACTTCCATTATTTGGTATCATTGTAGAGCTAAATCTGTCTACCTTTCTATAATACCACCCACTTTAGTGTATCATACATGACCTTGTCGCTACAGAGCTTGGCTGTAGGCTACTCCCTCCTGCCCCGTAAACGTGGCACCAGGGATTAATGTGTCAATGGACTCCTGATACAGCATTATAAGAGAGATAGCAAATTTGGCATAGTAGTCAGTAAAGCACCAATTCAAAAAAGTGAAACTTAAGCAGAGATTATGTTAGTGAAAAATATTATTTTGGAGCCAAAGTATGCATAAGACATTACCCACAAGCAGTGAAAAAATATAATCATAAGGAACAGTTTCCAAACTTGTTCCGGCTGGCTGAGCTAGTTATGTATTTGCCCTATCACCAGGGACATCACTGCACAGAATAATATTCATACAACATATTCATACAACATATTCATACAACATATTAAGCTCAGAAAAATCTACAGATTAGTGTATATATAGCTAGAGGCAACATCTTTTAAAAATGAAGTGTTGGGTATATAGCAAACTATGGTCATTTCCTCCTCCCTCTTTGTTCTGCTTCCCCTTTATTTTCATAACAGTTGGGTACCCTCACCCCCACAGATTGCATTGTGCCCTGGCAGTTTTGGGTCTGTGTAGTTTGTTTGGACTAATCAGTAGAACAGAGAACCTAGACAGTGATCTGCCAGCTCAATATGTTCAGGCATTGTATTGTTTGCATTGGATTCAATTTTTAAATTGTTATATATGGTATGTCCAAGGTCATTTTATACATGGGGATTTAAAAATCTTGAAGCTGTTCAGATTTTGCAGACATGTGCATTACCATGAATGACCCCAAAAAATGTATTTATAAATTTGCCGATACTTAAAACAAAATTTGATGAAATTGATTATAAAAGAATAGGACTAATATTTGTATGTGTACATTTAGGAGTGTTTTCATGTTTGTATTATTGTTCACAGATTTTAAACTATTTGTATTTGTTATCCCTCATTGTTTATAATATGGAGGTCAGTGCTCTGCATTTGTCTGTCCTTGAAACATTTTCATTTCAGTTATATAAGTCTCAGATTGTTAAGGTATTTCAAACAAAAAAACATAGTATACATATCAAGCAAGTTGCCCAGATGTTCCTTTTCCTGTTTGAATTTTCCACATTCAGTATTTTATATTTTATCAAAAAGCACAGTACTTAAATGTACAGCACTGGATCAAAAGCAGTGAAAAATTGGGTATTCTGGACCATTCAGTAGCTAAGTGGATCAAAAGTAGTGAAAAATTGGGTATTCTGGACCATTCAGTAGCTAAGTGGGGATCAGGGATTATTTAACTATAGATAACTCTTCCTACATATATTAATATATAGGTCATTTGTCTAAAGTCCTTGGTGGATGCAGTTTTATTTTCAGATAAACTGAGTTTGAGGTGAGGATGGCTACATTAACATAAGCTCCCATTTAATGATAAGCCACTCCACCACTGTTAACATTTTTCTCTAAGAAATTCTTGTAAAACATAATAGGCCCACTCCCACATTTCAACAAATTTACAAGGTACGACCCCTGGGCTTATCATATGATTGTAAACCAGCACATTTTGAGATACTGTATACACCCAGCGACACAGTTTGGTATATGGTGGTTTAAGTGATTGCTCCAGACTTCATTGAACCAGATCTGTAAGTGCTTTGTTCACTAATATAAGGTTGGGATATAAGACATTTCCAGCATATGCCTTCTTGTTTTCCTTTATAGACAAACCAGACAGTCCTACAGGTGTTGAAATCACAAGATGCAGGGATAAAAGTGCAGACATCAAATGGATCAAGGGAATGGACAACAATGCCCCTGTCAACTACTTTGTTGTTCAGTTTAACACCACATTCAACAAAGATCAGTGGATTTCCATTTACCAAGCCAAGGCAAATGAAAATACTGCCACAGTACCACTCTCACCATGGGCTAACTACACATTCCGTGTTATTGCTACAAATAAAATAGGTCAGAGTGCTCCAAGTTTTCACACGCCAACTGTCTGCCGAACCAATCCTGCTCGGCCTGAGAGGAATCCTGTTAATGTGAAAACCATTGGAGACAGCCGAGGATTTTTTAAACTTGAGTGGACGGTAGGATCACATATGCTTAAATATTTGCTAGAGAATGAATGAAAAGTTTGAATTTGAGATTTGAAGGTACACCAGTAAGTGTTGGTACTAAGCAAATGTAGTCAAAATGCTTTTAAGCCCACCCCTCTCTCTGTATGCATGTATGTATGTATGCATATATATATATATATATATATATATATATATATATATATATATATATATATATATATATATATATATATATATATATATATATATATATATATATATACACATACACACACACACACACACACACATTGACAATAACATTGTATTTAAAGTGTTGGTATAAAGCAAATTGATATACCTATACTATTGATATATCAAACTGTGATCTGCCCATGGTGCATTAATACGAATATATGAACATATTCTTTCAACCACAGGCCTATAGATCAATGGTGAATTTCTACTCATTCATTAATCATAAATTACATATGAAAATAATGATGAAAAGTATTAATAGTCCCTGTTTTCTAAATGTTATTAAAATGGTACACAATTTCATTGGAATCTTTTTTTCCACTCCCCTCTCATGCGAAAGCGCTGGATGAAAACATTAAAACTGAACTTGTAGTAAGTAACCTACAGTAATCTGGTTCATTGTATTTTACACTTTCCTTAGAATCTATCTACAGTGTTCATATTATCAATGATATGTATTTGCATTAGTCAATGACAATAGGTCGATCTGTTAAATTTGTTGGTTACGAGGCACACATATTGTATTGTTTTAATCCTTTGCTGCTGTTTCTTAAACCTATTTTAATGTTCTAAAAATCTATTCCTAATTATTAAATATAAAAATATCCAAATGGTCACCCCTACCTCCTCCCTATCTCTCTATCTCTCTCTCTCTCTCTCTCTCTCTCTCTCTCTCTCTCTCTCTTGTATATGGAATAGTGTAGCTAGATGCAGGCAAAAATCCACGAAACTAGGAGCATTTGGGATTTTTAATTGTGTTATATGACGATGTCTCTGGACCTATTAATGGTGGTAATGTTATTCAAGCTGTTCAAAGGGGAGACTTTAGAAATGTTAATTAATGCAGAACAATGACTTAAATGAACTGTCAGTATATCATTTAACAGAGTTTCAATTGGTTGCTAATTTCCTTATGCCAGTACATGAATTCCTGACAGTACAGGTTCAGGGTATATGTACAGTAAGCTAAATGTGTTTGCAATGCACTACTTTCTTTATAAAACCCATATTTCATGCTTAAATAATGAGTGTATAAATAAATATCAATAAATCTGAATAAAAATAGAAACTGAAAAAGAAAACAATCAACTTATGAATTGGTAAATGTGCTTGTGAACAAGAAAATCATAGAACTACATTTTATAGTGGACACACTCGCAGGGATGTGAGTTCATTCATTCAATACACAGTTGCCAGGAACATATCATAACTCCATTCAAAGTTCAAATATGTGTATTTGTATGTGATATAAACAAAATATATGTATAGTATGTACAATGATACACCATGAGATGTATAAAGCTTTCATTAAAAGGAAACTCAGGCAAGCCTTGATACCTTTTAATGAAAAATGTATACATCCCGTGGTATATCATTGATACAGTATACATACTATGCATATATTAGGAGTCTATGGTCTTAAACTAAGTTATAGAAAACCAGCAAGTTTTGTAAAATGCAACAGACAACTTATTTCCCGATAATACAAAATAAAAAGTTTTAAAAGAATTTAACAGTATTGTGAATTAAATTCCAAATAGTCCAAAACGTTGTATCACAAGTCCAGATGTATAAAGTTCCAACTGAATTTCCATTGGTATTCCATGCTCCAATATTGCATGTGTTGATATACCTGTAGTCTAGAATATGCTAATTTGGATGTAGCCTGAATTGTGGCGATGTGCTAAGTGTCTTTTGATGTATCAGAATAATGTGATCCAAAACTGTTCTTGTCTGAATTCACTCTAATTCCAAATTAATGTTTCTGTCCAAGAATATTATTGACAACCACATTGTAATATCAGGGAATAATAATTGGAATAAATAATTCCTCAAAAATGAAATACTGAACCAAAAAGTAACACTGATTCTGCTAAAGATGTTCATGCAAGAATTGGTAATTTCTCAAGTAAACAGCTATTAAGTCCGCACTCTTAACATTGAGCTTTAATGCACTATATAGTTGGTTAAAAATCTAGATTGTACTTAGAAGTTATGGCTCATACAGTGAGAATTGTCTGTTAAGAGAGTGGTCCAAAAGCAATATGAAACAAAATGTCTGCAGACCAGACCTTAAGATACAGCCTAGAGTTGCAGTAGATAGATTATCAAACTCCGGGTTTTAGTTCAGTGTATCAGGCTCATGGGCTTGACTCGGAGTATCAGACTAATGGGTTCGCCTCATAGTTTCAGATTCATGAGTATGACTCATTGGTTTGATATCTGGCCAGGCAAACCTGGTCAGCTGCTTTGGTGTTTCCATGGGGAAAATCACTTGGTTCCCAATTCTTCTGCGTGGTATAGCCAGAAATGGAAAAAGTGCCATTAAAAATTAATATTTGTCATTAAATATTTAACTTCTGATTGGGAATATTGTTTTATTAGTTTTGAGAACATGTGACATAGACAACATTCAATAAAAAAAAATGTTGTTGCTAAGTTTGTGAAACCATGACATTTGACTGTCTACCTCGTATACATGTGTACCCTTTTTTTTTACAGCCCATGACACAAATTGAACACAATGGTGAAGGCTTTCAGTACATTTTGACTATCAAAGAGCGCGGAACTACACAGCCCCAGGTGTTTAACATTCCCAAGTGGACCACATCTCAGTTCAACATTTCTATTCCCAACAAGATATACACCCCATACCTTGTTACCCTGAAGTCAAAGAACAATGTAGGCGAGTCCATGCAAGACCCAGTAGAATACACCCTCTATTCATTCGAAGAAAGTAAGTTTGTGTTGTGTTGCATTTATATTTAAATATAGATCTGTGTCAGTAATAAATTTAAAAAAATAGACCTTGATCTGCTGGTGCATTATGCAGTGGCTTATCTGGGTTTATGTTATTTAGATATGACTTGAACAAATTTAGATGCAGTATAAAAATTTAGTGAATTCTATATGATAAACACTTAGCTGCAATCAGCAAGAACTGATGACCTCAGTTTTCCACTCTGCAGTTTAAACTAAGAACATCTATTCTCCTCTTAGCTGGGATCAGTATAAACTGAAGATCTATATTCTCCCCTCTGCTGGAATTGGTATGAACTGATGACCTATATTGCCAGATTTGTTTAGCATAAAGATCAGGATCAACAAGCCCAAAATGTTTGTCATTCTGTATGTTTATTGAGAATAAAGTTTGAATCCTAGTACTATCATGATGTCCCTAACTTTGTTGCCCATACTAGCATGCTTAATGACAGTGACTAAGTATCTTCTCTGATTTCATTGCCCTTACTAGCATGCCTAATGACAGTGACTAAGCATCTTCTCTGATTTCATTGCCCTTACTAGCATGCCTAATGACAGTGACTAAGCATCTTCTCTGATTTCATTGCCCATACTAGCATGCCTAATGATAGTGACTAAGCATCTTCTCTTATTTCATTGCCCTTACTAGCATGCCTAATGACAGTGACTAAGCATCTTCTCTGATTTCATTGCCCATACTAGCATGCCTAATGACAGTGACTAAGCATCTTCTCTGATTTCATTGCCCTTACTAGCATACCTAATGACAGTGACTAAGCATCTTCTCTGATTTCATTGCCCTTACTAGCATGCCTAATGACAGTGACTAAGCATCTTCTCTGATTTCATTGCCCATACTAGCATGCCTAATGACAGTGACTAAGCATCTTCTCTGATTTCATTGCCCTTACTAGCATGCCTAATGACAGTGACTAAGCATCTTCTCTGATTTCATTGCCCATACTAGCATGCCTAATGACAGTGACTAAGCATCTTCTCTGATTTCATTGCCCTTACTAGCATACCTAATGACAGTGACTAAGCATCTTCTCTGATTTCATTTCCCATACTAGCATGCCTAATGACAGTGACTAAGCATCTTCTCTGATTTCATTGCCCTTACTAGTATGCCTAATGACAGTGACTAAGCATCTTCTCTGATTTCATTGCCCTTACTAGCATGCCTAATGACAGTGACTAAGCATCTTCTCTGATTTCATTGCCCATACTAGCATGCC
Source organism: Unio delphinus (assembly GCA_029339505.1). Lineage (NCBI taxonomy): Eukaryota > Metazoa > Mollusca > Bivalvia > Unionida > Unionidae > Unio > Unio delphinus. The sequence continues at coordinate 4,227,351 of JAQISU010000433.1, read as the reverse complement.
TAATGACAGTGACTAAGTATCCTCTCAGAATTTGGGGTTTGGGCAGAGTGCTGTAGGAGATTAAGGTTCAAGCTATTGGCTGGAAATTTTTCTGGTAACAACAGACCATGCAGGTGCCTCATGATTGAGCAGACCTGATTCTACCCTGTTTGCAGTTGGCATATGATGTACATGAGAAAGTATTTTATGTTTTTCTGTAAAAGATATTTGGATATACCTCCAAATATTTTGTGAATAAAATAGTTTTAACAATATCATAAGAAATATATTTAGCCCAAATGGCCTAAGTTGTTCAACTCGGATGCAGGAGGTCAGTTTTGAACCCCTGCCAAATCATACCAAAGACTTATAAAAATGCCTCACTTGGCTCTCAGCATTAAAAGGTTTGTGTTAGAACTGGTCGGCCTAGGTATAGCGTAACACATGTTGACATAAACACATTTTCTTCTTTAATAGAGGACTTTATTTAGACATGGCAGAGATTATTTCCTAGTGATAATGTGCTGGGTAAATATTCTTGGAAAATCATAATTTACTAAAACACTTCCTTCACAGCAATTACCAAGCTCCTGTATATAAAATTTTATTGTGTAGTTCCAAAAGTTCGAGTGTCTGAAATCGGTGTGTCTGAGACAGGATCAACAACTGCTAAGCTGCAATGGAAATGGGATAATGCATGGTTGACAGAGACGGGACGAATGAGAGATATTCAGGGAGAACTTAAAGGATTCAAGGTAAGAGAGTACATTAAATCTTTAATTCTAAGTGCTGTTGGCCTACCTATTTTGATCGAGTTTGGGAGATCTCAGCCAATGCTGAAGAATTAAGCAAGCTGTTTAATTACTGCTGATACTGTTGTACAGTAATGAATTATAGTTAATAATCAGTACTTGCAAAAAAATAAACTGATCAGTAAGTGTAATTTGTTATAAATTCTGGAAAAGCCATGCAAAGTTATAATTACTTTTAGATTAAATTACAATTTGTCACAGTTACTATTGATAGCAACTTGCAATCTTAAAGCACAGTTATAATAAAGGAGATACAAATGAGGACACCAAAAGAGAACTGGTGACATATTTTTTTAAATTAATTCTACATAATTGTATTCTGTGTGTTACATTGAACTCATAGTGCAAAGAACTTTGTTCAGCGTAAAATGTGAATTCACCAATGAGACTTATGAGTTGTGACAGACTGAACAGAAATAATGTAAGTGTACTCTGATTACCCAGATAAAAAAATAATTGTAATTGATTACTAAAGCATGTCAAAATGGTGACCTTAATTCAGTGCACACATGCACAGTTCAATGCAAGCATGCACAAATTGCAAAAATTACACAAGGAAATAAAAGTATATGTACTGTTCCATGTCTGCATGTGCAGGTCCCAAAGGTTATTAAGCAATGTCTGTGTAATCTTCATACTGCTAGAATTTTCTCTGATGTGCATCAGAATATGAAGAAAAAATATTTGAGAGTCAAGTTCACATTTTTTAATTAGAAGCATACTGAAATGCACATTAAGTATCTAATTGTAGTGCACTTTATTGTTTTGAGTTATTTTGTTTTTTAAAATAAAAACTGATCAATTTTCATCTGCATCCTGTTGTTGAATTGTGCTTGTTTTACACCGGACTTAATCCTGTCCAGGACAAAACACTTCTGTTGAACAGAAAAAGATTAACGTTTTTGTGTACCATTATTGTAAATGCCCACTAATTAACACTGACACCTACTTTGACACCTACTTTGTGGAATGACTACAGCAATGCAGCAAAAATAATTGTTGATAATCAAGGTGATCATTTTTATAGTGCTTTTATACCTTCTATATTAGATATTTTTTTGTGTGTGCAGATATCCTTCTGGGTTGTAAATGAAAAAGTTAGCACATTCCGAGAAGTTGATGTTCTAGTGGATGAGATCCTTCCACCTGGCCAACGTCGCAAGCGATCAACCCAATTTGCCATCTATACCCTGGAGAATTTACCGGCATTTAACCAGATTGAATGTACAATCAGTGTGATGAACAATTTCTATGTTGGCCCACCAAGTGAGATTGTGACAATTAGGACTGCAGAAGGGGGTATGTTTTTAATAACCAGTCTAATAGTTTAAACTTTTGTATTTTATATGACTATTATAAGAAGCTTATGTACTTTAGATATGCTCAGATGTTGGTGATAGGTGGAAGAAACCATTGTACTCTCCAGGAGCTAGCTTCTGACCTGTCACTCAGGAAGAGGATAGGCAGTCTTCTGCAGGCAGAGAAGAGTTTTCTACTAAACATATTTGCCATAATGAAATTTTTTCTACTTGAAAGCTATTTCCAACAGTTCAGATATTTTTCCTCCGAATGATTGTAACTACTTGCAGAAGTGTCAATAAAATTAATTGTTTGATAAAATTCATTAAATTTGAAAAGGTTAACTTTGTTTAATGTACTATCAATTGGAAACACTGTTGATCCAGGTTTGTCAATGTATATTGAGCCAACAGATCAAAGCTACAATGTTCAATTGAAAGTATAAGTGAACAAGACAGATTGTAACCTGCTAGTTGAGTGAATAAGACTGATTTAACTAGTAGAGTGACTAAAACAGACTGATTGGCTAATAGAGTGAATAAGACAGATTGTGATAGGCTAGTAGAGTTTATAAGACAGATTGATTGGTTAGATGAATTAAAAAGAGACTGATCAGCTAGTATAGTAGATTAGATGGACTGTAACTTGCTAGTAGAGTGAATAAGACAGACAGCGATCTGCTAGTGGAATGAGAAAGTTGGACCGTGATCAAGTGGTGTGGTGAATAAGACAGACTGTGATCAGGTGGTAGAGTGAATAAAGATTGGCTGGTGATTGACTGTTGAGTCAACAAGACAAGCTGATCTGTTGGTAGAGTGAATAAGAAAGACTGATCTATTGGTAGAGTGAATAAGACAGATCTATTAGTAGAGTGAATAAGAAAGACCGATCTATTAGTAGAGTGAATAAGACAGACTGATCTATTAGAATAGTGAATAAGACGGATCTATTAGTATAGTGAATAAGACAGATCTATTAGTAGAGTGAATAAGACAGGCTTTGATCTGCTGGTAGAATGAATAAGACAGGCTGTGATCTTGGGCAGGATGATCTTAAGGGAATTCACTGATTTGAGGGATCTTACTCCCAATTAATTATTGAAAACAAGTTCCACATGGTCCAAAATAATCAAAATTGAAGGATATTTGTGAAGTTGGATAAATAGCATATGGGGAATTTGCAGACATTCAAAGGAATTTTGAATGTGGCCTTCCTGTCAGTTCAGTTACATATGAACCTTGGGTTATAGAAGTTATATTAGTGCATATTATCATACATGTTTATGCAAATGATTTGTATCCTATCTTTTTAATGACATTAGAGTAATTTTGTTATTTGACAGTTGGTCATGTACAGTTTGAGGTACTTTATAAAATAAATAATTGTTGGTTAAGGGTTGGAATAGAGGCACTCTGCCAATTTCCAATACAAATATGAATAAAATACTAAATGATGTTAATTAAACAAAATATCAGACTGAGTTTAATGCCTGTTCTTTTTTATAACATGATCTTTGTTCAATGACATTGATGGTAAAATACACCTGTACCCCACTGTTCTGGTGGCTTAGAGGTTAGAGCATACATAGCAGAAGCAGGAGGTTGTGGGTTTGATCCCCGGCCAAGTCATACCAAAGACTTGCAAAAATGGTTTTAATAGCTGCCTCACTTGGTGCTCGGAATTAACAGGTTAGTCAGGATAATGTAACTGGATGAGACATCATACTACATGTCTGCGGCATGATGCAACATCACTATAAACTGCCTCACTGCATACATCTTAGCGATATGACTAAAACTTTTTTAAAGCTACGTTAAGAATCCTAATCACACACATACACTAGGGTGCATCAAATGCCCCATATTTTTTTTAACTTCAATGGATCATTTTGTCCCTTGTCTAGATTTTTTTTATATAAAAAAAGAAAATTTATGGCAAAGTTTGGTGAAGTTTGAAGCACATTTAGGTGGTCCACCATTCAAATTAATTTTTTGTCAAAATATCGAAAACTCGCCATTTGGCGCATATTTCCAGTTTTTCCACTCATTATATTATATAATATTGCATGCAGAGTTGTATATAGATATTGCAATAGTACATGCTCAGTTTTTATCTGATTATATTCAATAGTATGATACTAAATTTATACAACAGGTGTTAGAAGTATTTATTATATAACAAATTAACCATTCACTACATCTTTTAATATTTGTCAACTCATCGGAGACAATAGTTTCATCGCAATGAATTCAGACAGTATATGTTGTTTTCAACATTTTTCTAAATGATTTATTCAATGTTTAAAATGTTAAATATAGTTAAATATATTCTACATTCAGCAATGTTTTAAAGTCAATGTTTGTTATTTGGTAGATTCTTCAGTTAGTCGCTATGTCCTTTGCGTTTTCGCAAGTTGGGCTGTTCTTTACGGTCCTTCTCAACAACTTGCAGCACGTTCAAGTAATGTTCTTTACCCCTTGCTGATGCCAAAATATCTGAGCTGAGCTTAACACCTCTCTCAGCACAGTCATTGACAACGTTCAGCGATTGAAGGTTGCCGAGAGAAGCTTGGTACGCAGCAGAATTTGGCCAGTTCGCAACTTCTTCAGTTATGAACTCGGCGTTCAGCTGAAGAAGAGTGAATGTGTACCAAGAATCAGTACTAGCAAAATCAGCAAGAGTTGTGGTCAGAGTAACAGTTGCTGGAACCATTGGCTTGCCAATGCCTGTTCCAAACCGGTTCTGTGGTGCCAAGAGGGCCGTTTCAGCCAGCAGACTGTCTGCAAGGGCTCGCCGTTCAGCATCAGGCACCTTACTGCTCCACAGAGCAAGAGGAATCATCTCTGCAGTCAGGTACCAGAGATGCAGTTTGAAGGCATGCAGTGCACTCTGAGAGACATCTGGATTCACGACCTTGTACTGCAATAAAGACTTGTACAACTGCAGGTCGTTCCACGGCGCATCTACCGCTGAATTGCACGTCATCCACCAGCTGCTGTAGACCAGTGTTGCGAAGTTCACAAACGCCCTCACCTTTAAAATTTGATGCAGTGTAGTAATAGTGTTACGTGGTAGTTGTTGAATTTGCAGCTCATACAGGCATATCTTAATCGAATAGATGAGTTTAGCCATCCATCTGGCTTTGAGTAAGGCTCCTGGTCGCTTGAAGGTGACAGGATGATCTTCAGTTTCTCCATCAAGGAACACTGTGCACAGCTCAGCAAATTCTTGATAATCATCTCGACGTAGCGAAAGCTCTGATTTGGCAAGCTGGAGAACACTGGTTCGACATGTATCTACAATCAGAAGTGCCTCGTGGTTGAATGATGTCAAGTTCAATCGAGATAGCTGTTCATCATTGCTTTTAGATGGCACCGTCAACATTTGGAAGCTCTTAAGAAATCATGTAAACAAGGTGACTTCTGAAGACTTGGATGCTCAATCTTCAGATCATCGAAAACATGAGACAGGACAATCTCACCAACATGGTGAAGACAGACTGACAAAAGGAGAGCTCGTCCAAGCTGCTTTTGGACTGTCACACAGGCTACAGTTACGTGACCTGTTTTTGATGCTGTGGTATCGAATGTTATATTCACAACAGACTCGGTACATTGCCATGATGAGAGCAAAACCATTGTCAGATCAGCAATTATATCTCCGGACTTTCTGTCTGTTCCAGGTTGGTATGATGGGACTCCAAGAAGCTTCAATTCTGTGGCATTTCCGACGACGACAGTGAGACGTTTTTCTGTGATATTCTGGTTTGCCAGTGATGGCATCAGCTTTGAGTCCCAATGCAGGGATATCAATTCTGGCAGGATCCATTGGTCCTTACAATTATTTGCTATCAATCTTCCTATCTGACGCCTGGACTTGTCTGCGGTTGATTATGATGGGGATATCTTTAAAGTATCACCACCTGCCCATGCCACTAATGCCTCCGTGTATGCAGCTTGTTGCACTGGAGTCATCTTCAGACGTGTGGCTAGTTGAACAAGTTTGGGTCGTTGAATGATGTCATGAGGGATGAAAGCAGGTGTTCCTGTGCGAGCAGTTCGCTTGTGACTTCTCGAAGTTCTTGGTGTGATGGATTGACCAGCAGCCAATGAGCCAACTTCTCCATCACTAACAATATCCTCATCACTGCTGCTACTGTCGCTGTTATGGAGTATTTTAGGTGCAGTCATCGACTTCAGGTGACTCTGCATTCTCTCGCGTCGCCGTGCTTCCATGTTGTCCCTTTGTTCGCGACGCTGGACTTTGGCTGCAAGAACTTTGTCACGTGGTCTGAATGTTGCCAGACGGTCGTTCTTCATTGACTGCAGGAAAGCGACATCTTCCAGATTTTTTATGAGTTGTTCTGCATTTGCAGGCCACAATGTGGGAATGTCTCAGCTAGCATTTCTTCCATCTTTTTTTAGCTTGTTCAGGGAGTTCGGGACTGATCGGCGGTTGATTGGAATTGCTCTCACTTTAGCATTGTCGTCAAGCAGATTAATTAATCGTTCGCATGCCCTGCGTTCTGTAATCATCGGAATATGGGCTTTCTCATAAAACACAGATACCTTTGACAGGACAATTTTAGCTGCTTCCCATCTGGTACAGTTTTAATGCGCACCATCAGCTAGATGATGCATCAAACACCGCAAGACTTGCAGTCATGTTGGGCTTGTAGGCATACGCGAACTAGTAATTGTTGAGTCTTCTGCCGTTATCTTGCTGCCAAGACCGAATATTGTAGATGACTGTCTTGTTGGAGAAATTTTCTGGGACAGGGTAGCCGAACGAGGAGTTGATTGCAGACCTGGAACGGTACTCTCTTCACTGCCTTCCAGTATTCAACTGGCGTCTGGCAACAACATGAATATAACAATAGTGATTAACACTTAACAGTCAACATGAGCTAAATCTAACAGCCCTGTAATGACTAAAAACAGTTTGCATATAACATTTGTAAAACAGGCTATAGAATTGCAACAACATGAAAGTATAATATAATAAGTTCAATAAAAATAAAAATGTTTAATACAAAATTAGATAAAATTGAAATATTTTGTAAAATCTCACTTTCAAAGATTGCAGACTTCACAAACAACTTGAATAAACAAGCAAAGAATAGTTATTTAATCAAATTCAATACAATTGTAAATAAGTAAAGAGCTCAACAGCAAATAACATTCAGCTAAATGAATATCGCAATATAATGCTTCATAATACAAATCTTGCTAATTGAGGTGGACCCCCTAAACAATGTTGGAATTAGACAAAAATTGGCAGAAATTCTTTTTATGACTAAAGGAATGTTCTAAAACTAGGGACATCATAATTGGTTGACATTGGGGCGTTTGATGCACCCTAACATACACACCTGCACCCATCTGGCCACAGGATGTGATAAATGCACCACAATGAACACTAAATGAAATTCTTAAAATAAATCATTTTAATTTTTTGTTAATAAGGAGTTAGCAAGTCTTTCACTTGCATAGAAAGTGGAAACTGACCCAATAACCTCCACATCACAGGTGTCAAATCTAGCTGAGAATACAGTCACTATTGACTTATTGTGAACAGTCATCCTTGTGCAGGCCATCAAACCAATAGATGAGTAAGATGCATCTTAATATTTCAGAAATCATCTCTTGGTTGATGCACTATTGGTCAGGGTTGCTTTGTAAAGGGCTTTTAAGAACTATATTGAACTATGGACACTTGATACCATCTATGTTCACTTGAAAGTTGAGTCCAAGTGCAGCAACATTGACCCTGATCTGCAGTCACATAATGTGCCAGAAGATCAGCATCAGTGTTGTTCGTTCTAGTGATTACTCCAAACAAACTGAAGAGACCCTAATCACATTTTTTAATCGCAGATCTGGTTCTGAGCAGTATGTAGTTGGACTCGACTACATATATATATATATATATATATATATATATATATATATATATATATATATACATAGATATATGTTAGATATTATTGGAGCATACATGGGTGTTTTTTTAAGGAAATTGGGAATTATGAAAAGCAATAGAAATAAAAAACTTGGTTTAAAAAACTGAACCAATTTTATGACAAAAGATGGAGATTGGCAGATTGTTTATCAAAGGGTATTATTAAAATTTGGATAGTATTGTCAAACTGCTCTTGTTAGAATCTGTCAGTGCCCTGTTAAAATGGTTGGTTTGGTCTATCCAAAACTTTAACAGGCAGGATGTGGCCCTGTTTTGGATGATCATTCAAAATGTTAATCAAGTGAATTTTCACCATGACCAAAAACGGAAAACTGAAATAATAAAATGCTGTGCAAACAGCCATTAGTTTTCATTGACTGTAGTTGTTATGGCATCTTTTTGTGATCATTTGTCTACTGTCAAAATGTTAGAGAATGCTGCTAAAAGCTTTTAGCAAATAACATTTTCAGAAAATAAAAGTTCTATTATGTTATCATAATGACAGGTTCAAGTAACAGTGCACATTCTTTTTCGATTATTTTTTTTCTTCTCAAATCTCTTCCTTAGTGCCTGGTCCAGTACTAAACTTTGAAGCCCGTGTTCGCAGCAGCAATGCTTTTATGCTGGATTGGAATCTACCAAGCACTGCAGATCTGAATGGAGTTTTGACAGGGTTTGACATTGCCTTCCAGACAGGTACAGAATAACTCACTTTTAAAGGTGTTTTTTTCCTTACCTTTATTTAAATTGTTTATTCCATGTTACTGGCTTATTGTCTTATTTCATACAGGCTTACAGGGGAAAATAAATATTTCTGTATACTGAAAAAACAATGGTCAAAAATAAAGATCTTAGTGGCAATTTATTTTCTTAGTAGTTAGTAGTTTTTGACTGGCAGAATTGTATGTTTTCATATATAAATTGCCTTAAAATTTTGCACGTAAGTTAAGTAGAGGACATAACGTATCCCTCAATCACCCAACGTCATATTTTTTGTACAATGCATGCCTTATACTGTTGTCTTGGCTTTAAATCAGCAGTTATCATTAACATTGTGCATACTTTTGTGTATGCTTTTAACAATACAATTGTCAAATTTTGTTCTTAAATTATTAAATGTAGTCCATTCTGTGGTGTTTGATCTGTTTATAACTGTTACAAAAACCTTTGTTTAATTGATCTTATTTACTGTTTTTGTGTTTTTTATCTGCAGTTACTGTTTGGCACTATTATTTGTATATGTACTGTTTTAGCATAAATATGCATTATCTGTGTACCAGTCTGTTGAATTATAAAATACTTTTTTGTTTACGTTTTAGGTGAAATGGCTCATACAGAGCTAGTGTTTTTTGTTAAGTAAAATTTCTATATTAAATCTCTTGTATCAGACCAGAAAATTGAGAGGTTAATTTGCGTCTCCACTATGAATCAGGGCATGTAGTATAAAGTTTTGCATTTTGTTCCATTTCTCCAGCATTCTCATCCCAGAAATGTGCAGCCTGATTTATAAATGTGTCTTAATAAATGTAATGCCACTATGTCAAAAATAGGTAACTGTCACCTAAATTTCATACTTAAGTGACATCTGTTACATATTTTGGTCAGTTTTTTAGGAATTGTTTTGAAAGTTGTGGTGGGGAGGCAGGGAATTCTATGAACTCCTTTCTTGATTTCATATTACTATATCTCGTGTTTTCATCACTAGGTGTTTATCTGTCTTAAAACTGATTCTAATATGGGTAATGAAACATTGTGAGGGATGGTGGGTTAAATGGTTAACGGTCAAAGTGCATGTTTGTAGGGGTAAAGTTTTAGGAGTAAGACGTTTAGGGCACTGATGGTATCCTCTCTTTCTTAAATCGATTTTGATAAAAATGTGTCCAAAAACATTTCCAGGTAAATCTTGAACCTTTGTAGAAAAGGGTTAAAAGGTAATCAACTTCACAGAGTCACAAGGTCAAATATATAAGATTGATTATATGCAATACTTCATACATCCAACTGTTAACCCTTTACTGCTGCTTCACTAAAACTTTGCATGTACCTGTCTTTTGTTACATTGTACACAGTGTTGTAACTTCATTTGTATGGCTGGATGGAGGAAACTAGACTAGTATAAAGCTTTTTACTGCTACTGGTCATATACTAGAAGATTGTACGGGATGGTCAGTTGTCCATCATCTGTTTGTCCATTAACACAAGTTTATTATGGCTGCATCTCCTAACCTTGGAGGATTGCATTGAAACTTATCACACATATTCATCCCATGGTGTATTGAAACTTATCACACACATTCATCCCATGGTGTATTGAAACTTATCACACACATTCATCCCATGGTGTATTGAAACTTATCACACACATTCATCCCATGGTGTATTGGGTCCTAATTGAAAATGATAATGCTTGGATATCCAGTATGGCTGATACAGTTGCCACCTTGAAATATTTGCTATTGTTACTCCTCCTGAATGGATGGTCATAACAACTGAAAGACTTTCTATTGTCTTATTGGTCTTAAATGAAAAATGGTGCTGATCTGATGTCGAATATGGCCACTTTGGCAGCCTTCTTGAAAAATCTTATCATAGCTTCTCAGAATGGATGGTTTTTCACAGAGATATTTTTTTTTTATATCAAGTTGCTCTAAATAATTGTTATACAGAGTGTATGGCCTTTTAGCCCTTCAATATACATGTAGCAAGGGCAATGTTACTTAGTGCATTAGCGCTATAAATAGAACAACTGTTATCTATTTGACTCCATACACATAGGCATGTCTGTTAAATGTCAAGCAGTGAAAGTATATGTGACATTTAACGTCAATTTTAACCATTTTACATTTTTTGGTATACATTTTGTTATGTTTGGAAAGATTTAAGAGTAAAATCTGATCTTTATAGCTGTATAATTATTTTTCACAGAAGAATTGTTTCTGTGCTTTTAAATCTTGAGAGAGCTCGTTCACCATCAAGTTGGTGAAGCTGTGTGACCAACTGTAGCTGCTTAGATTTCTTAACCTCAAAATTTGCAAGTACTTTGTCTACAACTACATCATGAAATCATCTGAATTTGGTAATTTATAAGAACTAGTTGCAACCTATATCAATAACAGAGCCTTTACTTAAGTTATTAAAGCTTTCATAGTTGTGATTCTAATCATGAAAACTCAAGTAAATACTGAACAAAATCCATGGCCTCCATTTTGGAGAGTGGAGAATATGACCCAGTTACTTTAAATAGCAGACTTTGACCAGATCTTACACAGTGACCATATGATCTGACATAATTGTCATTCATACCAATGAATGTAGTATCTAATAGGAGGTTTTCCCTGAAAGTGGCACAAGAAAAACCCACCTAAAATGACCGATATTTACAGCAGGCGTTGTTCGGTGCTTCCATGAGAATGGTTTAGAGTTGTGTCTAAAGGTGCTTCCATGCAAATTGGGTTGAGGCATCTAAAGGCGCTTACATGAGGTAAAGAGTTAAGAACAGAAAGTCTTTAACTGAATTTAACAAATTTGACAGAAAGCAACATGGCATAAAGGGCTTCAAAGGATTAGGATTATCCATATTATGATGATCCATATCAAATATGGCCAGTGTTACTTAAAATAGAAAAACTTTTAAATGACTTTTTCTAAAATACCACTTGACACAGTTTGACCAGGTTTTTCAAACACATCCTGACATGAAAGGCCTTTTACATTTTTACAAATGAAATTATTATGCTATCAAAATTAGCTGCCATTATTAAAAATATATAAAAAGGTTATTCTGCAAAACCACTTTGCAGAGTTTGACCTAACATGACATAGTTTAAAGGCTGTATACAAGTGATGACCATTTGAGACACTTTACGCCAGATATTGGAAAATATAAACATCTTTATTTCAAAATAAATGTTCAGTGGTCCTGAGTGGCTGAGTAGTATAAAAACATTCACCATTATGGATCACTGCCATCTCACCTCTGTCAACATGGGTTCGAGTTTCGGGCTTGGACAATGTGGGTACATGAGAAAGCTTGCCAGTCACTTTTTGTGAGTCAGTGTTTCCTTCCAGGGTTTTCCTGGGTTCTTCCTCCACCATTTATACTGGCTGCCATCTATAGCTTATCTTGTGCTGAAAAATGGCATTAAGCCCTATAACAACAACAAAATGTTCAGCAGAATTTGACTGACTTTGAAAGATATTATCCTAACATAAAAGATTTTCAATATCTGACAAATGATGATGATGTGCCGTCACATATGGATGAAGATATAAAAGATAGTGCAACCTTAAGATAATTGTTTTCATTCTGTATAATTAGTGGCAGAAATTTCTATCCAAAAGGATCCTTTTTGCCCTGATTCACTGCCAAACTGTTCTAGCATTTTGCTACTAGGCAGATGTCAGCCATGTGACCAATCTTTGGATCTTTTCATGAAGAGGATTTTTGTACCAGTCTGAGTCATGGTTTGTTGTTTTTACCTGTAAAGGAAGTGGCAGCCATATACAATTTGAGGAAACTTCTTTGTATTCATTTTTGATTGGCTGTTTAGGATTCATTTGATACATTAGCCCATGCTGTGACCTAATAATTTTCAGAGAACCTGTTTTGTTATATGGGATATTCTTATCCCATGATGCATTGAATTGAATATGCAAATGGTGGTTGTTTACCATGGGATCGTTCAAGTGCTTATATGAAAATATGACAGGGCATCAAAATATGGTTACATAGAAATGCAGTAGAGATGTGAACAACACTTATATTGAAACACTGAGCAGTGTACAAGAGTGTTGCAGTTTTCATGATTGGTGACAATTTATTTTGCTAACATTTTTCTGTCTCTCATGTGCTATAGCTTTTACTATGGACAAAAATAATATTGTATTAGTGGACATTTTTTACAATATGTGCAGATCTTTCTTGTATCTGTGTAATTAAGAAATTGTATGAAGTAAAAAAAAAAAATAACTTTATATGTTCCTAAATGTCCACAGTGGATGGTTTACTGCTGGGTGCCATACATGATAGAGAAGAACAACTGAATGATCCCTATGTGACTGATACTGTCCTTAATGGACTTCTTCCAAACAGGAAGTATCGTGTTTATATTTGGGCCAGAACTAGGAATGGACGTGGTGAGAGCACATTCATAGAGGCTATGACGACCATGATAGCTCGTAAGCATTTGTTTATAATACATTTAAAACATTTGTAAAAAAAAAAAAATTCTCTCTCTCTCTCTCTCTCTCTCTCTCTTTCTCTCTCTCTCTCTCTCTCTCTCTCTCTCACACACACACAAACACAAACACTCTTTCTCTCACTCTCTATCTCTCTCTCTCTCTCTCACTGTATGGATGAATAGATTTTAACTTGTGGGACATAATAGAGTCCATTATATATGCATCTATCTGCTGTGACTGCATGCATAAAGCTTGGTTAAAAAAATTATTTGCTAGTTGGTTGTTGCTTGCCTTACCCCATGTATCCCTATTACAGATGGGTAGCTGAGGCCATCTTAAGTTTGCAACCATCGTAATTTGTGAATTGGACATTAACATTTTTGATACAATAAAGTATGGGGATAATGTGAAAGTGTCATACTAGACTTGCAGACAGATGAACAGACAGGGTATTAAAATTGTTCCAACACTAAAGTATGGGGCTAATGTGAAAGTGTCATACTAGACTTGCAGACAGATGGAAAGACAGAGGGTATCATAATATTTCCGACACTAAAGTATGGGGATAATGCAAAAGTGTCATACTAGAGTTGCAGACAGATGGACAGACAGAGGGTATCATAATAATTCTGACACTAAAGTATGGGGATAATGAGAAACTTTCATGTTGGTCTAACCCAAGGCTTTATTTTGTTATAAACACATGAGTTCTGTCACCGTAAGATGCTGCAGTATCACAGTGTCGCAGATGTATCATGGGTATGGTGATAGATTCTATACTTGGTTGGAAATACAGAAGACTGTCACAGTAATGTGCCTAGTATAATACTGTCACAGATGTAACACGGTTAGTGTGATAGATTCCATATATTTGGATGGAAATACAGAAGCCTGTCACAGTAGTGTGCCTAGTATAATGTCACAGATGTAACATGGGTATTGTGATAGATTCCATACATGGATGGAAATACAGAAGCCTGTCATGGTAAAGTGCCTATTATAATGCCATCACAGATGTAACATGGGTACTGTGATAGTTTCCATATATTTGGATAGAAATACAGAAGCCTGTAACAATAATGTGCCTATTATAATGCTATCACAGATGTAACACAGGTACTGTGATAGATTCCATACTTTGATGGAAATACATAAACCTGTCACAGTAATGTGCCTAGTATAATACTGTCACAGATGTATCATGGGTATGGTCATAATGTTTTTTTTTTAACATACCATATATACTCATTTGTATGTCAAGCAGTGTCAGTGCATTATGCAAAGGTAGAAAAATGTTTTTGTTAGCAGTTGGACTCTACTTATAAGTGAGTATATATGGTGTAATACATTGCCTTGTTTATAATGGAATTCAGGACACTTGTATGACTGCATTATGGTTGGACCAGTGTACACATTTTTTAGTAATATAGTGCCAATATTTCCTTTTCAGCACCTGGTGCACCCAGTTTCAGTGTTTTGTTCGTAACAGAGACTATGATTAATTTAACATGGACACCTGGGAGCTCAGCTGGTGGTCGAACAGTTTTCTATGCAGAATACAGGAGGGAAGGTAACAAATTGCATTTTATATCGCGCTAAAAATTACAGCAATATTACATAACAAGAAACTTCATGTCTGAAGTATTAATTTTCAATTTTATGTCGATACAATTTTTTAAAATGTGAAAATGAAATATTTTTTTTTAATTCTTTGATATGATATTTATTTATGCCACCTATTAATCACATTTATTATCGTCACACTGTCATGTCACAAAGATGTCACATTCTGACACAAACATGTCACATTCTGACACAATACCCAACACCATAACGGTATGTATTTGAGTAATGTCAATATTTTGCTGTTAAGTGAATCTGTTTTATGTGGGGAGCTATGGTAGCTCAACTGGTAGAGTGCTGGACATGTAATCAAAGGGTCATGGGTATGATTCCTGCCAAGACCAGTCATGGTTGGCTGCATTAGTGTTTCCTAGACAAAAACACTTAGCATGATATACCAATAATATGTTTTAAGTGATGTTAAAACAAACAAAACCAAAAGAAAAGAGAATCAATTTGATGTCAAGCCCATGTTCATTAGATATATAAATATTATGAATAATTGACAGTAATTTATTACTAGAATATTGCAAAGATGGTTGAAGAATTTTTTTTTTTTGGGGGGGACATAGCATTCGTGATGTCTGTCTTTGTTTTGTCAACAGACAATGTGGTTTTTGCAACATACATTAGTTTGCTTTTAGTTTTTTCTTTAGAACTCTATAGCATAGGAAAATGCCAAAGCCTAGGATTTTGGTACATACATACCCTAAGCAGGCACTGGACTGAATAATATGCCAAATGAACTTTACTGCATGCTCTAAGAGGTGATTAATGTAGGCAGGAGCCATTGTGGTCGAGTGGATTGTGCACTGACATTGTAATTTATTGATTCTGCTAAATAAATCTGGTTTTTCTTGATCCAATTTTCATTGAATTTAATAGGCAGTCTGCTCATGAGCAGCAACCCGTCCATGTTGATTCTTGAACACACGTAAAAGTAATGTAATGAGAGCAAAATTATTTGACTTGATGAGGGCTGTTCCATATATAAGGTACATGGTAAGCAAGAAAGGCACTTTTTTCAAAATACATGCTAGTGAACTGTGATTGTTCAAAGAATTGTTATGAAATTTATGCAAAATTACAAATTGCATCTTAGTGACTACTTTACATAAAAAAGGCCTTCCCTGGGTCCCAAGTGTATTTTACTGAAACAAGCCCTAACGTCTATTCATTTGTCTCCCTTACTCATTTTACTGAAACAGCCCTAATGTCTATTCATTTGTCTCCCTTACTCATTTTACTGAAACAGCCCTAACGTATATTCATTTGTCTCCCTTACTCATTTTACTGAAACAGCCCTAACGTATATTCATTTGTCTCCCTTACTCATTTTACTGAAACAGCCCTAACATCTATTTATTTGTCTCCCCATCTCAGTTATTATCATCTCACCTCTATCTGTGTGGATTTCAAGTCTCAGATTCAGCCAATGTGGGTATGTGAGAAAGTTGCCGGTAAAGCCTATCATGTGCTGAAAAATGTCATTAAACCCTACAACAGTAACAACAACAACAATTATTATTATCCACTACTTTTGCTGCTATACGGTTGAGAAAGGGCATTGCTTTGTTTAGTCTGTGATTGATTGATCAAGGTCACTGGCTGATCCAATGCATAGTGATCAGCCATTTGTTTAAATGTTTTTTAAGCAGAAATTTATGGAATATCCTTTTTTTACACAATATTTCTTAAAATCTTTGAATTTCAGGTGAAGCTGACTGGCTACAGACCACAGATGAAGTCTTGTACAACTGGAAAAATATCACTGGATTGCAATCGGGAACAGCATATGAAGTCAGGGTAGTCGCATTTGATGGAGAGAATCGAGTCAGTAGTGAAACTAAAATAGTAAACACTCTTGGTACTGGTAAGTATCAGAGACAAATATTTTTTTAAGGCGGTCAGAATGCATTCTGTATGTACATTTGTTTTAAGTCGTGTCCAACCATTAACATAGACCCTGATTTGGCAGCACATAATGTGACGGCAATTCGGGGTTTGTGTTATTTGTTCTACTTATTAATTTTAGAAAAGCTGAATAGATCCAGATCTGCCAGTGCATTATGCATTGGTAGTTTTGGGACTATACAGTTGCAGTTTGGCTTAACTTACAAGTAAGTATATTGAGTTAATATTATTACAGTCCTGATCGGTAATAACACAGCATTCACTGCATACTACTGAGAATGACCTAACAATTTTAACTTCTTTTTGTAACTCGGTAGTGTGAATATGAATTTTGTATAGGCTTTTTGTAATTCAGTAGTGTAAACATGAATTTTGTATAGGCTTTTTGTAACTCTGTAGTGTGAGCATGAATTTTGTATAGACTTTTTGTAACTCAGTAGTGTGAACATGAATTTTGTATAGACTTTTTCTAACTCGGTAGCGTGAGCATGAATTTTGTATAGACTTTTTGTAACTGTAGTGTGAGCATGAATTTTGTATAGGCTTTTTGTAACTCAGTAGTGTGAACATGATTTTTGTATAGGTTTTTTGTAACTCAGTAGTGTGAACATGAATTTTGTATAGGTTTTTTTGTAACCCTGTAGTGTGAGCATGAATTTTGTATAGGCTTTTTGTAACTCAGTAGTGTGAGCATGAATTTTGTATAGGCTTTTTGTAACTCAGTAGTGTGAACATGAATTTTGTATAGGTTTTTTGTAACTCAGTAGTGTGAACATGAATTTTGTATAGGTTTTTTGTAACTCAGTAGTGTGAACATGAATTTTGTATAGGTTTTTTGTTACCCTGTATTGTGAGCATGAATTTTGTATAGGCTTTTTGTGACTCAGTAGTGTGAACATGAATTTTGTATAGGTTTTTTGTAACCCTGTAGTGTGAGCATGAATTTTGTATAGGCTTTTTATAACTCAGTAGTGTGAACATGAATTTTGTATAGGCTTTTTGTAACTCAGTAGTGTGAACATGAATTTTGTATAGGCTTTTTGTAACCCTGTAGTGTGAGCATGAATTTTGTATAGGCTTTTTGTAACTCAGTAGTGAGAGCATGAATTTTGTATAGGCTTTTTGTAACTCAGTAGTGTGAACATGAATTTTGTATAGGTTTTTTGTAACTCAGTAGTGTGAACATGAATTTTGTATAGGTTTTTTGTAACTCAGTAGTGTGAACATGAATTTTGTATAGGTTTTTTGTTACCCTGTATTGTGAGCATGAATTTTATATAGGCTTTTTGTAACTTAGTAGTGTGAGCATGAATTTTGTATAGGCATTTTGTAACCCTGTAGTGTGAGCATGAATTTTGTATAGGCTTTTTGTAACCCAGTAGTGTGAGCATGAATTTTGTATAGGCTTTTTGTAACTTAGTAGTGTGAGCATGAATTTTGTATAGGCTTTTTGTAACTTAGTAGTGTGAGCATGAATTTTGTATAGGCTTTTTGTAACTTAGTAGTGTGAGCATGAATTTTTTATAGGCTTTTTGTAACCCAGTAGTGCGAGCATGTATTTTGTATAGACTTTTTAGAACTCTGTAGTGTGAGCATGAATTTTGTATAGGCTTTTTGTAACTTAGTAGTGTGAGCATGAATTTTGTATAGGCTTTTTGTAACCCAGTAGTGCGAGCATGTATTTTGTATAGACTTTTTGTAACTTAGTAGTGTGAGCATGAAATTTGTATAGGCTTTTTGTAACTTAGTAGTGTGAGCATGAATTTTGTATAGGCTTTTTGTAACTCAATAGTGTGAACATGAATTTTGTATAGGTTTTTTGTAACTATGTAGTGTGAGCATGAATTTTGTATAGGCTTTTTGTAACTTAGTAGTGTGAGCATGAATTTTGTATAGGCTTTTTGTAACCCAGTAGTGCGAGCATGTATTTTGTATAGACTTTTTGGAACTCTGTAGTGTGAGCATGTATTTTGTATAGACTTTTTAGAACTCTGTAGTGTGAGCATGAATTTTGTATAGGCTTTTTGTAACTTAGTAGTGTGAGCATGAATTTTGTATAGGCTTTTTGTAACCCAGTAGTGCGAGCATGTATTTTGTATAGACTTTTTGTAACTTAGTAGTGTGAGCATGAAATTTGTATAGGCTTTTTGTAACTTAGTAGTGTGAGCATGAATTTTGTATAGGCTTTTTGTAACTCAATAGTGTGAACATGAATTTTGTATAGGTTTTTTGTAACTATGTAGTGTGAGCATGAATTTTGTATAGGCTTTTTGTAACTTAGTAGTGTGAGCATGAATTTTGTATAGGCTTTTTGTAACCCAGTAGTGCGAGCATGTATTTTGTATAGACTTTTTGGAACTCTGTAGTGTGAGCATGTATTTTGTATAGACTTTTTAGAACTCTGTAGTGTGAGCATGAATTTTGTATAGGCTTTTTGTAACTTAGTAGTGTGAGCATGAATTTTGTATAGGCTTTTTGTAACCCAGTAGTGCGAGCATGTATTTTGTATAGACTTTTTGTAACTTAGTAGTGTGAGCATGAAATTTGTATAGGCTTTTTGTAACTTAGTAGTGTGAGCATGAATTTTGTATAGGCTTTTTGTAACCCAGTAGTGCGAGCATGTATTTTGTATAGACTTTTTGGAACTTAGTAGTGTGAACATGAATTTTGTTTAGGCTTTTTGTAACCCTGTATAGTGTGAGCATGAATTTTGTATAGGCTATTTGTAACTCTGTAGTGCAAGCATGTATTTTGTATACTATTTGTAACTATGTAGTGTGAGCATGAAATTTTGTATAGGCTTTTTTTTAACCCTGTAGTGTGAGTATGAATTTTGTATAGACTTTTTGGAACTCTGTAGTGTGAGCATGAAATTTTTTATAGGCTATTTGTAACTTTGTAGTGTGAGCATGAATTTTGTATACTATTTGTAACTCAGTAGTGTGACCATGAATTTTGTTTAGGCTTTTTGTAACTCTGTAGTGTGAGCATGAATTTTGTATAGGCTTTTTGTAACCCTGTACTGTGAGTATGAATTTTGTATATGCTTTTTGTAACTCTGTAGTGTGAGCATGAATTTTGTATAGGCTTTTTGTAACCCTGTACTGTGAGTATGAATTTTGTATATGCTTTTTGTAACTCTGTAGTTTGAGCATGAATTTTTTTAATAGGCTGTTTGTAAGTTTAGTGTGAGCATAAATTTTGTATAGGTTGTTTGCAGCAAGAGTATGTAGATAATTGGTCATAGTAATTTACACCTGGATATGTAACATCAACTATTAGTGGTCAAAACTCTTCTTGCTTGCATTTGTGCTGTACATCTGTCATATTTATATTCTGTCTTTTGATACCTTTCATCAGATACCAAAAAAATGTTGACCAGACATAAATCAGAATGCCCCAGATTGCTGATTCTTTTATATAAAGAAGGGGCAAAAAACAACGTACAATGAAAATAGTGGTAAAATTTGGAATAAATACTTTTTAGCAAGCTTCAGACTTAATTTTAACTGTTGATTTCTTTTCAGCCTCGGCTTTTGCTCTTGTTGCCAATTGGAAGTGGTTTTTGGGTATGCTGGTTGCAGTGGTTGTAATTATTACCTGCTGCGTCATCATTTGGATTATCCACAAGCGAAGGAGAAATGTCACACATGAACCACCAAAACCTTGTAAGTTCAGGAATAGAAGCATTGTTTTAATGTATCGTCTGTGAAGCGTATAACAGATGTACGTATAACTTTTTACCCACTCACCTTAAAGTAGGTATCTAATTTTATTATGTTCAACTATTTGCCTCTTCCCTATCTCATTTTTGCACAATGACTCCAGTTCTTCACCATCAATATTGCCAGACTTTGCAAGTAGCTTGCATCTCAGACAGGGAAGAAATCTGTCACTTGAAAGGTCAAAATTGCATACTGAAAGAAAGAAAACAATTTAGGCTCCAAAACCTGATTTATATATTAGATGCATTCACCACGCTTTGTAAATGGATTGCATTTGAGATGCGAAAGACATGTGTTAATTTTCCTATTAAAAGGTTAAAGGTCAAGGTCATAGTGATAAAGAAATGTGTTTTTGCTATCACTAGTTCTTTATCACCTGTTTTGGCCAGACTTTGTGGATGGATTGCATATGAGAATATTGAAGATTTCTATTCAAGATATTGGCTGAAATAAGTCAAAACTGTCCACAAACTACCCAATTTTATTCCTTATGCATTTTACTAAAAGTTGAAAAAAAATCTTTGTAAGCCTTTTTCTCAAAAACTGTTCAACAAGCTTTGACTAAATTTGACAGCATCTTAACATGAAGGGCTCTCAGATTTGTTTCACAAATTATACCAATCGACTATCATTTATGACTGTTACTTAAAATAGAAACAGTATTACAATTACTTAATAGGGGCCTCTAGTGGCCAAGTGGTCTCCGTTACGGATCACTGCTATCTCACCTATGTTTACATGGGTTTGAGTCTCAGATTCGGCCAATGTGGGCATGTGAGAAAGCTTGCCAGTAGCTTCTCATGGGTCAGTGGTTCTTTCTGGGCTTTTCCTGGGTTCTTGTTCCGCCATTAATACTGGCTGCCATTTATAGCCTATCATGTGCTGAAAATGGCATTAAACAATACAACAACAATTACTTAATACTTAAAAACTCTTAAACAGCATTCAAACCAGTTTTGACAGAAAGCATTATGACAGGAAAACTTTAAAATTCTTCTGATATGGTGCCAATCCATCATGTAATTTGGCCACCATTAATAAAATATAATTTTTTTAATGGCTTTTTCAAAACAGAATTTGAATAATTTTGAAAGATATCTTTGCTTGATTTGCAAGCTTTTCCAGTCATCCATTCATTAAGGCCACATTAATGTGAAAAAACTTTTAACAACATGTATAAAGCAGAAATGCCAATGGAATTATTACAGATTTAGGTGTGAAAATTCTGCATCATGAATTATTTTGACAATATTCAGAAAAATCTACATTTTGGGGAATTAAATGTTGCATAGCAGTTTTATGTGGACATACACACACACACACAAACACACACACACACACACACAAACACACACACACAGAAAAGTACTGCAGAACCAGTATGATAGGCTCGTACATAAACAACAGATTTGAAATGCTAAACATAGAGTATTAAAATCACAAACAATCATTTAAACTTGAAATGGCTGAAATATGGCAGCAGAGATGTAGAGTTCAGGAATTCTTGTTAGAATTCTTAATAAAAACCAAAGTTTATGGTTATTGTTTTGATTATAGATAATGAAAGAAATCAGCTTAAGGATAGATATGCCATCAATTTTCAATAGGCCTTAATTTTTATATGCTTTATACAGCTTGTTACTTTGAACAAATATTACTTTTATCCCGTCTGGATGGGCTGCTTAGATTAGACAAAATTGCAAGTAATATTCTTCAAGGTGAATCTCATGAGTTAGCTTTTATGATAAATTTTGTGCAGATCTCAATTTTCACTACATCAGCAGGTTTTGTCTGTTTTGAAAACTGAACGAATGGACCCAGAATTAATTCATCCATCTGTGTGTTTGTTTAGGATAAATTGCGTAAATTGATCTCTCACTTGCCTGAATGGGTACTATAAAATTACTGTAAATTCTCTGTCCATAAATCCCTTTACTCATCCATGCTTTTTTTTCTATTCCTTTTCCCTTTGAGTTTGACCATCTCTATAAGTTTATATGTTCACCCATCTATTCAAATCCTTCTTTTCTTTTCTTTATAAATTTTTCTCTTCAGCAGTACCATCAGCTCTGCATTCACAGATTGACCATCTGTGTTCACTCTGCTGATCTGTCTGTCTTTGTCCAGTTGTCCATTTGTCTTATATTTATCCATCTTTTTTTTCTTCAGCCAATCTAAAATGATCATCTGTTTGTATTGTCAAAAAATTGACAGTTGTTTTTAAATACTTTTGTTGAAGTTGTAATGGAAATGTAATGCATCATGAAAATTGTCTCTTTTTTTTTTTTCTTCATATTAGTACCTCCCATATTGCACCTTGATCTATTAACTTGGCATTCAGATGAAGGAAGCTTTTATGACAAAGGAGAGTTGTTACCTTCATACATACACTGTAAATATAGTTGTATATTTGGAAAGTACTGTTAATGCATGTCATTTAAACAATGTTTCAGACACACTTGTTTTATGTTTTCATTGTTTCCCATCTGGTTGAACATCCAAACCCTGCAAGTAAATGAATCAAAATGATGGTGCATTATTATCATCTTGAAACAGCAAATGTGCAGATGTGTATGTTAACGTGATGTTTTATCACTGCAACTAAAACAAATGATAAAATGATATTGCTTTGGTGTGTAAGATGACAAAATTTCCTGTCAACAATTAACTTTATATATATATATATATATATATATATATATATATATATTGTTGATTTTAATCAACCTACCCAACCCTCATTCAGACCTATTTTACTATTTCTGCAAGATACAAATTATGCTTTGGATGTATGTTGATGGCAATTTTCAGAAAATTAGTACATTTTATTTGACTGAAACTTAAAATCAGACTGCAGACTGTCTTGATATATTTACTTTTTGATTTGACCAAGGGACTGACTAAGAAGTTGCAATTTTGAAGAAAGAAAAAAAAATTGCATTCACCACTTCTAAGTCAATCATTGTTTGGTAAATAATAGAGTTGGTTCAAATGATAGGTAATGGCAGCTGTTGGCATATATTTTTAAACTATGATCAGTACGATTATTCAATAACTTGTGAATGCCCTATCAATATAGTTACAGTAAGTGGTTCAAGTAGCTTCGATCTCCTTTACTATTCTAATAATATTAAACTACATTACTAAAATAAATATTTGGTAAAAATTGAATAATTATATGAGAAAACATTTCCCAATTAAGAACCAGTCATGCCTGATGGACAAGGCTTTATAATGAATAAAAGAAAATGTTCCTCATATTAGAATAAACTAAATAAACTTTTATTGTAATATAAACTCATAAGAAATATGATTTATATACAGAATACACGTAAGTACTCAAACAGGGCATGTCTCATATTTGGAGTGCTGGTGTTTTGCACTGTATGTGACATTATCCTCGTTTTGCATTAAAACACAGCAAAGTCTAATTCCCGTGTCAGAAACAAAACTGTCGTGTGAACTAACCGTATAATAGATACATTTAGAAAAATATTATTTGATGTAGTTTTGGTAGTCAAAAGAGAATCTAGCAAATCTAATCCTTTACTGAATTTCTAAAATGTCTCATTCAGTTATATATTTTTCAGTTTTATTTGTTACATACTTTAAAATATTTTCTCCATCTTCAGCTTTTTCAAGAGAAGATGCACGCTTGAAGAAGAGTGACCCGAATGTTGACAGAGAATCTGCAGGACAATATAATGACTATATTCGTGGTGAAAGGTATTATTTTTTTTTATAAAAAAAGCTGTATTTAAATTATTTTCCATTTTTTTCAGGTGTCATTTTTGTTTTGGCTCAATCTTGTTAACCAGTGTTTGCATGTCTAATTTTTTTGTTGAGCTTGTCTAGACAGAAGCTAGCATGACAGTTTTTGCATCTATGCATGTCTGTTCATCTGATTGTATGTCATCCACACCCTAGATTAGGCTCAATGTTACCAGTTTCTTTTACACTGGACTTGTTAAAAAACATTTTGACTTTATAGCAAAATTAAAGGCAGGCTCAACAAAAAAGTTGTCTCCCTTTGAACTATTTACCCATGTAGTTATTTTACTTGATTAATTCAGATGAAACATAATTTAAGTACAGGTAGTATAATCTCAAAATATATATGCAAAAATGAAGTGGGTAAATTCAATGATCTTCAAACACAGAATACCTAAAAAGTTTTCATTTTTCTGAATCAAGCAGTCAAACATGGTTACAGTTTTGTGCCACAAATTTGCTAATTTTATATCATGCATGGAAAAGTCAATACTACTTGCTGCAATGTTTGAGTAGTGAAGCTTGAATTATGGTACTGACACAACACTATTGGACAAGGCATCAAAAAGACATCGCTTACAATTATGAAAAAAAAAATCATGTGAGTGTTATACACATATAAAACTGTAATTATGGTTTGGTTAAAAAAAGTATTCATCCGTGTTAAACAGATTAGTGAACAGTATCGTGTTTCAATCAAGCCTCCAAATGATGTGAAGAAAAGTTTAATTTCTGATTAATATCTAGCTTGAATGCAGATCCCATCTATGGCTCCTACCATTGTTTTGAATTTTGTAAGAGGTTAGAATGTAAGATTCGCCATAAATATTGTGAGCTATTTGACTTTAAAAAATGTTGATTTCTATATTAGAGATCAGATTCATATATTTTTGCTTCAGATTTCTCTATGGCTTATATATAATTCCTCTTTCATTTCATAGCCAAGGATCTGTAGTGCTTTCGTGTAATTTAAAACTTTTTATAAATTGGGAAATTTCTGTTGCATACTGTATTTTTTTGTTTCTTGTGTAGGAAAAATGAATTGGACTTTTCAACTAGTTTGATAGAAAACTTAAGAGACATGTGTCCTTTAATGACAAATGATTTCACAATAATGAATCTGGAACCCCATTTTTTTCTAGATCAACTTTGCTAGAAACAAGACAGTCAAGGTATGGTATTTGTCCTATGATAAGCCCAGGGGGTCCCATTTTTTACAAGTTTTTAAAGGGGGCTTGTGGGGGATGAGCATGTCACAGAGAAAAATGCTTTCTTAAATAATATTTTGTTACAGTATTTAAAATTCGGGGAGGGCCACAATGTTTTAAGTTACATGATGGCCACAATATTTTAATTGAGTGGTGGCTGCAAAGATTTAAATTGATGGATGGCCACCATGTTTTAATTGGAGGATGGGATTATCATGAAACATGGGCATATCATGGGAGAATTACGGTAAATATTTTTCGTTGGGCTGCATGAATGATTACCGCCCCTGGCAGAGCTCTTCTCTTTCCTTGCTTCATCACAATACAAAAATACTGCACCGAAGAACATTTTGTTAAATTACAAATTGGACAGTACCAGTCCCTGCTTGACCTGGATTGGTCCATATCAGTGTGGACCTTACCTGACCCACTCACCAATCTGATTGTGTTAACTTTCAAAAAGGCCTACGAAATTAGATTTACTTCACACAGATAAACTTGATTAGAAATTGTCACAACAGAATGTATTCTCAGATTTTGACATCCTAGTCATTGGATAGAATTTACATGTCTAATACATGAGAAATATAATTATTTTTCTGACATGTCTGATGTCCAGGTTTCAAAATCGAAAACTTTCAAAAACTTTTAAACTGAGAAATTGTATTGCAAAAGAGATGTAATGATTAATGCAGGGTGCCTAAAAAAATATGTTTATGATACATTTTTGATGTATGGCAGTGGTTGTCTTGTTTTTGAAGATTTGTAGGCTGTTAATGCTAGTTATATATATACTGTCACTGTTGGATTTGATTGACTGACAGGTGGTGATTAATCTCAATTTACTTTGATAAAACTACCATTAAGTCCTCGAGTCTTCACATTCAAAACTGTTATCCCATAAAATCATCTATTCAGTTATTAGACATATTCCATAGCTGCTTGTGTAGTTTTTCATGTGATTGTTTTCCATCATTAAATTATTGGACATTTTCTGTAATTAGGTTGTAATATGTTCATATGACAGCTGTTTTACCTTTTATTGTCATAGTTTGATATCATTTGCAAAAACGAAAAAAGCACGAGTTTTTAAATGAAACAAATTGGCAAGTTATTTTAACTTAGTAATTGATACCCATAGTATCAATTATTTTGTGGTTTTTAAAAAGGAAGAAATAACTTGGGTATCTAAATTGTTTATTTTGGCTGTATTTCATTTCAAGAATTAACCTCATCAGATACGTCAGATGAACAGGATCTTTTTTTTAAAAAATGTGCAGACAACAAATGAGGTCACTTCAGTTGTGAAACAGTACTTAGCACCTGTATGAACAAAAAAAAAACAAGCACCTGTCAAGATAAATCACTTACACGCAACATCAAGGGGTGCTGACATAGACAGAAATACTAAACTAATAACCAGTTGTTAAGGTACATGTGTATGATCTCTTGCTCAAAACAGTCCATAAAGTTGCATCATCAATTATTTTCTAATGACCATGTCATTAATTAACAGTGGCTTAAGAGTGGTATAAATCACCTAAGATCCTCCATCAGTTTGAATAATGTCATCATTACACATATGAAGGAAACACATGACCAGCTTGCCTCTTGTTCAGTGCAGTTAGGAAGCAGTGTCAACATCTTATAACCCATGAAAATGTGAAGATGCTATAAACTGACTAAATTGAAAAACAGTTGAATCACTCTTTTATCTGAGCCTGCTTCATTTACAAACCAACTTCATTATTTAAAAAACATTGTCGATTAAGCCGATTGATGTTGAATGGATAATTGTGGCTCACATGAAATGTGTACAAGATTAGATCTGGGTTTTTTTTTTTGAGAACACTGGACTGAGTGATTAATCCAAAACTGTGTGAAATGTGAGCTTCAATAGTCTGTCAAAATTAGTGACCGTTCCAGTGGCCTAGCGGTTTAGAGCATCTTATTTGGATGCAGGAGGTCGCAGGTTCAAACCCTGGCCATGTCATACCAAAGACTTTTAAAAAATGGTACTAACAGCTGTCTCGCTTGACATTCAACATTAAGAGGCCCTTGTTAGGGCTGGTCAGCTCGGTGTCAGGATAATATGACTGGGTGGGACATAATGCTATGTGTCTGCAGCATGATGCACTTGTGATAGACATCAGTATAAACTGCCACACTGTAGACATTGCAGTGATATGACTGAAATTTGTTTTAAACTATGTCAAAACTCCAAAAACACACTGTCAAAGATGATTTAAATGTTTCAACAACAGTTTTACTTGATTGATTCAACAGTTTGAAAAAGTTTTAAATCTAATTGTCATATATAGTATAATTTCCTGTTTTTTTTTCTATTTCAATAATAACAGTGTTTAAATATGTTATATTATCCTTGCTCATCTTGCTACATATTTATTTAAGGCTTAAGGAAATTAGGGTTGTTGGATACCGTATAAATGTACAGTGAAACAATATAAAATGTTTAAAATTCTTTTTTTAAGGGTGAAAATACAACAGTCACACATAAAATCTAATACCTTTTAAACTATATTACAGATTGAAACAGATGCTTCCATGGTGCGCAGGTGTGTGAATCATGCAAAATTTGTATGAATTCACATGCTTGGAGATTAGTGATATGCAAGAACTACCACAAATTAGTTTAAAATTGCATATATTAAAGTGTACTTTGCACGTTATACAAGTTTTGTTTAAGTGATGTTCATGTCACAACAAACATTAGCTCTTTTTGTGATATGTCTTTGTTCAGGTAGGCAACTGTTTCCACATCTGGATACTTAGGCCTGACATAAATCGTTGTTAAACTAAATTTGATTTGCTCATTAGGCCTAGGAACAAGCACTCTGTCATTTGAATTTGTTTTGCAGAGGTTAGAGGTCATGGTTGTGGTAAATCTAATAAGAAAATAATTTCCATGGAGCAAATTCAACTTCTGTGTTTTGCATGCAAGGTTCCCATTCTACTAGGAAATTAGGAAAAATGTTGGTAGATAGAATAGGTTTGTTCTCACCAGGGAAAAGTCTTTTAATATTGCAAATATTGAAAAACTGGGAATTACATGATGACATCACAAATTGTACTGATCATGATTTAAATTTATCTAGTCCTTACTGGAATTTTCTTTTTAACTTTTCAGTCAGTTGAGTAGTAATTGTTCATTTAGTTAATTTGCTTAAACAGATTTGTATAGTCAGTCCAAGCACTCAGTTTTTCGATTGTGTCAGAGAAGACTGTTTACCATGCAGTTGGCACCATATCATGTTTAGAGGATATGAAGACAAGTCTGTTATTGCATTGTACCAACCTCCTCCATGGATACCAGGATGGGTATATGTCTTGCATTGTAGATCTATATTTTAGAACACCAACCAGACATAAGTTAAATTTTTAAATAGTTGTCTTTTTGTTTTGTACAAACATTTATTATTTTTAGGTAATTATGTCAAAGTTTTACCAAAAAAGGCTAATACAAATATTTATACCAATATGTGTTGTTTGGCAGGGAAAGTATACATTTTTACTGTGTATATTCAGATAAGTTAAATGCAGATTTATAATTTGAGTAGCTGTAGTTTCTAGGGAAGGTGTATAAAGGAAACCAGTTTTGATTTTATGTTTCAGAAGTGTGGGAACACTGATTAAATATTAAAGAAAACTACTGAGTGCATCCATATTGTGGGATATCAAAGTAGGTCACAATAACCATGTTTTCACACCAATGACCAGATTCAGTTCAAGAAGCACATCTTAAATTAGAATTCTTTTGACATTAAAATGACTGTCATGTACAGTATACATGTATACGGGTTAGCATTGAAGTCTTAGCATTCCATGAAGTTTTGTGATGCAGTGAGCAATAATCAGTTATTATACATGTGTTTATGTAGTTTTAAGAAGTAGAAAGGAATTTATTATTATTATTATTTCAAGGGTCAACTTGACACAGATGTTCTATCGGCCATTAGTGCATACTCACATGGAAATCAACTGGTGCTACAGAAAATAAATTGGCAGCTCCAATGAAATAAAACCATTGACTTAGAAAACTACTTTCACAGGCCTGTTGAACCGCTTCGGTGGCCTAGTGGTTAGGGCATCCGTTGCGGAAGCGGGAGGTCATGGGTTCAATCCTCGACAGAGTCATACCAAAGACTTACAAAAATGGTACTAACAGCTTTCTCGCTTGATGCTCAGCATTATGAGGTTAGTGTTAGGACTGGTCGACCTGGTGTCAGGATAATGTGACTGGGTAGGACATCATGCTATATGTTTGCGGCATGATGCCCCTGTGCTAGACATCACTATAAACTGCCTCACTGTAGACATCGTAGCAATATGACTGAAAATTTGTTAAAGCTGCGTTAAAAAATCCTAATCTAACAAACAAACAGGCCTGCTAATGTTAATATTAACTGGCTGTCATCAAAATCCACAGTACTGTGGCTAATGGGCCACTGGCTAAAGTGACCCTGTATTTAAGAAAATGTGAAATATCTAGTTGTAAAATGATTGCAATCAGAATAAGTAATTTAAATGATGAGGTACATAGGTGTCTTAAACACAAGAATTCAAAAGCAGGCAGTTTATGTTTAGTCTGCACAAATATAATAGGATTTCATGAAAACCAAAACATTAATTTTAATTTTTTTAAAGTTCAGAAATTCAGCAGTGTTTGTAATGTTCCTCATAATAGTTTTTAAATAATTTTTATATACAAGTTTTACATTGTTTTGATTTCTTTTTGTAATTTTGCATCTTTATTCTAGAACGGAGATAAAATGATGAAATGTTTCCTCAGAAAATAAAGTTTCAAAACCAGTTATAAAAAAGAATTTAAAATTCAAACAAATTCAAGATCAACGGCATTTCAAATTAGTGATTTAAAAATGCCTTAAAGTTGGATCCACAGCAATAGACACTCATTTGGTTCAAGTATAACAAGTTGTTGCATGCATAGAATTGACTCAATTATTAAATAAAACTACATTGTTCTAAGGTGGGTGGGTGACTGTACTAAAGATGTCAAAATTTTACTGAAAGTCACCTGAGTACCCATTGAACCTAATGATTGGTTAGCCAGGTACCTGATCAAAGAGAAATTATATTAACTGGGAACCTGAACTGCTTTGTTGTAAAGTTCATATATGCCACCCCCACTCCCAAGATGTATAATCATAATTATTACCAATATTAGTAGCCAAAAGGTGCAACATAAGCATAAAAGGAGTAATCTATATATATAGTATGTGCCATAAATACATAAATATGAAAAACATTTTTAAAAAATTATTTACTTACCAGGATTTGCAGTTAGTTAAAATTCTCATCACAAATCAGATAAATCCATATTGATTAGCACGAGAATACAGACACACACAAAATGGTAAATTTGATCAATAGATAATATTTCCTTTAACTAGTCTACATCCTGTTTTACTTTCACTGAAGGGTCATAAATTCAATTCTACAAATTTTAAATGCTGTATTACAACACCAATTCCTCTTTCAAAATTTGTAAATATGCTTGTTTCACTTTATATTTGGTGTCATATTTTTTTTCTTTAATATAGACTGGTCTGCTCCTTAAGTGTGTATCAAACTGTAATGAATCTGTAGCATGTGGTTTCAAATTCAAGAAATCTGTCTTTTTGTTTGGAAATGTGTCATTACAGTGTAAATATGTCATTACAGTTCCTATAAATAGAAAATAAGGAAACTGTTCAATGTACATAACCAAATGGTTGCACACAAAAATACAGTCAACAAAGGTCTACAGTGGATCAAGTTCACATGACAAGAACTGTGATTTATACTAGTTATTCTGTGTCTTGCATGCCTCTGATGTTGCCAGATAAAATCTTTCCTCTTAACTTGGAAACCTGATTTTATTTAATGGACTAAATTTGTACCCTAAATCTAATTTTATTACCTGCATAATTATGAATGGGTGAGTACCCGGGTACCCATAGACACTTTTGTGTCCACTCCCTAATTATGATCCAGAAGATCTATGCTGATCAAAGACAAGTAGAGCTTAAGTGATGGTTCTGTGGCAGTCATCTTGCATCTTTCATCTGGTGTCTGGCATATGGTGTCCATAAGCTGTTGTTTGTTATTGCCACTCCTAAACTACTAGTGGAGAATTCTGAAGCTTGGCTCAGTTTCATCCTGAGGTCTAGTTGGTCCTAAAGGAAAATGATGTCTCTCAGACATGTCTGAAAATCTTGTTATAGATATTCTTTGTATTTGCATAGGGTTTTCACTGAAGACTTTTGTTAACTGGATTATCATGGATGAAAATTATCCCTGGTTTTTTTTGTCCAACATGAAAATCTTGAAATTCTTGTAATGACTACACCTCCAGAGTAAATAGTTGTATCGACATGGGCTTTAATTAAATAACTTCCTACAATATATATTGGGTCCTAAATCAAAACGGTTTTAGTCTGAACATTTTGGCCAACATTTTGTTCATCTTGAAAATCTTGTTATCAGTAGTCTCCTTCTCAGCAGACATTGACATGGGTTTGTGTCCTTGGTTATACTTCAATGATCATATTAGTCAAGGGGTAAAGTTGTGGTTGAAGAAACACCCATGCTGCATCTCCATGATGTTTCCTCATTATTTGAAGTGGTATCATGAGTGCAAGATGTCGTATTGAATGTACAAGGCAATGATTTAAGTACAGAAACACATTTGTGATATGCTGATTGAAGATAAAAGTTTTTGCCTACAGAATGAATACATGATAATCCATTTGCTGTTGAAATTTTCATAAAGATTTTGTAGGAAATTGGTCTGAACATTATGATCCACTTTACTGATCATTAAATATGGGAATCTGTCCTTGCCTTTTATGTGAAATATCGCGTTTTTTTTCTTTCTTCTATTTAGTTTTTTTTATACTGTATGTGAAATTTCTGATTTTATTCAATATAGGTTTCTTAAATGTGAAATATTATTGATTTTATTCTACATCGATTTGTTATGGTGTTCAAGAAAAGTTTTAGAGATTTTGATGAATTACAATAGAGGGGCTGGTGTGACTCAAGGGGGTTGCCTTAGAAACATCATCTTTTTCATGCTAGTCTTTAACTGAATTGGTTTTTCCATTCCCTAAGGAATTTGGAAATATGTTCTTGTTGATGGTTATGGTGTCTTTTTTTGGGATAGTGGTTAGCTTCAAAGGTGATTGAGTGTATCCACAACTGTAAATGTAGACAGAAACTATCTAGTGCTGCCTTAATGACAATTTATAGCCTTACTTCTTTAGATTTTAATTTCATGATGTTACTACTCTTACTGCATTACTCTTTGTTTGGAAAAAATATGATTAAAAACTGCTTTTCTCCTACAACAATGACAATACCACCACCACCTCAGGTCCCCATTTCTTCATATAGATTTATAAGAAAATGCAGTATTTACATTATGCTTGTTCTCGCTAGCAACAGGAGTAATAAAAAAAAAGTAATTTCAATATTGATGTACAATTTATGAAACGTTTTTCACTATTTTATGTGACAAGAAGAAACTTAGTATCCAGTGGACTGCATGGGACGTCTTTATTGTTGTATTTAAGATTGTTTTTTGACAATATACAATTGAGATTTCTCATACATGGATGATACAAATGAAATGGACTTTTGTATTTCATTAGGTAGGTTCCTAGGTAGCTGCAGTGAGACATAGGCACAGTATGATTCATAATTAAGCATGTTGTGATGTAGTTGAGGAAGGGAAGATTTGACAGACTTTTAAAGTTTCTTTAAGGTAGCACTCAACAGTTTTGTATGATTGCCCTTGGAATAAATGTTAGACGGAAGATATGGTAATTTTTACTCTCCATGTTTCTCCATCAATATTTACAGTGCTGTGAAGTAATGTGTGATTTTGAAGTTGTATTAACTCAAAAATATATCTGATGAATGTAAACACTTGGAAATTAAAAAGTTAAAATTATGGAACACACAGACTCTTCTTGGACATAGTATCAGTCCTTTTAAGGGAATCTTGTTTCATTGTCAACACTTTTTTGTATCGCTTTTAAAATATTGAGTGATAAATGCAGTACTATAAAATAAATTTGTAAGGAATAATTGGTTTAGCTGTTTGGATTCTTGCTAACTGTTTAAGTTGTTTTTTAGTTCATCTACAGATCCTGAAATGACTTTGATAAATCTCAGTCCATAAAATTATTTATTTCCTTATGGGATCATTCCATTTCAGATACTTTTTCTGCTTTTTAATGGTTTTCTTGGAAGCCCTCAAAGTGGCCTGTGTTATAGGCGAGGGAATCATGAACAGAT
This sequence comes from Unio delphinus, assembly GCA_029339505.1. Classification (NCBI taxonomy): domain Eukaryota; kingdom Metazoa; phylum Mollusca; class Bivalvia; order Unionida; family Unionidae; genus Unio; species Unio delphinus. The sequence continues at coordinate 4,193,556 of JAQISU010000433.1, read as the reverse complement.
GAATGTTAATATGGCATAAAAAAAGAATTAAAGTATTTGTGATGAGAAATTGCATCATAATTGGTTATTTTCTGTCATAAACTGTATTTTACCCCAAAAAATAAATTTAAATAGCCATGATGTAAAAGAATTTTACCAATTTAATGGGACCCATAATAGCCATGTCTGCATTTTCATGCCTGCCATTTTACTGCACACAATAGGCTATACACAGCAGAAAGTATAATTTATGGAGGAAGAACTTGGGAGAAAACCCCAGTAAGAGCCACTGACCCAAGGGAAGCTACTGGCAAGCTTTCTCATGAATCAACATTGGCTGAGCCAGAGACTCGAACCCAGACAGAGAGAGAGGTGAGATGGTAGTGATTGGTGAAGGTATGCAGGTACTTTAAACCACATGGCTACTTTGAGCCCTGAATATGAAGTACTTTGAAGTACTTTGTTGATGATTTTGAATAACTACATTTGAAATGCCCAGCAGGTTGAGGGCTGTAGAATAAACCAACATGTCAAATGATGAATATAGACATCAGCCATGATGGCTGATTGGCTGGAATGCAAGACTTGTGACTAAAAGGGTTTTAGTTCGAATCTTACTATTCAATCAGCCCAGTTTGGCTACCATGGTTTGCCCTTGGGCAAAGTACTTTATTGTAGTTGCCTCAGTAGTAAAAAACCTATTTTGTCATGCCTTAAAACACAAAACCATTAAACAAAACTTTCATATGGATGCTACACTTTAACCATACCAGCTTCCTAGTGCTTTCAAAGTCAATAGTTACAAGTTCTTTTGAGTTTAAATTGTAATATTGGAGCTTCCTACACAGTTACTACATTTCTTGTAAAATATCTTAGGTAGACACTTAATGCAGAAACAGCACCATATTAAGTTGGGATTCCAAAGGTCAGATAGTTTGTAAGGTCAGGGACATTGAAATGGAAAGTTGGATTTTGGTTTCTGCATTATTTGTATTAAAGTTAATTGGATACAGTTTTCATCAAACTTCTTTTTAAGTGAAATACGTTTGGATAAGCAAGAAGTTCCCTCAGAATGTCAAAAGCCATGGTCACTTAGTTTGTCTGATTTTTGTGTATGCATGACATTTTTTTCTTTTAGCAATAATTAAATCAAATATATTTTGTTAATTAAATTTGTTGCAATTTATTTCTGGGAAATTTTTATGGGCATACAATAAACATACACTGCAACGAAATGTTCATATGAGGTAGCCTTATAAATCTGATTGTAAAATGTGACTGATAGTAGATGGTAGTTTTACATTGGTTGATTCTTAAAGTACCTTTATATAAAACTGCCTCTGATACAAGGTTCAACCATTCCGGTGGCCTAGTGATTAGAGAATTTAACTCGGATGCAGAAGATCGTTGGTTTGATCCCGTCTGAGTCATACCAAAGACTTATAAAAATGGTACTAACAGCTGCCTCGCTTGTCACTCAGCATTAAGGGGTTAGTGTTAGGACTGGTCAAACTGGTGTCGATAATGTGCCTGGGTGTTACATCAGGCTACATGTCTGTGGCATGATGTCCCTGTGATAGACATCACTATAAACTGCCACACTGCAGACATCATAGTGATATGACTGAATTTTTTTAAAGCTACATTAAAAATCCAAATCACATACACACGCAACAAGGTTTCAATCAATGATTGGATTACGCCATTTAAATTCTATTATTTTGATGTGTTTCATCCCAATATAAGGTGACCACACTTATCATCTGATATATTATTGCCCCCCACCCCACCCCCCGGTCAGTTGCAAGGGACATTAAATGCATGTATTTTAGGGAGTTTCAGTTCTCATGGTTTTGCAAAAATGGATCTTACTGTCAATTTCAAAGTTAATGGACAAAAGCAGGCAGGTTCAGTTGTCTCCGAAGATGGGTAATGGTTCAATTTTGCATTATTTAGAAAGTATTAAATGAAGAAAAATGTATATCCCATGAATATAAGTGAGTTCCTAGTAGTATCCAATGAAAAGAAGCATTTATTATGTTTTTCAGGAACGGAACAACAGATAGGTAAGAGCTTTGAATCAAATAATGACATCAAAATATTGCTAAATTTCCATTCAAGTCTCATTCAAATCTCGTTCAAGTCCCATTAAAGTATCATTCAAGTCCCATCAGTGCCGTCAATTATTTTTAACAATGTTTTTCATTAAGGCAATAATAAAGATTAGACTAAGCTGTATGAACCAAGACCATTGGTCCAGATTTCAACATTTTACAAGTACTTTTGATTAATTTTTCTCATCCATGTGACCTGGAAATCTTTACTTAATGCCGATTTTCGTCATAGGTCATCACACGATAGTTTCTTGAACCTGTGTGGTATAGCACTGGATTTATGTCACAATATTTAAAATTATTTTCTTGTAATTAAATCATTACACTGATAAGATGGAATAAAAGATTAAACGTTTTGTTAGTTGAACAAGACAAGGGTGAGTAAAATATTCAGATATACCGGTAGGTGGTTAACATCAAGACAATTTGTCCAATATTAACAAAATCTTTTGAGCACAAATCTAAGTTTAAGCTCTAAAGTTAAAACAATTTTATTCAAATGATGAGAGATTGGTAAATAATAAAGTATCTTAATATTTTTGCGGGGGGGGGGGTGTGATTGGTTCGTTTGTTAATTTATACTATTCTAAATATTATTGATGTATGTAAGCTTCAACTGTTATATATTTTTTTTATGAGGTTTTTCATCTTACGTTGGAGTTTCTTCATCCAAATGTTTACATAAATATTGAACTAGAAAATTCCTGTCTGAGTTATCTCCCTTGTCTTCTGCAGGTCTAAGACAGATTGTCAAAATCTGCCATTGGATTTTCAATGTCTAATTTCCAGTAACTGGATATCCCAAAATAGATTGTTTTTCTCAAGATATGGCATTTTTGTCCGCAACATTTTAAAAGTAAAATTACTCGCAAGGTTACTCACAATTCTTTGCCTCCCTGCATCCATAGTAGCTCAGCTCCTATTTCACTTAATAATGTCTGCCATGATTACAGTACATTCTTGCATTCAGTTTTCATCAGTAAATTTTCACTATGTTTTCCTCATATAAAAAACTTGCAAAGTTATTGTGTAGTAAACCAGGAGTTTGTGTATTAAGCCTATTGACAGACCATGTTAAGTATTCCATCCTGATTTGTTCCTAACGTTACTTGGAGAATAATTGAAGGAAGTACAAGTTGAGAAACATATCAGTATAAATCTGGAAATTCAAAAACTGTTTTCTAAAAATAAATATGCATGTATATGTAAATCTATATATTAAGGTGTATTGGCATGTCATCACATACTGGCTATAAGGTGTCAGTTAAAAAATCTGAAAATGTAAAGATAGATTTGCAAAATAGACAAACTTTATAAACCCTACAAATAAATATTAACATGAAGTATCCTGGAATCCTCAGTATTGACACACTTAAGAATTGACTTTCATCTCTTCATAGTATTATGTCTCCTTTCATTTGAAACATTGGCCATCTGAGAAAACCATGTATATCAAATGACACTGATATATTCCCTCATACTCTTTTAGGCATCCTATCTCCTTGTCGGAGAATTCACATTTACATCACTTGTTCTAAAGAGCAGTTTAATAGCACAGATAAAACTCTACAACAGGGAATTTATGACACTGAGTCAGATAGTGTGTGGAATTGGGATACTACAAGGCGACTATAGTTCATGAGGTTACATTTAAGTATCTTGGTCTTTTTCATCAGGCTGAAAGTTTTTAAGATATATTAATTTGTAATTAGTTTTCATAAATAAAATTTAAACAGTTTTACATTAGCTTTACATTCACCTCTAAATCTGGGACCATGCTCACACAATTATTAGTTCCCTGAACTTAACACAGATATCTCTAATATTACAAAGAATCTCATTCATAAGTTTAGTCCAACTGTGAACATCATTGACCCTGATCTGCCATCACATACATTTAATTAATTATATGGACCATGATCTGCTGGCACATCATTTGACAGCAGAGCTGAGTTTGTGCAGTTTTTGAAGTTGGATTTATCCTCTGTTTTGCTGACTTTGTCTAACATTGTAAAGTAATAATTCTCTACTGTGAATTCACTTTTTTGTGGAATATCATTTTTGGAGATTTTTTTGGATTTCTTGTGTGATTGCTACAAACCATGCATTTAAATATCTTGATAAACTTGAAGGGTTATACTCACCTGAGGAAAAAATAGGTCACAATGACTTGCTTTTAAAATTCAATTGTTTTTGCTTTTTGCTTCAACTTCTTAGACACAAATGTATATATAAGGTGTCAATATGCATGAAGTTGTATGTTTATATTTATATTAAGGCTTTTAATCACTTCACAGATTAACTGTTTAGGTGGGGCCCCCAAGTGGCCAAGTGATCTAAAGCGCTCACCATTACGGATCACTGACATCTCATCTCTGTCTGCGTTTGTTCGAGTGTCAGTCTCGGCCAATATGGGTACATGAGAAAGATTGCCAGTAACTTCTTGTGGATCGGTGGTTCTTTCCAGGTTTTTTCCTGGTTCTTCCTTCACCATTTATAATGGCCACTATATATAGCCTATCTTGTTCTGAGGAATGGTGTTAGACCCTATAACAACAACAACAAAACTTTAGGTCACTGGGACAATTCTTTTTAGAGTTATTGCCCCTTTGCTTTGTAGTATGACTTGTTCTGCAGTTTCTGATGAATTGACAAGAAAGTTGTCGATATGAAAGTGTTTCTTAACATGATTGCCCTTTTTGTCTTTTAGTTAATACTGCAGTTTTGACAGATTGCCATGAAAGTTATTAGATATTCTGGTCATTAATGAATTATTTGCATTTTTTGGGTGAGACTTGGTATTGTCATTGTCATCAGAAAATGCACATTGCCCATACATTATACTCACACTATAGTGTCCACTTTTTCACTGAAGACTTTTCTCCATCATGGGGTAGGGTTAGGGGTGAGAGATGGAGGCACATATTTTTATAACAGAATTGCTCACAATTCCTCTTTAAAATTTCTAAGAACCATGCATGCAAAATTGACAATTTTGGCAATTTACTATTTTAGGTTATATTTCCAGTTTAAATAGTGCTTCTCCAGTTTGATGTGCGGAACCCATTCCCAATCATTCACAGAAGATCTTTTGTATCATTATTTTCATCCCTTTTGGAGGCAGTTAGACTGTCTGAAACAAAATATTATCAGTCTAGTAAAAAGGTATCCACTTCTCACGTTTAGAAAATAGTGATATTCTGTTAATTTGGAATGGTATACACCCATGTCTTGCAGAGTAGCTGAGATTATTTCATGGATATCAATGAATGATGGCAGAAGTTAATGTCATTCTCTTGTACAGAGACATTCATATAAATGATGTATTGATTCTGGTCTTTACATCAAAATATTATTCCCTCTTGTAGACAACAGATAAAAAACAGTTTTTAAAGAAGTTATTGCGCATTGCCAATGTTTTGAAAGGGAAATAGACAGTACAATAGATCAAATTTAATAGGTTTGAATTTTAGATATTGGAAAATAATTTATTACATCTTGAGTAAAAACCTTATTTTATAATCTGTAAAATGTTGAAATCGGACCATCTCTGGAAGACTTGTTTTGTTTTGCAACATTGTTGGGGAGTTTCAGAAGTTGTGGAAATTGTATGAGATAAGATTTGTGTGATGTGTTTTGGTCAATTTTAGTTTCAGCTGCATTTTCCTCTGGGGGTTTTTTGGTCTCTTTTCTTTGTTTTATGCGTGCTGTTTAACATTTTGCCAAATTTCAACATTTGTTGCCAACAAATGACTTTAGTCCACTGCATTTGAAACATTATATCTGCATACTGTTCATATTTTCTTCTGCACCCATTTTATTATCTCAGAACGTGCACGTACTAAAATATTAGTGTATAAAGAGAATCTTGTAGTCAATTATGATGTGTATACAGTATTAAGGACATAACTTGCATGATAATAGTAAACTTGCATGCTCTTCATATACGATCTTTCACTGACATCATTGTCATCACATTTATTATTTCTTCATTTGTATACCCATTATAACATATCCAGCTCTATATAACATATCTATTTGTAGACCTAGACCCATTATAACATATCCAGGTCTATTTGTAGACCTAGACCCATTATAACATATCCAGGTCTATTTGTAGACCTAGACCCATTATAACATATCCAGGTCTATTTGTAGACCTAGACCCATTATAACATATCCAGGTCTATTTGTAGACCTAGACCCATTATAACATCCAGGTCTGTTTGTAGACCCATTATAACATATCCAGGTCTGTTTGTAGACCCATTATAACATATCCAGATCTGTTTGTTGACCCATTATAATATATCCAGATCTGTAGACCTAGACCCATTATAACATATCCAGGTCTATTTGTATACCTAGACCCATTATAACATATCCAGGTCTGTTTGTAGACCTAGACCCATTATAACATATCCAGATCTGTTTGTAGACCCATTATAACATATCCAGATCTGTTTGTAGACCCATTATAACATATCCAGGTCTGTTTGTAGACCCATTATAACATATCCAGGTCTGTTTGTAGACCCATTATAACATATCCAGATCTGTTTGTAGACCCATTATAACATATCCAGATCTGTTTGTAGACCCATTATAACATATCCAGGTCTGTTTGTAGACCCATTATAACATATCCAGATCTGTTTGTAGACCCATTTTAACATATCCAGGTCTGTTTGTAGACCCATTATAACATATCTGATTTGATTGTATACCCATTATGACATATCCAGCTCTGTTTCCTAGAGTTCAGGAAATCATTGAAACCCATATTTTGACCCAAAAGTGGTGCAAGGCATTTTATGAACCAAAATTTGCTGGATTTAAAAGATAGAGTTGTCTCTTATCACTGAACATTTTGCTCTTAAATCTTTGACTTGCAGAAATTTTATCACAGATGTGCCCAATTCACAGGTTAATGTCAATTACCAAGAATGGTTTTGAAACTATGACCCTTTTGTAAAACTTTGTACTGTATTTTGTCGCCTCAACATGATAAACATGATACTGTACGTAGACAACAATAATTTAGTTTGAGTCTTCTGTTTGAAGAATCATCTGCTCAAGATGATCATATTTTCTGCACAGAATATTATGCACAGCTCTCCTCATTATAATGTGGTATATTATATAAATAATGTAGTACCACTATGGATCCCATGACAAAAATCATACAATAAGAGTTGAAAGAAAACAAGGTGAAACGTGGTCTTGCATCTTGTTTTCTCTTCAAAATACCATTATTAAATAGTTCCTGCTAACTTAATCTTCCAAAGTTTAGTATATTTTCACTAATCTTAACATATTGTCTTGCAGTTCTCACTATACCTGAGTCAGTACATAATGCTAACTTCCTGTTCCAAAGTTCAGTAGTTTCATATATTCCACAAAGCCCAATACATCACAGGTCTCCCAATAATGTGATACAATACTTAATGTAGTAGTTGGCAATTAACCCAGACTACCACGTTATAACAAGGCAGAGATGCATACTTGCATGCAAGTTGGAGCCAACTGCAAATAGATCCAGATCTACCATTGCATAATGTGCTAGGAGATTTAAGTCTATGCAGTTTGTTACGACTAGTCAGTAAAACACACAGCATAAACCCTGATATACTGGCCCAGTTTATTGGGACTAGTCACTAAAAAAAACAGCTAAAACACTGATCTACTGGCCCAGTTTACTGGGACTAGTCAGTAAAACACACAGCATAAACCCTGATATACTGGTACAGTATATGATTGTAGATCTGGATCTGGATTTTTTCAGATGGATCTGACCAATAATCAAAATATTCATGGCATGGCATCATTGGCAGTAAAAATCGGTTCTTATTACAATTCTTAACCATAGGCACCATAACATCTTTCTTCATAAATTATCAAAATGAATATTATTTCATACACCCAAATTGCTGGTGCAGTTCAGCATCTTTATTTATCTTCCTCTGTCGATTCATCTATCACCATTCCAGTGGCCTAGTGATTAGGGCATCCGCCTCAGAAGCAGGAGGTCATGGGTTCAATCCTTGGCTGAGTCATACCAAAGACTTACAAAAATGGTACTAATAGCTGCCTTGCTTGGTGCTCAGCATTAAGAGGTTAGTGTTAGGATTGGTCAGCCTGGTGTCAGGATAATGTGACTGGGTGGGACATCATGCTATATATCTGCGGCATGAAACCCCAGTGCTAGACGTCACTATAAACTGCCACACTGCAAACATCATAGCGATATGACTGAAAAATTGTTAAGGGTATGTTAAAAATCCAAATCACACACACTATCCATACATATATACTGCTAGTGTGACCGCCTCGGATGCAGGAGTTTGTCATTTCAGACTCCAGCCAAGTCATACCAAAGACTTATAAAAATGGTACTAACAGCTGTCTCATTAGACGCTCAGCATTAAGCGGTTAGTGTTTGGACTGGTCAACCTAGTGAAGTTTATTGCTGTTTTAATACCATTTTCCTGTTTGATTAGGCTTAACCAATAACATCATGTAAAAGTGTGTATATGAATAATTAATGATATTAAACATTAAAATATAAATTCAGTTCTAAATAAAGTTAATACAAATTAAAGAATAATTTCTGTCCGTATTAGTTTCATCTACCATATATACCCAATTATAAGTTAGTATAGAGTTTCATCTACCATGTATATGTGATTTTAAATCCAATTCTGAATGAAGTTAGCACAAGTAAAAGAATAATTCATGTCAGTTTTAGTTTCATCTACCATATTTATTTTCTTACAAGTCTAAATGCAATCTGCAAGTTAGCAGATCTGCCATTACACAGAATACCAGCAGATATATATATGCAGTTTGCATGGAGTAACCAGTAGAATAAACAGTATAGACCCAGACCTCATTGTTTTAAAAATGTTTGTACATGGATTATGCATGGTGGGTAGTTAAAGATGCAGGCAAACATGGGAATTAAAAGCAAACCAATTCAGGAATGACAGTTTATTGGGGAAAAGCAGAATGTTGGTAAGAGATCAAAGGGCAAGAAATTTGATGAGTAACGAATTTTTGTGTGTATGTAACTTTTTGGACTAACAGTTTTGCTGCGTTGGGGACATGGGTTTTTATGAATATGACTTAAAGTTTGCCCCATTGAATTCATACAGCTTTCCTCCATGAAGTTTTTTTCTCATGCGCATGTTATCATGGTGCCATTTTGAAAAAGTTCCAGAATTCCTTGCTGTAATTTCTGCTATCATTGCTTTGCTTCTGTTCATAAGCTTTTTAATCATTGTTTGTAATAGACATGGTGTTCAGTTCGGCTTTTGCATGCATATATAAATATATTCATATTATTTTAATTTAACTTGTACAGGGTCTATTCTAGAACTAAAACATTATAGGGAAAATTCATCCCTCTATTTGCAGAAAAATGTTTTCACTAAATATATGAGATGTAATAGAATTTTTAAAAAACTTTGCTTGAAAATGTGCCATTTTTATGCATAGATTAAGTTTTTTAAAAACTAGTGCAAATCATTAGTCCTCAGATAGACCCTTCTTGTACATTTCAGCAATAAGTTGTAAAAAAAAGAGATCTGCCACAACTATTGTGAACATTAATTTTATGAAGAAATATTGTCAATAAAGGACACTCCATGAAGTACAGAATTTTGTTTTTAGTTTAAAAAGTAATTATTTGAAAAATAATGTCAACTGCAGTTATATACATGTGATTTGGGGGGGCTTCAGTACATGAGCTTTTTACCGTACTCTCTCCCCAACAGTAACGAAAATAAATGTTGTCTTTCAAGGGCAGGTCTTTATACAAAGCAGTTCTTTATACACAGGTTGGATATGTAGGGAGACTAAGAGAAAGTGGAACTTGTCATATATTTACTTTTTTAAAAACAGGTCCAACTGCAAACTCCAATGACCCAGATCTGTTTTCATATAATGTGCTTTCTTTTCTGGGTCTATGCAACTTGTAATCTGTAATCAGTATTTTAAAAAAAGAACATAGACCCTGATCTGCCAGTGGATTTTATGTTGTAAACTTCAAGAATACCACACATTGGCAGGTTCTATATACTTGCCAAAATATGTGAATGCACCGCTCCTGTGGCCTATTGGTTAAAGCGTCTGCCTCTGTAGTGGGAGATCATGGGTTTGAATCCAGGCAGAGTCATACCAAAAACTTACAAAAATGGTACTAACAGCTACCTCGCTTGGCAGGGGCCCCCGAGTAGTCTAAAGCGCTCTCCATTACGGATCACTGCCATCTCACCTCTGTCTGCGTGGGTTCGAGTCTAAGATTCTGCTAATGTAGTTATGTGAGAAAGCTTGCCAGTAGCTTCTCGTGGGTCGGTGGTTCTTTCCAGGGGTTTTCCCAGGTTCTTCCTCCACCAATAATACTGGCCGCCATGTATAGCCTATCGTGTGCTGAAAAATGGCATTAAACCCTACAACAACAACAACCTCGCTTGGCGTTCCAAAATATGTGAATGAAAATTTTTTTAAAAAAAGAAAATCTTTGACTTTTTTTCCAAGGAAATATAGTTTATATAAAATATTTTGACTTTAAATTTAAAGGATTTGATGTTTTACCAATATATTTTAGTTTTTAGGTTTTTTTAACCAAATTTTAACATCCTTAATTGGCACTAAATAACCAGTGTTAGACTGACATGCCCATAAACTTAATGCACGCATGCATACACACACACACACACACACAGAGTACAAGTACATATTTGATTTAGGACCCCATTAGAAAGACATGCATCTTTCTGTAACTGATTTTTAGTGAGCATAAACTACAAGCTTCATAAGACCTAGATGTGCAATTACAACAGATCTGGATCTATGCAGTTTGTTAGAAGTAATCAGTAGAACAAAACAACAGTGTTGAATAAATGCAGTCAGATGAGGTATTGGTGTTTGATGTTGGACCTGGCCTATAAGTGACCATATTTGGTAAATGCAGAGTATACAGATGCAGAAATGGTTACATGTAAGAAAAATAAAATGTTTCTGGCATTTTTTTTCTTCAGATCTTTTTTTTTTAAAATCCAGTACTGATTTTGAGTGTAGAAAGGAAAGTCCAAAATGAAAAGCATTCTTTTGAAAATGGTTTTATTTATCCATTTTGACATGTTATATACAATCTTCATTTCAGTCTAATTTTGCTTTTTGCACATTAACATTTTGTTCTGTACTTTTATTGTTACTTTCCAGCTTTTGCTTCTTATTTTTCCTATATTATTTTACTTTTTTACTTTGTCTTCTAATCCATTTTTCTGTATACAGCTGTAATATGACTGTCTAGAAAAGTTAATACCCAGCATGTACAGCTAGCTGTAGCATGCCTGTCAAGAGCTGTCAAGTAATCCATATTTTCTCCTGTACAGTTGATGCACAGCTGTAACCAGCATATCCCAGATCCAGGGCATGAAATTCACTCACCCAGCTTGAAATGACAATGAAAATTTAATTATCACTTGCCCTATCATTAACCGTTTATTGTTTGCTAATGAAATGGATGTTCTGAAGAGAATATTGCTTATTTATTGAAAGTCTGATGCTTTATAACACCAGTTTGTTTTCCATTGATTTTGATTAAATACATACAAGCACTTTAATGACACTCATCAGTAATAATAAATGCTTACCAGAAGAGTGCAGGTTGTTCTCAATTTATACTTATTTATGATTGGTGCATAAAAGGCACATAATAAGTTTCACAAAGCAATATTTAAATCATCTATTTAAATGTTTTATTATTTCTATGATTGCTTTTGAATTAGAGTTTATTATTTAAAAAATTCAGTATTTGGCTGACTGGGTGAGTGTATTTTTAGATATTTTTCAACCAATCAGATTGCCTGTTGCATTATGGGCCAACATAACTTGGTTTATGCTTTTCATTCTGCAGTTAGATGCAGACCTCTAGAACTTTCAGCCATTCAGATCAGCTGTGTCATCTAGATGCACAGTTTCAGAATTCTAAAATGAAAGAATTTTGAAAATTGAGTATATTTCTTCATGTTTTGGAACTAACTACATTTTAAAATTCCATTGGATTATTTTGTGAACATTTCAAAATACAAACTCTTCAATACTAGACTGCATCTCAATATTCAGGATGTGAAACCATGCCTGTTTTCAATGATTGTGCCAAACAGTTCAAAATAACCTAGTGACCAAAGCTAATAATGATGGGTACATTTTGCTTATGTAGCTCAAGTGACTTTTCTAACAGTGGTCAGGTACTATCATTTCAAAGATTCATAGAACTTCCTGAACTTGTCCTAGATGTATGCATAGTTCATAATGATCAAATGCACTTAAAAGTAAAACCAAAACATGGAGTTTGCCTGTGCTAAAACATTGGAATAAATGCTTGAAACTATAATGTTTTTCACAATTTTAACACCTTGAAAAAAAATGTCTTTGTATTTTAGTAATATGCACAAGTATATTGTCTGCCTAAAACTCTGCACTTTATTATTATCACACAATCAATTAGCCAGAGAAAATTACATTTCATCAAATGGGTCAGGATAATCGGTGATATACTCTACATTGGTTTCCATAGTAACATAAATTGCCTGATTTGCTAATGCATTATATGTAGGTAGGTCTAGATTTAGACTGTGCACCCTATAATCGGGTAAGGTTATAAGTCATTCCCAAACAACAGACCCTTATCTGCCATTATGTAATGCACTGGTAGATCAAGGTCTATGTTTGATTACTTTTAAACAAAACTGCACAAACCCAGATCAGCTATCACATTACACACTGGCAGATCTGGGTCTGTTTACTGTGAAATTGGAATTGATTTTTATAATTGGGAATATAGGGTATAAGTTCATGAGAGTGACCTGCCCTTTTTCTATGCATTTTCATGCAAGACTCTAATGGTATAGGCTTTATTGTTAGTTTCTATGTCTTTGGTAATACACATTTTGTTTATTGTTATACTATGAAACAGTCTAGCAGGGCCATCATAATCGCTGGGTGATACGGGGAAACTGCCTGGAGTGCCAAAAGCGTGAAGGGCACTATTTCAATGAGTTTGTTGTATTTTGTTCTCAGTCAGGGCCTCATTGGCAATGCTTGCCTGAGGGGCACCATTTCATCCAGCGCAGACTTGGGATGTCCCTGCAGACTGGTTTCAAAATTGTCATTTGAAGTATATTACTGTAATCAGATACTGTCACTGTCCTAGTAACTATAAAACAGCTTACAAACTCACTGGACTTAACTCTTCCAAAATTTATGAGCCATAGTTGGGGTTAAATTGTATACATATGTGGAGGAAACAAAATATTTTAAAAGTTTTGGTCATTTTACTTTCGATCTGATCCTGAAAATTGACGACATTTTTTCGCCTTAAATTTTATGTATTTAAAATGTTTCATGGCTGAGGGGTCTAGTATTTAGTTTGCATTGCAATAAGAGACCACCTCTGTTTATAAAACAAACAATTGTAAGCAGTGTCTTTGTTAACAAAGCATTTTTACATGAACCCTACTCAAAATAAAACTTAATTGAGTAGTCACCTTTCAGCTTTAATGTGATCTAATTAAGTCTAAATGTGCCTTCTAGTAGAATCTAATATATGCTTATTGTATATACTTGCTTAGAAGAGGAGTCCAACAGCATTGTCCCAGATCTGCATCACAAAATGCACCAGTAGAACAGGGTCTATGTTATTTATTCTACTGATTACTTCTAAGACATTTGTTTGACCCTAATCTGCCAGTATATTATATGTTAAGTTTGCATCATTATTTCAATGTAGGTATAGATGGTATATTCCAAATTCAGGTAGATTTCCAATTTGATAATAATTTTAATTAAAATTTAATTCATAACAATTTTGAGTCACACCATAAAAAATAATCTGGCCATAGATGTGTCCCTTTTTGGGGTGGGAAATTTCAAAGCCATCTCTACATGGCTGCTAAATTTTTCTGTAGACCCAAGTTTTCCATCATAATACAAGCAAACTGACTGAAGAGAATATATTTCATTATTACTTGATTCCCATAAGAGGTTCTTTATCATCTTAATTGTAGTATAATTCTTGATAATTTACTGTCATAAAGTCTTTTTGTATGGTGTCATGCAATTAAAATGTAATTTTTACCTTATCTGCCATGTGAGCTAGGGTATAGCATTTTTGTCTATTGTGTGTTGTTCATGAACAATTGCTATTTTAAAACTTTATTTAAAAAATACTAGTCAAACTTGACAAACGGCATTCTGTTTTGATAGAAAGCATGCTGTCATGAAGAATTCAGTCTGATACCAGTGATGCCAATATACCATTCAGTATGGCCACCATTGCTAAAAATAGAAAAATATTCAGTGATGTCTTGTCTTGTCTAAGACCATTGAACAGAATTTGACTATTCTAACAAAAGTATTGTTGTATGAAAGATCAAAACTGTACAACAGAATTCGACCAAATATGACAGAAAGCATTCTGGTAATGGTATGGTCTTATGTAAGACTTTGGGTGTATATAAATGATGCTAAACTGCAATTCCGTATGTGTATGTATGTTTTGGATTTTGAATGTAGCTTTAATTTTAAAAAATTCAGTCATATCGCTATGATCATGTCCTGCCCAATCACATTATCCGAATACTCCTAACACTAATCTTTTTATGATGAGCACCTAGTGAGGCAGCTGTTTGTACCATTTTTATAAGTCTTTTATATGACTCGGCTGGGGTTCGAACCCATGACCTCCTGTATTTTGAGGTGGAAGCTCTAACCACTAGGCCACCTGAGTGGTCGCAATCTCATATAAACCGCATTATTACAATACATGTACAATAAAACTTCTTCAATATCACTCAACAGAATTTTATTAAGTTTGAGTTAGATAAAGATTTGGGCATTAAGACTTTGTTAATTTGTATGGATTATGTTGATCTGACATTAAATACAGTTACCATCACTAAAAATAGAAAAACCTCAAAATGACATTTCAAAATGTGCTGAATAGAATTTGACTGAATCTGAAAATAAGCCACCTGACATTAACTTAGGCCATTCAAGTTTGTACAAATTTAACTGATCCACTATCAGAAATGTCTGTCATTACTAAAATAAAAATGTTTATATTTATTCTCTGTTTAAAGAATAGATAGAATTTGAATACATTTGATAGAAAGCCCAGTGACATAAAGGCCTTTTAATTTTACACCAAGGATGCTCATCTGCCATTTAATATTGCCACCATTACTAACAACATATAAACCTTTATCCAGCTCTTTTTAAACAATGACTAAGGATGACAATCTGCCATCAAATATGTCTACCATTATGAAAAAAATATTAGAAAGACAAATTTTTTTTAAATCTCTTCTCCTTATGTACTAAATAGAATTTGACCACATTTTTTTCATAAAGCATTCTGGCATGACGTCCTTTCAGATTTGCACAGGTGATGCTGATTCACATTGGCCATTGTAACTTGAAATAGATTACTTTTAAATAACCTGCAAAAAATCTACATAATTTGACCAAATTTCACAGAAAGCATTTTCACATGCGAGACTGATCTACATTCATTCCTAAAACAACAAGCTTCATTGATCAGAGCACATCATTGTAAAGCAGATTGCTTGGGTCAAATTCCCTTGTATTTAGCTTTTAGGGAAATGACAGCAGCTGAAAGATGTGAGGCTCACATGGGCCTCCTGCTGCTGTATTGAAACAAGCTGAATTTCAAAAGTCTGTTTTGCTGTAACATTTTTTGAAGCAGTAAGCTTGACATATTTACCTCTACTTTTTGACATCAATGGTTATATAATGTTTATGGTTAGAAAAGTGGTTGATTTTAAAATATCGATTTTTAACATTATCTGAATAAATTTTAAAACTTTAGCCATTATAATAGTTATTATATATTCACTATATTTTGTGGGTACTGATTTTTTTCTTGAATTACTTGCATGTTTCAAACCATGAATTGAAAAACCCTCAAATAAATACCATTTTGCAGGAAGAATTAAAACCCATCCCCAGTCCATAAAATTACATACCACATATACTCACTTGTAACTCAAGTCCACGTGCAAACTGTACAGACCCTGATCTGCCATCACATAATACACTGACAGATCTAGATCTTTGCGGTTTGTTAGGAGTGATCATTATAACAAACAACATAGACTGATCTCTGCTGGTGAACTGTTCAATGGCAAATCAGGGTCTGTGTTGTTTGCATTTGGATTTGATTTAGCAGCAAGTATATATATATGGTACCTACAAAAGCAATTTTTCTTGAAAAGTGATGCAAATGGATGCACAAAAAGTTTTCACATTATAGTGTGATAAAAATAGAGGCATTCATTTTTGTTATGTTACAATTTTCATATGTCTTCATACAATAATTTTTAAATATAAAATTTTTTACGTTTCTTATAATATTTTGATTTTTGTGCAAAATATTAATAAACATGTTGAGATTTCACCTACATATGTAATACATTTTAGAAACTTGTCAGGTGCTCCTAAAACAGGATAACAATATACCTGGGGCCTGTCTAAGATTGCTTACCTACCTCTGACAACTACATTCCCAAAGAACCTGTTAAATTTTTGAGATTGCATATAAGAACTCTTTAAAGCAAATTTATATTTTTTTGCATCGGGCAAGTGATGCTACCAAATCTACATGTTCCTATCCTGTGTGTGTTAGAAAATTTTTTGTAGCACTTCTGTAGATTATTTAAGATTATTTGGATTATCAGACAGGAACTAATTTATTTTCATGTTATATAGTAAAATCGTCATTTACAATTTTCAGTTGCTATAAATAAAATAGCATGAATTTTAATAGTACATTGGACAGTGCATGTGTAAGGTTGCATACATACATTTCACAGACATGGAAAATGTATCATGTAGGATTATGTTCAATTTTATTTAGGATTACATAGGTATATTTCACAGTCATGGAAAATGTATCATTTAGGGTTATGGATGTATATTTCATAATTATGGAGAAAGTATTATTTATGATTACAGAGTTTTATTTTATCATCAAATAAAATGGAAAATGTGTTACATAGGGTCTAACATAGGTATATTTCTCAGTCATGGAAAATGCATCATTTAGGGTTATTTGATGTATATTTCATAGTTATGGAGAAGATGTTTTTTAGGGTTACAGAGGTATATTTTATCATCATGGAAAATGTGTCCTTGAGGGTTACAGAGGTATATTTCACAAGTCATGGAAAATGTTTGTTGGGTTTAACAGAGGTGTATTTCACAGTCATGGAAAATGCATCATTTAGGGTTATGTATGTATATAATTCACATGTCATGAAAATGTTGTCATATAGGGTTACAGAGGTATATTTCCAGGTGTGGAAAGTGTGTCATGTTGGGTTATGGAGGTATATTTCAGTCACGGAAAGTGCTTAGTAGGGTTACAGAAGTATATTTCACAGTCATGAAAATTGTGTTATCTAGGTTACAGAATAATATTTCAGTCAGTCGTGGAAATTGTGTCTAGTAGGGTTGCAGATGAACATTTCAGTCATTAATTGATCTTAATTGTAGCTTTTACACTTACTGTTAGTTATTATTATTACTGTGTGAAATCTCATAATATTGAAATATTACCTTTTTTGCAGCTTTGATGACTTGAAGAAACAACCACCAGAGTATGATGATTTCGATAGGAAAAAGTATTCAGGTCCCAAAGGTTACTCAGATCCCAAAGGTTACTCTGATCCCAAGGGTTACTCAGATCCCAAACGTTACTCGGATGCTAGACGTTACTCAGACTATGATGAAGATGATGAGGTTGATGAAGGAGGATTCCAAAGACATTCTCGAGATTATGAGAACAGGTTATCATGCAGTATGGTGTAGTACATAGTAATAAATTGTCTCGTGAGCAAATGGTACAACATTTGTACAGTATTGCTAATTTGTAAGTCAAGTCTGACTTCAGCAGTTTGTTGGTAGTAGACTGATCTACTGCTGCATTATAATGGTCTATGATGTTTGCAGTTGGATATGACTTATAAGAAAGTAGATATGGTATTACTTTCCAGTTTGCAATGGCAATGATAGCAAAATCATTGTTTTAGCATTTAGATTTAAATTTTAAATCCATATTTCTTCAGGATTTGTTGATGTATTATCTGATTCTTTGGCATTCCGTAGAATCCCTGTTTGTTTATTTATGTATTTATTCATCCATCTATTTCAGTCTACCTGTATATTTATTTGTTTTATTTTCAATCATTTTGTAAATCACCTTGTATATACAACCTCTGATCTCTCAGTCTATTGTTTTATTCTCGTCCATTCTTTATTCTTCCATCTCTCTATCTATCAATTTATTTATTGAACTTTTTTTATTTCCAATGATTTTGTAAATTGCAATATTTGTTTTTTCATCTCTCTATCTTCCTATTTTTTTTTTGATTTGCTTTCATTAAGTCATTTTATCAGTTACATCTATTTTTCTTTGTTCTATCTTTCTTTTCTATCTTTCTTTCTTTCTTTCTTTCTTTCTTTCTTTCTTTCTTTCTTTCTTTCTTTCTTTGTACTTTATAAATTTTATCATGTTCTTGCAACAAGTGTATTGGTTCAAACCTGTGTTAAAATAATTATGGAATGCATGAGAAAATGGCATAAATTTTGACTTTTAAGAAATGTATAAACTCAACCCAATAGTAAAACACAACAAAGCTAGAATGCCTAATAGAATTTGTCAATTTGATATTATATTTGTCAGACATTTATAGGTTCGATTCATTAGTTTAATAACTTTGTAATGCCTTAGAGAATAGTATCAGTTTAATCATATGCATGTTTATATTCAATCCAATATCAAAATAAGGGTTAAGAGAATAGTGTAAATTTGTTTTATTTTTATAAATGTGAATTTTAGTGATATAAACTGACATTTTTTGTTAATTACATTCATGGACAAGTGGGGATGGTGCTGTTTTTGTTTTTAGTGGATTGATCTTAATCTTTTTAATTTAATTCATAGTTTTAGTAACCACATCAATTGGCTTTGAAGTTGTGGAATTTTATTAGCAAATGCTAAAAAAAATATTCAAGTCCGGCTTTTACCTTTTTATAAAGTTCCCCTCCTGTATTCAGAAAATGTCCTTTTTTTATCAAATGGAGGGATGAATTTCCCTCTACCCCCAAATTTTTAGTTATGAATAGACCCGGCGAAAATAATCAATGAAAGTTCGTTCCCTATAAACAAATTGGAAATAAAAGTATTATTAGATAACTAGTTACTCAAAATACCACAGGTATATTCATGTGAATACAATGCATATCAGTGTTGGTGGGAAAGGGTTTTAATTTCTATTCTGATCTCACTAGTGTAAATTTAATCAATATACAGATTTTTTCAGTATTTCATATTAAAGAGATATCTCCAGACTTTTTAGCAATTCAGTGATAAGTTACAAGGTTCTTATCAAGAGGTAAAAATAAATGCCAGATTTTTACATTTAACTTGATTTGTTATCCTTGTAAGTCATCAGAGGCAGTGGCTAAGTTGATGCATTGGTTCAACTGATAACTGTGTCCAATCAACTGTGTGGTTTATATACTCTCAAGTAGCTGGTGCAGCTGTCATATTTTACCACCTTCTTGGTCATGTGACATAGGCACAGCTGGTTGGTGGTAAGCAAACATATCACAAACCAGTCGCATCCAGGCTTTATATTTTAATTAAAAATGTTCAAGCCCTGTTAAGTGTTTAGGACACTTTTGCCAAATCAGAAGTATTCAAGTTAAATAAGAAGCATTGTCCATGTATGTTTGAAGAAATTAAAACGGTATAAAAAGACGGTAAATATTATTGAAATTTATAATTGGGCACATATATAACTGAAGCTGGACCTGCTGGCTAAAAGATGTGTTGTTGACATACACATATACGTTTAAAAAGTCCAGGAGTTAAATTGTTGTTTGCATTCCAGATACAGCGATGAGGATGATGACAGGTACAGTGATCGCTTCAATGATGACTTAGCAGGGCGCCCCCAGTATGACCGACCACCAAGCTATGATCGCACCCCAAGCTACGAGAAGCGACCACCAAGTGACACAGACAGCTTCCAGGGTCCATATGAGGATTATCAGCGAGAGCCAACCAAGTTTGATGATGAAGGCCACCCTGTTGATACAAAACCGGCAAAACCGGCTCCTGCTAAAGCTTCTTCAACATTTGTGTGAAGAAAGAGGCAACATGAGATTTGTTCTGCCTATTGACATTTTGTATCAACAGATCTGCCTTATGGAATACCTAATAATAACTTAGTTTAAATAAATGTTTCATTGATATTTCTGTAATGTACATATCGACGTTTTTCTACATAAACATTGGACAAATTTATCATTTATTCTTTTTATGTTTTTGGTAGTCATTAAATTGATTACAATATATAACTTTAATTAGTAGTTTAGTTTTATTGTGTTTTGCATATCAGTAGTAGGTATTATATACTAAAAAATGGAATTTCTAAAACTTCACATTTCCATTTTTGTTAAATTGATGTGGCATTTGTCCAGGAATGTTTTCTTTATGAAATGGACAACACTAAGATTATCAGTTAAGTACAGGAAGGTAAGAAAAATGATAACATTTCACCAACAGAATTGTATTTCTAAAAGATGAATTTATTTTGTCATAGACAACTGAACTTGTATTATAGGCATGTTCACCAATTAGATTCAAATGTGCAAAGTTGAATTTCTTTTCTGTTTGAGACCAGTAGACTTGTATCAGAAACCAACTGATTTATATGCCTAAATATTAACATTTCTTTGGTTCAAGAACAGTAAAAAGGTGTATGCCCAGATAAAGAGCATATTGTTTTGGATGCTTACAGACTGGTCTGATATTGTTTTGGCTTCTTACCGGCTGGTCTAAAATTGTTTGGCAGCTAAAAGACTGGTCTAATATTATATTGGCTTATTCCAGACTGGTATAAGATATTTATGTCAAAAAAACTTAAATTTGTTGCTTATAAATGTGGATGAAGCCATAATTATATTTCAGTTCAATTCTTGTATGCATGCACCTGTTTTGCTGTATCTCTACATCCATGATTCATATATATATATATATATATATATATATATATATATATATATATAATTTGTATTTCTACAATTCATTGCATATCATTTATGTACATGTATTTTATTCCTAAAGTGAAAGTAACATATCATATTTCATATACATTTAGTTTTCTCTAATTTCTATTTTGGCAGAAGAATATTCACATAAAGTTTGTACCTTTGTAGGTTTAATTGTACAGGTATCAATTTTATTTGTATCTGTAGTCAAAGGAGTGTCCAGTCATATCGGTGTATGTAAATATACAAATATTGCTTGCTTATGTACATCATTGCTTGAAAATAAAAAACTAAAAATAATTTGGTTTGATATCACTAGGAAAAGTTCTTTGAAAAAGTACTTTTTTGTGCCTCTTTGTACAGCTGTTTAAAATAGTCTGATACTGTGTACCATATCTTATGGCATTGTTTTGCCTTTTATAGCCAGTTTAGATGTGTGGTATATCATTTACAATATTACTAACATTTTATACATATAATTCATGTTTTTTACTATATGCTTTATTTAAAAAAAAAATTGGTTTCCCTTGTCACCAAATATGTTTATACACTTTAGTTTTGGGGATAAATATATTTTTAAAAAAATGTTTTGAAGCATTTTTAAAGACAAAGATTCCAAATGAATTCAAACAAACATTGCCTAATTGGTGTAAAACATTAATTGCATCAAAGTGTAATTTGAAATGATTACATGGCATAACACTTTTTAAGCATGTTAAAAATAACCATTTTGAACATTGGTATCAAAGCATCTGAAATTCATTCCATGAAAGATACAACCTCATTTTTAGAATATCTGATAATGTTTTGCACTGCTCATTCCAAAATCATGAAATGTAATATATGTATAGTGTCATATAGATTATCAAAAACAAGAACTAATCCTTTACAGATGTATGTAGTGTCTGGTTTTCTCATCTCAGTCATACATATTCAGTTTTCGAGAACATACAATAAGAGATTGATGATTTGTGTACCTGATCACTATTTTATAATTAAAATTTTAAATAATAATGCCAATTTTCATGGTGTTTTTTGTCCCACCACATGGGGGGGGGGGGGCATTTAGTGTTGCCATTGTTTCTCCACCATCTTTTCATTACCAGGTTTATATTTAAGCATTTCAAGCACTTTAGTACAAACAGGTGGAGTAGCACTATTCCAAAAGCAAAAACATAGTAATACCACATATGGGGTTACACTGAGCCCAAATATGGAGAACCCTTTTGTCTCCCGTTCAGGGGAGAGACAAGACCTCCATAATGTCCAAGGTTGGGCAATCTAGTATTTGGAAGAGTAAATCATGCAAACTAAGAGGTTTTAGCCATATTTTATCTTTGTTCTGAGGGAAATAATCTCAAAATATAGATCACCATCTTTGACCAGCCATTTTTCACCATATACAAACAAACCAGATATAGGTATAGGTCTGCAAGTCATGCCAAATCTAGGTCAAGTGCTTGGGATCAGTTTGAATGCCTCCACTCACACCCCCTTCACAACACTACCTAATTGTCATACCACAGGGTCCAGGCTATGAAATTGGACCAGTCCCTTCTTTTCCCATGTTCTCTTTCAACCCTTTCTGTATATAGACCCCACCCCCACCATTTTTCGAGGGTGAGATTTACCTTTGCCATGGATGTTGTCTATGTATGCATGATGAGGTCCGATGACCATTGCAAGTTTTGCAGAACAGTCAACTAAATAGGTGAGAGTTAATCACTCTTCCACTAAGAGAACAGAATGATGCTCTCATATCAGGGCATGCTTTGAGGACACTTCACTCCCCTTGCTCAGATGCAGAATAGATATGTCTCTACTTCCCAGCCTTCCTCACAGGAAAATGATGCCTTGTTGATTCTAATAGAGTATTAAGAATTTACTGAAATTCCGGAGGATTGGGTATACCCTATCTTTTGAAGTTCTCCAAATCCATCATATTGCGTGATTGAAGAGACTTGGTCATTTAACATGACTGTTAACAAAGTTTACTGCTTTCTACCAGCTGACTTCCCCAAAACCTAAGTGTTCAAGCAACACCAAGATTATCTCTTGTTTAGAGAAACTATCAGGATCTATACCCAAACCAGACTTAATGCAACTTCCTCACTTTCCGATGGTTAGTGAAGTTGTGAAACTAATGAGCAAAGTGATACAGAATAAAGGGCAGTCTGTCCCTTTGTCACATTGAAACCCATAATATCAACCTCGAGCCTAAAACCCCTAACTTGGATGCCGAAGCTTCATCAGTGGACATTTTAATGGGTTCTTTTGCTGTCCTCTTGGATAAATCCATAGCGGTTTTAGAGGCTTTTCAGTAGCTTCCTTCATTTTTCTGAAGGAAGAATCATTATCATCTGTTGCCTTACGAGGACTGTTAGAAGCTGTGTCAAAAAGACACATTGTTTATGGCGATGGTGACGAGCGCTGCACCCATGGATTCAGAGACCTTATTAGGTGGTCTTATTTCCACTTTCGCCTCTCAAGATTTTAGTGACCAACAACATTGGTCCCTTTCATCAGTTGCTGGACCAATGTAACCAACCAATGTTAGACAACATCCTGATCAAGCTATCGGTGAGGCACAATAAAAAAAAGTACTACCAAAAGTAGTACACAACCACAACAGTAGAATAGAGAAGTAGATGGAAATTGCAACTTCAGTTTAGAACGTTATCAGACGAGCCAACAGGGCAGTTTCAAGAAGGTCTTCAGAATTCAAAATTCCACAGCCTGATTTCTCTGCAGCACAAATAATTCCTGTTTTCAATTGGACAGAAGTCTTTTTGTTTCAAGCCATGATGTTTGGTCTAGCCTTGGTGCCCTGGAAGTAATAGCTGTGAGCTTGAGATACTTTGGGATTCTAACAATCTAGTATTTGGAAGACTGAGTACTGCACAACAGAAACAAACTGTCCCTATGCAAACACATGACTCTTTGTTAGTCTGTGGTAACACAACTGAGACAGATTCCAAAGTGAGAGAAATCAGAACATGTTCCCTCTCAAGATTTCATGTACATAAGAATTAATTTCCTTATATCCCTTGTCCAGGTTCGTGTTCCCCTAGAGAGGATACACATAATCATGGAACTTGTAGGAACATTACAAAGACTCAATTGTTGACTCGTCTGTATCTCTCCCTTCAAGAAAATCTTGAATTTCTTTAGGACCTGGTTTCCCTAGGTAGGCTTCATTTACGTCCTCTTCAGTTCCACATGTTGACAGTTCACAAATCCCACAGTTCAGATCTCAGTTCAAATTTCTCTATGGTTGATGATTAAGTCACACCTAAAGTGGTGATACAAATAAGAGAGGAGTTCCCCTTTGTGCCCCAGAATCCCACTTTTATCTGTACACTGATGCATTAGTCAGAGGCTCATGTATAGACTGAATAAGTACATTTGTTACTGAAAGATAGTCTCCTACACGTAAACCATATTCTTTGCCCTAAAAGTATGTACAGAACACGTTTAGAACATTGCAATCTGATCTCAAACAAAGGAGGTATTTGTACTCGTACTATCTGCATCGATGTGAAGAACCTTCTGACTTTGGGTACAGTCAGAAGGGATTACACTGAGTATATCACATTCCAGGGAAGAATTGTTATCTACTATTTGCTTATGCATTCCCATCCATCTAATTGATCCCTCAAGTATTGTAAAATATGTGACTTCCAAGATCATGGTTCAACAACTATCTTGACCTGTTGATTGACACACCATGGGTATTGACTCTCTGGAACAATCATATCTCACAACACAGAGTTACTCTAGGAAACATGTTGATCTTTGCTGACCCTTACGTGCCACAGTATTGGAATATCTTCAATTCCTTTTTGAGGAGAGATCTTGTTTAACCTGTATGATCAAAGGTTATTGGGCTGCCCCACAATGCTATTAAATTTTCCAAAAGATAATTGATTGGATCAGATCTTCACTTTTTGGATCGTATCTAATATTTCAAGCTACAAAGACAGGTGACTTGCTCATTGACACCAATTGGAACTTTTCATGTGTTTTGTGGGCATTAACATATACATCTTATGAATGTTTGAGTGAGGCTTCTTTTAAAAATCTTATGCTTAAAAATATTTTTCCTTCAGGCCCTTGCATCAGAAGAAGCTAGCTACATGCTTTATTAGTTGTGGAAGTATGTTTATGCTTCGTTTGGAATTGCAATCCTAAGCCTGGATTCCTTTCCAAAAACCAATTTCCACCAGTATTTCTATTCGTGATTGAAATCCCAAGTCTGAGCCACTTCTGTGCTGGGGATGATCGTGATAGACATCTTTGCTGGGGATGATTGTGATAGACATCTTTGCCTAGTTAGAGTGCCTAGATTCTTTTAAGCTTCTGCTTCTTGGAGAAGTAAGGATAGGAATGATCCTTTTATTAAAGTGTCGGGCAAACTCAATCAAATCATAATTATCCAATTTCTGTGAGGAGTCTTGTGGCATTATTCTATATAACAGAAAGAAAGAAAACCATAAAGTTTAGTAAAATTCAACAAACAATAGAATCTTTATTATAAAAAGTGAAAAGTTAAGAGGAACTTGCATTTTGTGAATTAAATCCCAAATGTATTGTCACCACAAGTCCAAAAGTTTAAAATGTTTGGAATGAATTCTAATGGTCCTGAATGCCCTGATTTGCAACAATTTTGTATTCAAGAATGTCTTTGAATGAGTCCACAATGATCTGTTTTATTTAATTTGCATTGTTTGTTAGTTTCTTTTAAAAAAAAATATATATATATATATATATATATATATATATATATATATATATATATATATATATATATATATATATATATATATATATATGTATGTATGTATGTATGTGTGTGTGTGTGTGTGTGTGTGTATGCTTTGCATAATCATATTTGGACTTTGGAAAATTCATTTTCTACTTTACCTGAATCATTTTCTGAAAACAACTATTACATGTTCCCAATGAGTATGGGTTAACTGTTTGGATTGTTGTTTTTTTTGCTTGAGTCAAGGATTTTGTGTGTGCAATGTTTTTTATTATAATTTAATCATAGACTTTCTAGTTATAACTAAAATTTATCTTTTCTAACTAAAATTGTATCTGGTAAACATTAGCAACCTTCTAGAATGAAATTATCCTTGAGGTAATATTTTTATGTTGAAAATATTAATTGTGACCTGAGATAACATTGAGGAATAAATAATCCTGTTATTGGCATAATTATTTATTCATGTTTTTTTAGGCAGAATCATTGTTGTGTCCAGTATTTCATTTAGGATTTCATTCATATCTTCAAATTATTAATTTACTAGAAATACAAAGTGTTCACAACACTACTACAATTTTTTAGAAGTCGTCTGCTTCAGAGATAAAAATATGCTATTTATTATGGATTTTGATGTGCTGAATTCAAATAAGACAACTAATTGCCTACTGTTTCCAAGACAATTAAGTATTTAGATTTGATATCTGTATATTCTTTAGATATTAGAGTTTGAATCACAAATTGTTAGCCTAGGTCTTTTCATGTTTATGGTTGCTTTACATGATAATATTTCACCTGTCCTGTTTATATAACACTTTCAAAAAACAACATAATGGTTAAATAAATTAAAAATATTATGAAACAAATGACAAAAAAATGAAGTCCTTATTTAGTGTCTACTCTGCACTTTTTGGCTTATCTCTTGTATCCTTTAAATGGAGCACATTTTTTCACTGTCCAGCAATAATCTGCTAGCATTGAATGCTCCATTTGCCCTGATAGCATTTCTCCATTATAGCAATGTCCTGGTGAAATCACATACAGTGCTCATCGCTCACTGCTCCACAGTTTGGTGATGAAAAGTTCTAGATGAGAGTGCAAAAAATGTATTTTTAGTGACATGTTGCAACCGAGGCTTTTGTATGACTTGAGGTCTACAACTAACTCCCTGTAGTTGTCTGCCTTGTTTATGAGAATATATGTTGCCACAAACTTGCAGGCTTTTTATGCTGTCTTTTCCTTGTCACACAATACACAGTCATTCCTTTATTCAACAAGTGATGGATGCTGAATACTTTTTCTGCAAAGCTCCAATGACTGTCAGAATGGCTAATCTCTCAAGATGTAGTGCGAATCACTCGTAATGAGAAAATGCGTGCAGAGAAAATAGCATTACCTTGTGTATCCAGTCTGCAGACCAAGCAAGAGAGCAAGAATCTTAAAATTACCACAAATCTGCCACTGATGTTTGTCATAGTTTATGCACCTCAAAATTATTTTATGTTTTCAAAGGTTTCCTTCATATGGACTGCGTGACCAACTTGAAAGCAAAACATCGCCATTATGCAGCAAAACAGATTTAAGACTCATCTTCAATGAATCAATGAATAGTCTCCACTCTTCTAGATCATAATGAATGTTGAGGGCTGCCTTCATACCATGTTGTTGCAGGCTACAATTTCACTTTCCATGAAGACAAGAATGGGACAAGATCCTTTTGACGGTCACGGAATATGAAAACCCTAATATCACCTGCCAGGAGATTCCACTGCTGTGTATAATTTCAATGGGCAATTTGTTCCGTGTTGCCAGGCTCTGGTATGCAAAAGAACATTGTTCATATGACTTCATTTTCATAGTGGGAATAATGAGTATATGATTGTCAGAAGAGGAGTGTAAGTATCTTGCTGGTGTGTACACATGAGTGGGGCCTGATAGGTATGTTGCCCTGGAGTCCATCAGTGAAACATAGCACAAAGAACACATTTTGTGTTTGATTCAGGATCGAATGGATAGCCAGTGTAGGGTACATAGCAGATGGAGGTGTGCTCGATCGTGGTACTCTAAGGTTGATCCAAGCAACTGTGTTTTGAACTTTTTGAAGTTTCTGGAGCAGATGCTGAGATAAACCAGACAGAATTGAATTACAATAGTCCAGTCATGAAAGTACTAATGAACACAATTCTTTTAGTGGCATCAACTGAAAGATATTTGAGAATGGAGCTGTTGCGTCTCAGCTCAAGATATGCAGCCTTGCATATGTTCATGACATGTTGGTATAGTGTGATAGTACTGTCCAGAGTAACGTCTAGGTTTGGCACTGACTGTGTGAAAATAATGATGGTATGGCTGATATTTTTATTGTTTGAGGTAAAGGATATGAATGAGAAAGTCTTTCCAGCATGATCAGGATGGCCTCAGCTTGTTACATGACATCCATGATCAGAAAAGCACCTCTCTACTCCTTGGATGGTATCATCAACTTCAGTTGGGTGGCTAGATTTGTATATTTGGGTGCCATCGGCGTACAACTGGTGAGACACTGGATGATGATCTATAAGACCAGAGAGCGGCTGAGTGTATAGAATGAAGAGAACATGGCAAAGAACAAACCCCTGTGGTACACCACAACATAGATCAACTGGGCTATATTGTATTCCATTTACTAAGTAGGACTTGAACCACTGTAAGGCTTTATTTTTGTGAATGCCAATTACATGCTGGAAACGGTGAAGTAATATATCATAGTCTGTTGTGTCAAACGCTACAGACAGATCGAGGAGGGTAATCTTTCCGCTAGTTAAAGCAGAGATAATTTCAGTAGAGTACTTTCAGTACTGTAGCAAGGACATTATGCAGACTGTACATTGCTAAAAAGACTTTGAATTTAGTTGTGATAAAAGTTGGGTTAGTACAACTGTATCTAAGACTTTTTATATGAACGGGACATTAGAAACTGGGCGGTAGTTCTTCAGATCGTTATGGTCGAGTATTAGTTTCTTCAGCAAAAGCTTTACAATGGCAGTTTTGAAAAATTGTGGGAAATCACCGGATGAGAGAGAGAGAGAGAGAGAGAGAGAGAGAGAGAGAGAGAGAGAGAGAGAGATTAATAACATCAGTTAGTGAAGGCAATATTGGATCTAAGCACTCAAGCAACAGTGATGTTGGAATTGGGTCAAGTTCACATGACTTTGGTGCACTCTTCATTACGATTGCCCGTACTAAATTCATAGAGACAGGTTCAAATGCTGCTAACGGTTGTCTCGGAAATTCTTTATTGGAACTATATGGTGACGACGAGTCAAATTAAATTGTGTTATGAAGCTTATCTCTAATGATTTGTAACTTGTCACCGAATAAATTTGCAAACCGGTCGTGAAAGTCAAGAGCAAAGAAGATAGTTGGAAGTTGTGTACATTTGTTCCTTGTCATTAGTTTGTTAGTAATCTCAAAGAACTCTTGGTAGCTAGAACTCTCTTTGATCTTAGTACTTTATTGGGATAATTGGCTAAATGGATTATGTTTGTGACGTTCTTCTAAGCGGCTTCATAGATTTGTTTATCATAGTGAGTTTGGCGGAAAAGCCAAAACCTCTCCGCTTTACAGCGGTCTCTTTTAGCATTGCGAAGCTGGCCCATAACACTGATATACCATGGAGAACACTTTTGAATTGATACTCTGCACTTGGTGGCTGGGGCATGTTGTTCACAGGTAAGTGGTTGATTTCTTGTTTCGAACAAAGGGAGCATCACAAAGGATCGTAAACATCCTTGAGAGACGGCTGGGAGGGGCGGAGTCGGATCATTATGAGCCGATATCAAATCAGAATTGAGCAAGGCGTGCCAAACATTAGAATCTCAAGTTTAAATATATTATCTGGAGAAGTAAAGAAGTCAGTATGCTAGAATCAATTTGCGGGAAGTTAAGGAAATAGGATACTCCGACGCCATTCGATATTGGCGGAATTGTTGTTCCGGGTATAACCAGGAGCCCCCAACCACCCGCCTTGATAGAACAGAAAGTATTTTGATCTTAATCTTTGGCAAGCGAAAGCTGTCGTCTGTCGCCTTAAATCAGTTTTGGTTGCAAAGGTATCAAGGGATTGATTGCAAATGAAATCTTACAAAGTAAGTGATGAAGTTGGAATGAACAATATAGGAACAAATATCATCACATTCACCCCCACGTGGAATAGGGTTGCTATTTCGATCCTAATATTTGGCTACGCCTAAGGTGTCGTGTAAAACGAGATATCGTTATAAATGTTACATTAATCAAGAAGTTTATTGCATCTAGAAGTGAAGTGTGCAATATTTGCAAAGCAGTCGGTTCCCTCACCCCACCCACCCCCGGTAAAAGAATTTTTATTATTTTTTGTCATAATCTTTGGCTATATTTAGGCTCTCGTACATCACCTCATATCAATTTCGACGTAACATTTATCAAGGAATCGATTGGAAAAGGAATCTCTGAGATGACCCTAACCCGAACCCTAACAATAAGTACCAAGTGCTACAAGAGCTGCTTGAAGACGAGGTAGACAGCGTGAACAACAGATGGCAGAACGTTAAGGAGGCAGTAAAATCAACATGCCAAGAAGTACTAGGCCCCATGAAGCACCAGCAGAAAGAATGGATTGCAGCCAAAACATTGCTCAAAATCCAGGAGCGTAAACAGAAAAAAGCAGCAGTAAATAGCAGTAAGACAAGAACTAAAATAGTAAAGGTACAAAAAGAGTACACTGACGCCCACAGAGAAGTGAAAAGAACCATCAAGATAGACAAGAGAAACTACCTTGAAAGACTGGCAGCAGAGGCAAAAGAAGCGGCTGGAAGTGGAAGCATGAAGAAGCTGTACGACACCACCAATAATCTGTCTGGCAAGTACAGCAAAACACAGAGATCCGTAAAGGACAAGCAGGGAAAGACCATACCAAGTACAGAACACCAAATGAATAGATGGGCAGAACATTTTGAAGAACTGTTGAATAGGCCAGCTCCACCGAATCCCCCAGAAATCCACCCAGCCAACGCAGATCTCCCCATAAGTTGTGATAATCACACCAGAGACAAAATCAGGAAAGCCATCACTCAGCTGAAGAACGGCGAGGCTGCTGGACCTGATAACATCCCAGCAAAAGCCCTGAGAGCAGACCTAGAGACTTCAGTGGAAATGATATACCCTCTCTTTGTGAAGATATAGGAGGAAGAAGAAATACCAACTGACTGGAAGGAGGGACATCTCATCAAGATCCCAAAGAAAGGTGACCTGAGCAACTGCTCCAACCAAAGAAGAAGCGCACTCTTGTCAGTACCAGGAAAAGTCTTCAACCGGGTCTTCTTGGAGAGGATGAAGGAGGCCGTCGACCCCCCAGTTACGAGATGAGCAAGCTGGCTTCCGGCAAAACAGATTGTGTACGGACCAAATAGCTACTCTTCGCATCATAGTCGAGCAATCGTTTGAGTGGAATTCTTCGTTCTACATCAACTGTGTCGAATATGAGAAGGCATTTGATAGCGTGGACCGAGAGACACTCTAGAAATTCCTTCGCCACTATGGCATTCCAACCAAGCTGGTGAACCTGATCAAGAACGCTTCTTGTAGAGTCATTCATGCAGGACAGTACACAGACACCTTCATAGTGCGGACTGGCGTCAGGCAAAGCTGCTTGCTGTTACCATTTCTCTTCCTTCTCATCATCGATTGGATTATGACGACGACCACCAATGGGCTGAGAAATGGGATCCAGTGGACATTGTGGAGTCAACTTGAGGACCTGGACATCGCCGATGACATAGCGCTCTTGTCCCACAGTAAGCAGCAAATGCAGGACAAGGCCGACATACTGGTAGCCACATCTGCACAGGTTGGCCTCAACATCCACAAATACAAGACCAAGATCCTCAAGATAAATTATATCAGTAGCAACCCAGTCACACTGCAAGGAAGTCCCTTGGAAGAGATGGAGTCCTTCACGCACCTAGGCAGCATTATCGACCAGCAGGGTGGCACAGACGCAGATGTCAAGGCATGGATCGGAAAGGCGAGAGCAGCTTTCGTACAGCTCAAAAACATCTGGAGCTCCAAACGAATCTCCTTGACTAACAAGATCAGACTGTTCAACTCCAACGTGAAGTCAGTCCTACTGTATGGAGCAGAGACCTGGACAACCACCAAGTCCGCAGTAAAAGAGAGTTCAGACCTTCATCAACAGCTGCCTAAGAAGAATTCTCCAGATCCGCTAGCCATACATCATCAGTAACAACAACCTGTGGCAGAGAACCTCTCTTCTTGATGAGATCAAGAAGAGAATGTGGGATTGGATATGACACACCCTACGTAAGCCGCCAACCAACATTACCAGACAAGCATTGGGGTGGAACCCTCAAGGCAAGAGGAGAAGGGGACGACCAAGAAACATCTGGCGACGCGGCCTTGAGGCGGACATAACCAAGATGGGTCACACCTGGAGTCATCTTGAGGACACGGGACAGAAGCCTCTGGCGATCTTTTGTGGGCGGCCTATACCCCGGCAGGGGTGACGGGCCAAACTGAACTGACTGTAAACAGAACAGCATGTAACGAGCGCACAGATTTTACTTCCATATTATCACCAAGGCCTTATTACTCAAGGTGCACTGTCACTAAAATACACACAGACAACCACTATCTGAGCTCATATTCTCATGAATAAACAATTACCTTTAAATCACTACCAAATATACATAAATATAACTCTTCAATCACCACCAAAATGAGAGAGGAGAAAAATGTTCTAAAAATAGACTAGAACTACATTCGTACTGAACTGGACATATTGTGATGCGATTCCTAATATAGCGGAGGGCAACGCAATGGAGTTTACTTAGCAGGGAACCAGACTACGAGCGTGTGGCCTCAATTAAAAGTAAACCCGACGGGTGACAGGTAAATTACAGGTGGGCTTCTGTGAAGATTCACTATCGAGCTCGGAGTCATTTTTTTAATAGAACTCTTTATTTTTTAAAATCAGATTTGAGTGTCTACCTATGGAAAACAACGTTCTTGGTCTTTTATTTCCAGAATCGATGTCATGAAACGACCGGTATGTTGTCATAAATCTAGGTTGTCAAATATCGAGATCAAGCATATGAGTAAACAAAATTTAATGGTATTTGAACGTAAAATATTTTTAGTGGCGGATATATACTTGGACATTATATGTAATCAAAAGCTTGATTAATATAACTATCATGTTCATAAAATCAGCTTTAGTTAGATGTATGTAGACTTCAACGCATTTGTCAAGGATTTTAAAATCGTTACCGGAGAACTCCAGGTGATATGAGCGTTTAAAAAACAATTTACCTCGTTGGGTACAATTTACCTATCAGTCAAACAGTTACAAAATAAAAAAAACAGTTCGTTCCAGACAGCATATCGAATTTTATCTTAGCTGTAATGCAGTTAATTTGCAGGTAAGCGTCAATAAATGTAGCTTAAAGCACCTAATTTGTTTAAAATGATGGTGTGAAATGAATTTAACTATTTTTAGTTACATTTAATGATGCTGACCTGAAATTTACTGAGTTAAAATATGATAAAATTCGCGAGTGATTGCGTGGGAAAACAGGCTTTTTCAAGTGTATTGTAATGTCATATTTTCTATGAGACCCGAGTGGCCGAGTAGTCTAAAGCGCTCTCTGTTACAGATCACTGCCATCTCACCTCTGTCTGCGTGGGTTCGAGTCTCAGATTAACCCAATACGGGTATGTGAGAAAGCTTCCCAGTAGCTTCTCGTGGGTCGGTGGTTCTCGCCGGAGTTTTCTGGAGTCTTCCTCCACCATTAATACTGGTTGCCATGTATAGCCTATACTGTGCTAAAAATGGCGTTAAACCCTACAACAACATGCCATGTTTTCTCATGCACTTTTATTGAATTTCAATCGTACAGACTCAGATTTAGGGTATGATACTTCGGAAGGTCATGATTTTATAAATAAATCTTTTAAAAATAATATTTTTGAAGTTATTTTTATTTTTATGTCCCACCACAATAGTGGTTTCATTGTTGAAGCCCCACCACAACAGTATTTCATGGTTTCTCCAGCCATCTTTCCATCACACCTCAATCGAGTTTTATGTTTAAGCATAACAAGCACTATTGTGGGGCATCCATGTTTTAAAAGCACATGTCAAGCCTCCTTTTTTAACTCACCATTTTCAAGAAAGGAAAGTTATTGCACTACCCCTGGCATCAGTGTCGGCATCTGCCTAGACAAAACTTATACGTTTCTACACTATCTCTAAATGTTAATCATTCTTTTTTCCTTGGTCCTATGCAACAATTTGAATTGTGATTTCATAGCACATATTACCAGGTCATAGACGAAGACAAAGGGTACTTATTTACTCAAGAGGAAGCTGCAGTAGCTCAGGTGGTAGAGTAGTTGACTCATAGACCAAGGATCGCAGGTTCGATATCCACCCAGGCCTGGCTTGGTCACTTGTCCAAGTCTGTCCCTCGGAAAGCCACCTTGCATCTGTTTCTTTAGCATAATATAGGTCTTTCGATCAACATACTGCCCTTAATTAATGCAGGTTGCATGTAGGTGTACACTTTCTAGATAGTTAGCATCCACCATGGTATATAGTGAGAAATAAATTAATTGATCATGGATTAATTACACAGTTGTAATAATGCTGCATTTGAATAATAATAATAATAATAATAATAATAATAATAATAATAATAATAATAATAATAAAATGAAAACAAAATCAGCAAGCATATTAATGAAACAGAGTACAAAATCATTGGATCCAATGGGAGAATGCTTGATAAAATTAAAACATTTATTTAACAAAAATAATGCACAGGTTACACACACACACACACACACACACACACACACACACACACACACACCAATTTAAAGATTCAGTGTCGGCAGCCACTACTATTATGGCATGGAAGATACATAGGTGCGGGAGCGTAGCCCGTTTCATCTCACCTGGTTCCACGGTTGGCAAAACCTCCTACAGAATAAAACCTAGTGCAACTACACCTGTAGTTTCATACCTGCCTTCATAACTACCACGGAGAGCATCACAAGTCAAATTGACTTGTGTTTTTGAGGGAATGTTCACAATGTGAGGAGCGATATGATATCCCACACGTAAAAATCGTTTATGATTTAAAATGTTTCCAGGCCAACCTAAAATAGATCTTTTAGACGACTTCACAAAATCAAACGCATACGTTTGAGATTTTATTACAAAAGCAGAATTCTGTAAACTCATGGGCACGTAAGTATTTTGTAAAGTGCCGATTACCAAACTGATTCTTCGTTTGCTTACTTCATTGATCATTTCTGTCTTACGCGCCAGCAGGACGTTTAATAAATTTCAAGGTAGTTCCATTGTCTGCAGAAAACACAAGTGTTTTGTTCACTGGCATGCCACTAAACGGTTGTGATCAAATATTAGACAAACTGTAATACACTCCCAACGATGTAAGTATGATCTCAAGTTTGCGCGATTCACCAGCAGTCACAGATGCAGAAAAAGTCAGACTGAATTCCGGTTTAGTAGATTGTAATCATCGAGGTAACGCTCTGGTCTATATTTATAACAACCTTTTGCATACACACCGTCTCAATTTTTTCCGAACTCATCGTCGGCGTATACATCAAGAATATCTTCGACATGAGCATGCATCAGTGTCTCTGTCCGTGATGTCGTTGACTAAGCGATGTAGCTTCATTAATGACGTCAAGTGCATTGTTACCCGCACGAGCTGATCCCACAAATATTTCCAATCAATTCGCAAGGTTGTTTAGGTCACACAATCCACCAAGGCACTCTCCAAGCTTTGTTGATTTGCGTCTTAGTAACAGTTGCTATGCCAACGTTTTTACTTACTTGTCTATCCCTTTGCTGTTCCAATGTAAGAGATTTAGGTGCATGTGCAGGTTGTTCTTCGTCTCGTGTTTTGGCATATTTTTTTTCTGTATGATTATTATTGGTTGAGGCTTCTTTCGTTCTGTCTGGGTCACGGATGCTGAATTCAAACATTCTTCTGTCTGAATTTCAGCAGTAAATAATAATTGATCCAAATATTCCTCTATGGTAGTTTCAAAGGATTGCCGACGCGAATATTCTTCAGTCATGGCGGTTATAGAGGTTGGTTGATATTCTCCTGTACGTGCAGGAGACTCATAAAATACTGTATCACTTGAAGTGCTTCACTACTTTTTCAGCTTTCATTAAAGCAAGTACCTTATTATAAGAATCAAACATGTTGCCAAAGGCATTTTTTAGACCCAGTGAATTTCCTGTATATACTCACTTGACGAACACCCGTTTCATATCCTTGGATGATTCAGTGCTCACTAAATTCTACACGGATTTTGTTTTTTGATCCACTGTTGACATTTCTCATTAAAATATTGTTTTCGTGTATACTTCAATCACCGAAATCTGTATGGAAGTGATTCTTTAGGTTATCATACGTCTCTTTCTTTATTAACCTCAGACACCACTCTAGTGTAATATCTTCTGCAGTTGCTTGTGTTGCTTTCTTGATAGCCTTAGGACGTTTGGCTATCTTACGATCTGGACTCTAAACTTCTTCAGTTTTTGGAAGCGCTGCTACTTGTTCCGCCTTTGTGACCTTTTTAATATTCTCGGCACGTTCAGTAACTTCCTTTGTGGGTTTAATTAGCGCCACAAATGTTTGTTCAAACTCAGCTATGATGTCTTCTTTGGCAGTCTTTTGAGAATATAACATATCTTTGAAATATTTTCGGTCTTCTATCACATCACCATTTAATTCTAGGTGTTCCTGAGCAGCGTCACGGCTTCGCCTCCAATACACTTGTATGACATCACTGCCGGATAATGTTTATATAATTATTTTTTATTTTTTATTGTTAAATTGACGTGTTCATAACCGCATGATATTTACCCAGGCAGGTTCCAGTCAAATCAACAGTAAAAATCTATAAGGGTTCGAGGTAAACATGTTACGAAATTCATCCCACTTGTGGTCAGCGGATCACCACGTCCAATGAATATTACAAGACCATGTGCATCAATACAACGAAATATCATCAACATATTACAGTTGTCACAGATTACTTTAGGCACATGTGCGTATCGTTGAATAAAAAATGAATCACTTCGTGTTCTATGCTGGCCTTGTGGAAAATTAATGCAGGATTGACTTGGTTCTCAGTCATCCAAGTCGAGTTCAAGTCGAGTTCAAGCAGGTAGTAGGCGAGCCGTGGTAACTGAAAATTGTGTTCGTTGTGGAGCAAAGAAAATTTACCGTTTATAGGAAACACCCGTGGATGCGCATGATCCAGTTTTTTTTTTATTAAAAAAAAGTTGTCGGCAGTGATACCGCCGTACAGTAACAAAGTTACCAAGGCCACCATAAATTAAATATCACGATCAAAAACATCTTCCAAGATGCAATTACTGTGGGCGTGGTACGCATCTGGATATAGGAATCAGTTCTAATAAAACCAATTAAAGCCATCTGATCGATTTTATCCATGACTTAAATGCATTTAATCTAAAAGCCAAGATTGATTGGGAGGAAAAGCCACTCGTTAAAAGTAAATGATGCCCATGTAATCAAACAATCAATGAACACAAAAAGCCGAACATTAGCCAAAATATACTACAGTCCACGTGGGTCTGTTGGGGATACCTGGAACATTCAGAGATGTTCTGTCTTACAGCAATGATACAGAGAACTTCGTAGTTATAGTATCAGCACTTCCGGAACTGGTGGCTGATAAGATCGAAACTTGTCTTGCAGTAGGTACTTTACAAATTCATCAAGAATTCATTCCATTATGGTAGGTAACACCGTGTGGTGAGAAATACTGTATACACACCCACGCGTATAACAAGAAGTCAGGCATGCTTACAATAAAAATATAGAGAAGCTATAGGTTAAAATTAATGCAACCACAAAGCAACTGATTTGCTTCAACTATAAGCTCTTGTACTACCCAAGGTTCAAAAAGCTAAATATGTAACACTAATATCTTAAAAGAAACATCTCTAATAATTCTAATAATTTCACATGCAGTAGTAAATATCCACCCCAACCCCATCATGGTGAACAACTGGTTAATTATATGACAGTTGTTTAAGCACGAAGACCTTTCACATGGCTACGATTGTTACAAGTGGATTCTGACAAAGAATTTCTCGGATATGTGGCTGTGATGCTGACCAAACACTATGTACAAGTGCGTGTCGGGCTGTTATTGTACTTCGTGACCAATATATTGTGGAACGATTTAATCGTATAATTGCAGAATAGTGATTCGGTCATAAGTACGCGCTGACAGTTTTGATGAAGCCGTAGCGATTGCGGAACGCAGAGTAGTCTAACGAACCCGACTTCCATTAGTTATAGCAGCTTTAAGTCACACGCACGACGAGATTAAAGCCAGCTTATGCAACTCGACACTATAACTCATAAAATGATGAAGAATTCGTTCCAGTAGATAGGGAACTGCCATCAAGATTTGTATTAACAACAAGATGATGATCAAAGGCTTAAGTGGTCCTTTCATTGGGGATTACCCAGAGCTTAGTTTCAAACTTAGACAAACTCGCTTTAGTGCGTTGGTAAACACCCATGCGATGTTTCTTTCATCAGATGATATTTTCCAGGTACAGTTTGTGTTTGAGATCTTTTTCCACAGTCAGATTTGGTATACATTTGGCCTTTTAATATCTTTTGGTCTGACCACAACTGAGTAAATGTTAGGTCGCAGTAACAAATACTCTTCGATGAGTTTACCTGTGCATTCGTCTTTGTACTTGCCAACAACTTTTTTTTATTGGCGTTGCTAAAAACAGTGTGTGTTCTTTTGGATACTCGCTGATAATAAATTCATTGACCAAACCTGAATGCGCCATGTCCGCGTACACATCATCGGTGATGATATGCATGAGCAAAAGCCAGTGTCCGTGTATAGCATCTTGACCAGATTCTGATAAAACGGTTTGATTGTAGCATAGTAAAACTCGTACATGAGCAGCTTCGACACATATATCAATACGATCCAACACCGACTGGTTTTGTGAGCGTTAGTTTTGATTTTTACTGTGATCATCAACAAGTCTACAATCAAAGATTTTTCTCAATTCAAACGCCGGGTTTGTAATGAGCCTTCGAAGTTTGTCTTGTTCGCTTTCACAGACAAGATCAAAACAGATTCGATTGCGCAGATTTTCCAGTGTTTTCAAACACGGCATTATTCGTGAGCTTGACAAGTCCTTTTCAAAATCATTGGTGGTCTTTGTGCGTGGGTTCGTATTCATCTGAATATAAGAATATATCAGAGCTGGTTGGCGAAATTAAAACACTAGACAGATTTTTGTTACACGCATTCCCAAATGCAGGAACAGCTGAAGAATACGCACATGTATATAACTGTGTTTCATCTTAATATATCGTACCATTTTGTTGAATGCAGAATATTATGGCCAGATTCATTCACCGAACATGCTTATGGTGCCAACGGTTAATCAATGTTTGTGTTATGTAAATGTTCGTAGTATTCCAGATTAACTTCAAAGAAGTATCCGCGGTCACTGTTGTTGTTCTGATCGTACGTGTACTCTCATAGATAAATATGTGTGTGAGATCTATCCAAAGAAATCCTCCAACCTGAAGAGTCTGCATCATTGTCTAACCATAAAAATTATTTTTGCCTATATACATGATGTAACTGTTTAGGTCAGAAGGTTTATACCCATGCATGTTTGGGTTGTTGACTCGAGCATATATGTGACATGACATTGATATGCCGCCAAGAAGTGATCGCTCGAAAAACAGATACTGATTAATGTCGGCAGGTAATTCCAATTCGATTTTGGTCTTTGACAACAATGTATCTCAGCTCATAAGCGGTGACGACAATGTATGGTTTGGGATTAATCTTGTAAACGTGCATGGCAGCATCACATATTTCTCAAACATATCAGGAACAATACATCTCACTGACGTTTTTTTTATTCGAATGCTAACCAAGCTTCTTTGCTGCGCATTCGTAATCTTCTTTTGAAATACACTGACGTGACAACAATGAATAAAATTCTTCGATCGATGGTATCTAAATTTCAGTAACTTGCTTCCAATCAGTCATGTCCTCGTATAGCTAGCTACACGCCTTTTCTCATTATCAAAACAGTATCGACAAGTGATTACAGCGTTATCCGCTGTTAGATTGTTCACAAACTTGTCCAGTGACGAATTCATAAATTGTAATGAATCGATTAATTGGAGTTGACTCATCTTTGACGTCATGTATGTCTCCATGTTTGGGGGGAACAAGCTAATTGGTGAGTCTGATGTCGTGACCACTGCTTGCATTTAGAGATCATTGTACACACACAAGTTATGAAACACTACAGGGATTTTTGTTTTGTTGGGGTAGATTCTCATTTGCAGATTACATTCGTTGTGTGTGGAACCTCTGTCAATACCAGTGGTTAGGAACTTTTTGGCCATCAGTAAGTGAGAGCTTTCTTACAAATCCTGCAATGAGTAACTGCCGTAACTCACGAATGTTATCAGCCGTCATAATCATGACTGCTGGTCAATAGCTGCTGCTGAATTCATTTGCCGTAATTTCGATCAATTTAAGAAATACCTCAACTGTGTCTGGAATATCCTGGGGACGATAAAGGATCGGATGATCTGTTTTTCCATCACATTGTATTACTACAGAATAAAAGAACCATCAGCGATTCGCAGTGTCTGATCGATATTATCAGAAGCATTTATGCCACTGATAGCAGAGCTGGACACGACTGCCACTGAAACATTCAGGCATTTAAAATCTGTGTAGATAATATGATTTCATCTTCTCTGTACTGCAGTACATTTACAATATGTTTTACCATTTTCTGGCATGATAGTGCACTGCGTCTTTTCACTGATACCACCGCATTAAAAGTCATGACTGGCGAGTAGTTGCCGAGTCTTAAATACACGCATGCAACGTCTGCATAGATATGTTTACCCTCGTACTTACTGTGTCGGTTTGTAACCGAACAATATTCTTTATCCACATATAGTGCCATATCGATTCTTATTATTTCATTTCACTCAGCAACAACAAATAAATTGTTCAGTTCGCTCATTCTGCCTATGTAGAGATTATACTAGCAAATAAAATCCTTTATAATAAGCAAACACGTTAACAGCGACATTTGGATTAAGTGTTTCAAATTTACTCAGTTTGGCTTTGGTAATATGCACGGAAATATTGATATCACCAAAGTTAAGATCACTCTGGTGTTGGTGGTATTTTCGAGGCATCTGGGATACTGTCATTAGCCGCATATAACACCGATAAAATGGACCATTCAAAACATGTGTTGTCAACCATTTCTTAC
Organism: Unio delphinus; assembly: GCA_029339505.1. Lineage (NCBI taxonomy): Eukaryota > Metazoa > Mollusca > Bivalvia > Unionida > Unionidae > Unio > Unio delphinus. The sequence continues at coordinate 4,152,137 of JAQISU010000433.1, read as the reverse complement.
ATTTATAACTAACCTTGGTGATACTCAGGGTGGTGTTCATACGTACATGGATCCACGCAATGGTTGAGACGGTGAAGGACGTACCTCGCGTACACTTTAACTCGACCCTGCATTGGTATATTTTCCATTGTTTCGAGAATATTTTCAATGCTCCTGTCAATTTTATCATATTTGATTCTGGTGTCGCTGCGGTTCCGGATTACGCTGGCACCATCGTGAATCCATGGTGGTGTAGTTTGAAATCCATCCTTTTCGCGACTGAGCAACATAACGAGATGAGCTCCAAGGACAGTGTCTGCTTTGACGACAGAGTGACCAAAGCTTTGCAACGCCGTTGCGATTCCAGGAATTATATGTTAAAATATATCGAGCGTCTTTACCTGGTTTTTAGGTGTGTGGGATAATTGCCACTTGATTTTCCACTACGCCTTTGAAATTTTAATTCGGATACCTGTGTTTGCTGTGTTTTTGCACGAACATACTCAGCCGCTTCAGTAGCTATAGCAGATGCAATACCACGACGACGGTTTTGTTCATACGGGTTTTGTTACGCAAAGATGTCAGCTTTTCTTGTATGTCTTGGTATTCGGATATTATGCTCACGTGAAAATTGTGTTAGTTGTTTTACTTGTTTTTTATTTTCATTTTATCAGAATTAGAAACTGAAATCGCATCACTCTTTGTTATTTAATTTATTTTTCATTTATTTTTTTCTTTCTGATTAATTTTGTATCTGTCTGCGCAACCACGTATGTTGGAGATTCCGGTTTATTTCTGAGTGCCTTATGGTCGAAGAGATCTACCGGGCTGCCAAAGTGGATCGTATGATTTGATTACAATGTCAAATTTAAGATATGGTCGTGGATCATCAAGTAACACCTGTGTACATGTTTTCCAGTCCTCTTAAGGTAATGTTCTGAAACGAACTTCGCATTTTCCAAGGCATACAGATCTGCACTTAATATGTCCCAATACCACTTGATTTTCTATGCATGCAAGTGTTTGATCTAATTGGTTGAAACACGTCAATATCGCCGCATTATTATCTCCTCCACTGCAATAATGATTTTAATGCAGGTGGATAGAAAGTATCAAACCAGTTTTTTTTTTTAAAAAAAAAGGTTTTTCGGATAAATACCACAGACTCGAATAAAGTATATTTCTTCCCGGCTTCAGCCCAGATAAGTTCAGTTGACCCGTCACTGCATATTATACAAACTCTAGTTTGATCATATGGTATTGCGCTGGTATCCAATAACATAACATGTACTTAGAATGCTGTTTAATTTCTTCGTCGTTTTTAGTAAAACCTTCTAAAAATTGTTCTTGGTGCCTGTGCTGCACGTACTCTGCAACGTCATATATTACTTCATACACAAAAACATCTCTTCTTTGATAGGTGGGTCGATTGCCACTCCCTTATAGCAAATTGGCACAAGTCTTAGTGTCATTAGTGTTTTATATAATAAGGCCAAAATAAAAAAAAATTAATTGACCTACTCTTTGACTTTCGCAACATTATAGCTAGCGCAGCTATTACTGGAGTTGTTTAAAAATTCAGACTCACTGGGCAAATTAGCATACCTCCTTTCTGCGACACTACTCCTTCATGCACTACATTCTGTAAATTCCTTATCTTTCTTTGCTTGTAAGTCTGCTCAAGATTATTTCGTTCCATTTCTAAGGTCACTCCCATGTTAATCAATTTACCAATGTACTGCATATATGTTTCGGAACATGCATCCAAAATCGTATGGGCCTCTAATAAATCTGATGTATTCAGATGATATGTACAGCGATTTCAGTCTTTCTGCTACACTTTCTATATCCTAGGCTAGTCCGTTGTTAATTTAATCCTGTTCATGGAGACATCAATAAACTCGTTCATAATACCGTGATAGTCAATCGCCTAAGTATTATTATACATTTTTATACAAACGACCACAGCACTCTTCAGTATAAAATATTAACCTATATATCTTCCTTTGCCAGTGTAAAGACAAATCCAATACGTAGTACAGCCGTCTTCAGTAATGTATGCATGGCTGATGAGTCTGCAGCGCGTGTATTGGTCGGTAGCCTATACATTCCTGAATAAGTACACTCTGCAAGATTTGTTTCTATATCTACTCAAGTAATGTCAAATGGTGGGTTTGGCACTTTTTTCGGAAACCCTTTGTTAACACTAACTCTACCCCACATGACTGGGTCACGTTTGTGCAAAAATTAACTTGAGAAGCACACAACGGTCACATATGGGTGAACTATGTTTTATTGGGGTTTTTTTTATTCCTCATATCCAGAATAAAAGCCAAAATCGATGATATAAGATTAAGCTTAAATATACAAGTTGACAAAAGTTGTGATTAAGACTGATTTTAATTTTGAAATTATATATTACTATCAATCACCTTTTGTATGTAATATGTATTTAGCATACATATCATGTGGGGTAGAGTCTGACGGATGACAATGTTCCCAAAGGGTTTCCGAAAAAAAGTGTAAAATCAAACATACTATCTCTAAGAGATCAATATATATTATCTTTTGAATTAAAACTGAATCCCAAAATAGTTCATCTTTTGTAACAATCATGAATCCTAAAAAGAAATCTCATAATATCAAATAATCAGATGTTTTTCATTGCAAGGACAAAACTGGCATAAAAATATGATAAGTACATCCAATGGCCATGGTAGGAGTAAGATGGGATGAACAATGACCTTGAAATACAATAAATGACCATGGCAAGGGTTATGATTGGCGGAAGAATAGCCAATGACCGTGTATTTACAAGTGGTAATTTTTGCTTAAAGTATTTGATTTCAATCGATCTCATGAAAATACAATTCTACACGACCTGGCGCAACAAGAATGCTAAAGAAAAAGAAGAGTTCAACAAAAACAGGCTAAGGAACCTTGCCTATAGGAATGTAAAATTGAGAAAAACATTATGACTCAGTGCTGAAACACGCTGGACGATGTATTTTTCTATATATGCATCAATACACACAGAAAATTAGGTAAAATTTAACAAAGAAACAAAATAAATCTAGTCAAATCTGAACCATTTCCACAAACATGTTCATTATGATATTTGTTAATGTGTGTTTCTTAAATAAAATGGTGTGATAAATACTGTATGTCATATTCATCAAAATAAATGGAAACGTAAGGTAAATACACAATTCCTCATTAGCAGGAAATTATAACAGAAAAAAATAACTCAGTCTAACACATCATTGTATCACATATACCCCGAACAGCAATAAACAAAATAAAACGTTAATATCTAGCACTGTCAAAGCTAACTACGAATATATTTGTTGTACCTGGTAGTTTATTCGTGTCGTTTGACAGTGGATAGAGGTGCTAACTATGCATGGTGCACAACTTGTGTTAAATGCTTGGCAACATCCAGTTGAATAACTATAACTTTTTCATGACATCAAATGATTCGTTACCCTGTTTTGTGTTCAGTACAAAGAACTATGCAAAATATGTTGATATTTTGAATGTTAAATGGAGCAGGTTGTGTTTACGGTCAGGTAATGCAAAACATTATGGCAAAGATGCCGTACAGTTTGCAGTGATGGTAGAAAGTTTTTTTAAACAAAAGACTTGTATACAACAAGCAAGCCATTGCACACTGTATCTTTGGCCTCTTATTCATAATTTAAGTTTTAAGAACCAAAGTTTCAGAACGTCTGAAAAAGAATGTGTAAACCACTACTGCAGACTGCAGAACATTTGTCTTTTAGCTCTGAATCAGTTGCTCATTATGTACCTGATAAATACATAAATGGAGTTACTTTCTTTTACGATTACATCACCATCGAGTTAATTATCAACATAGCAACTAACCTCAGACTTAATTTTCCAGGGATGCTTTTGAAGGGTGTTTTAATAATTCATGTATACATAATGAATGCAGTAAATAATTCTGAACAGTTTTACAACTCATCACTAAGTATTTTCTTTTATGAAAAACAAAAGCGAACACAGATTAATAATATGAGCGCTGGCACGTGTTATAATGGTATTCATTGTTTGAGAGATACACACCCCGATGGAATGCATGGTAATGGTCTTAACGTAACTAATGTACAGAACGTTTTTACCCTCAAATAAACAGAAAATCATAATATGTTGATGTTTACAAAATATTTAGTTTTGTTCAACCAGATAAGGATTTAAAACAATCTGTTTAGCTCAGAATAATGTTTCAAGTATCAATAAAAATATTTATACTTTGCATGTATGTAAACTATGTAAACTACGCAATGTATCTATGGAAAAATATATTTAAAAGAAACCCATGCCATATTAATCTATGGAGTAAATTAAATACTGATATACATTATTTATATAAAAAGCTGATACAGACTGAATATTCAGACTTAAACTTGTTTCTCAGCTTGTGGTAATATAATTAGTATATCAACCAATATTATAATTCCAACACAGTAAAACTGCCGTTGCTTGGTCTGGTTATCTATATTTTGTTAGGGATTTTGTCGGCGTTTGGTGAGTGGGTGTTTTTTCAGAATGAGTCACACTAAACTTTCATCTATTATTGCTTTGTTTGCGAATGCTTTATCACTGGTATTTATCATTGATTCTCATCTTACATATTATCTTACTTTTTCTCAAATCCTCCAAACCTTTTTATGAATATAAAGGTGTATATATTTTTAATATAATTATTCGGGGATTTATTTGTACCGTTTAGTCGCAGATTTGTATTTGGTTCTTTCCATGATTAGAGCCAGGTTTGTACTTCAGACTAGACAACTCTGGATATATATTTTAGCTTCAGTCCTAATTGCAGGGCAAGCTTACGTTTATGTAAAGTATCACGAATTTCCTTTTGTTTTTTCAACGTGAACAATAACTTTGGTAAAGCTGGTTATGTAATATTATGATCAGCGATCAATGAATTTGTCAGCGAGGTATTTATTTTATGCGTAGAATTAATTTATTGGAGCAAACAGGTGAATGAAGTTTTCAAATATACTTCAAGACTGCATATCTTGAGCTGAGACGCATTAGCTCCATTCGCAAATATTGTTCAGTTGATGCCACTAAAACACTTGTATGTTCATTAGTACTTTCAAGACTGGACTACTGTAATTCAATTCAGCATGGTTCGTCATAATATCTACTCCAGAAACTTCAAAAAGATCAAAACACAGCTGCTCGTATCTTCCTTAGAGTATCACGATCAGAGCACACCTCCCAGATGTTCTGTACCTTACAATGGCTATCCATTCGATCCAGAATCAAATACAAAATTTGTTCTGTGATACGTTTTATTAACGGACTCCAGTGCAACATACCTATCAGACCTCACTTACGCTCCTCTTTTGACAGTCGAATACTCATTATTCCCACTATGAAAACAAAATCATATGGACAACGTTCTTTTGCATACCAGGGCCCAGCAATTTGGAACGAATTGCCCATTGAAATTAGACACAAAGACACAGTGATCCCTTTCAAGAGTGGTCTTAAAACTCACCTATTTCGACTGCAAGAACAAACTAAAAAACCTACAAATGTTTCCTACCTTAAATATTTTCAGCATGTTTTTATGTTTTCCAATTTCATGGCGTTGTGTTGGGGTTTTTTTTTTTTGGTAGTCATATCATTATATATGTTGTAAAGCGCTTTGAGCTTCTAAAGGTTAGGCGCTACACAAACTCATTATTATTATTATTATTATTATTATTATTATTATTATTATTATTATTATTATTCCATGGAATCCACTTGTGCGGTTATTACACTTGTGTTCAGATGTAATTCAAGAGGAACTGATGTGCTCAGTCTCGTTAGGAGTAACATACCATAAAGTAGATTAGTGTGAACTCATTCAAAGACATCCTGGGTTTCATCATTGTGGTATGCAATGACATTCAAGACTAGTGCAATTCATTCGGAACATTCTATATGTAAAAACATTTATTAGGACATACAGAATTAGTTGAGATCTAATGCACAATAATGTGTTTCATAAATTTATACATGGTATCGCAGAGAAAAAAAATCGCTTGTTGATTTTACCTAAACTGTATGTTGATTTTACTTAATTGTTGGTTACATTTTATTTCTGTTACATATTTAAAGACCAAGAATCGTAACAGTATTTAGTACCTGATAACCTTAAACTTGCATCATGAGCTAATCAGGTTTCTCCTGAATAGTGCCCATGATCTAGCTGTTAAGTTGTAGCATAACATGTAAGGACATATAAGTCAGGTGTATTTTTTATATTAAAAAAAAACAGTGAATGGGTCACAAATGTTCTCGTGAACGCATACGAGAATTTCCAGTTTATTTTTGATTGTATAATCCTATGTCGTCCAAGACAATCAACATCTGTCTGAAACTAACATAAAGCATATACTGTACCTGATTTTATTGAAATGTGAACTTTCTTTCTTGTAATTATAATGTTTCATTCCCCCAAAAATATGTGGTCAAAGTGTGTGTGTGTGTGTGTGTGTGTGTGTGTGTGTGTGAGAGAGAGAGAGAGAGAGAGAGAGAGAGAGAGAGAGAGAGAGAGAGAGAGAGAGAGAGAGAGAGAGAGAGATTTATGCATCCGTTTGATGAAAATAATTTTTAATTAAGTGAGGCCCTCTTTGGTTTTAGATAGTGCTCTCTCTCTCTCTCTCTCTCTCTCTCTCTCTCTCTCTCTCTCACACACACACACACACACACACACACACACACACACACACACACACTGTTTAATTAATAATGACTGGCGTGTTTTAAAATTATAGCTGCAGAATCAATATGTTGCAATCTAAAGAAATAAAATGATTTCAGTTGGAAAAAGCTGTTAAATGTAATGTATTTACACGACTTTTCTTTGCATATTTATGAAGTAGCTCAATTTTATAGTGAACGATTCTCTTCAATGCGTTTACTTCTTTGATTCCATCCAAGTTGGAAAAAAAACTCTGACAAACGTTATCATGATTTTTCCCCACTGTATAATCTTTATTTTAAATATCGTGTTATGCGTGCATAAATTTTAAACTAAAACATATTGCTTAATCGTACAAGAGAAGCACATGTGAGACTATGAAAAAGCGACATGTATATTAAGTAGTGTCACGATAAATCGTCAGTTGGATGACATATAACAAATCTTATATTTCCAGAATTAATCATACTGATGTGTGTGTGTGTGTGTGTGTGTGTGTGTGTGTGTGTGTGTGTGTGTGTGTGTGTGTGTGTAAGAGAGAGAGAGAGAGAGAGAGAGAGAGAGAGAGAGAGAGAGAGAGAGAGAGAGAGAGAGAGAGAGAGAGAGAAAACTTGCTGAATCCATTTTTCTTGGGGATCGGGGTCACCAGACAATCATCCCACCCCCCCAAAAAAAAAAGTTTGTATATAATTTTGTACACAAATTTATTAAGATATTTTTTCGATGGTGGTATTTTCCCTAGCGTTTCAAGAACCCAGACTGGTTCAAGGCTGAATTCCTTCCACTGTGTTTACAGTGAATATATATTCTTTCAAGGACGTCGATACACCTACTCTTTCACAATTTCTCTATTCATACTCTTAAGGACGTTGATATACCTACTCTTTCATAATTTCTCTATTCATACTTTTAAGGACGTCGATATACCTACTCTTTCACAATTTTTCTATTCATACTTTCATAATATTTTTTAAAGGCTCTATTTGGTTTTGTTTAATTTAATTTATATAAGAGATTTAAAAAAAAAAGTAAAATAGGAAACTAATAATACAAGAACAAAACAAAAACTTGCAATTTATAACTTGTAGATTGTGTTTATTGGGTGAGAGATTTTGTATCTTCGTTATAAAAAAAAAATATTTAAAAAGAAACCATGTGTGTATTTCTGTTTTTGTATGCTATATGTTTTGATCACTCATTCCTTTAACAAGGACACATCCTGATTTAGGAAGCAGCATTACTTTATTTCAACTTTTCTGCTCTATTCACGTTTTTTTTTTTTTTTGTTGTTGTGATATCCTCCTTTAGTCATTTCTAAGTGTTGTGTTTATTTATTTCCCATAATTCTTTTTTTATCCATGTATTTGACTATCCCTTATGCTTCTGAACTTCCTGGGAACTTCTAATTTCTAATTTTGTTGATAATGCATTTATTTTAATCGATAGCTTCCCTATTCATAATTGTAAAGCCAAACCAATAAATGTATAGTGCCTCCCATGGCGTTTTAGGCTCAAGGTTTATCATTTTTATTCGATTCTATATATTTGTACATTTTAATAAAATTGGGCTTGGCAGGGCTAGACCTCCTCTTTTTTTTAGCCCTATATAAAGTTTCCTTTTTAAGATAGTGAGTCTTGTAGACTAAAATGTAGTTAATTATTTCATTATCTAATTTATTTAACTTTTCCAGGCTGGTTGATTTTAGTGTGTAACTTATATTTGAATACATGTAAGGTTTGGCCACTTGGGCTTGCTCCATTATGCATAGTGACGTAAGTGCCCATATAGTGATGTTTTCTTTTTTCTCTTTAATCATATTTCTAGTTTTCTAATTCCTCATCTTTCGCATAAATAAACTTTTAATGTTTTTACCCAAACTTTAATTAGAGGGGGGGGGGGGGGGCGGGGGTCAAGGATGATTTCCTATTTGTATTGTAATAAACTTTGGAGTAAGTGTTAGTGAATTTGAACCATGCTTGGGTCGTTAGTAGTGATTTTGGGTACAAGCCGAATGACTGTCCCTTTCGATAACATAGTCCATATTAAAATTCAGTGGTGTATACAAGTAGTGTGATTGAAAAGGCAGCATTTATGGTTGGAAATCAGTAAATTATAGAATGGAATCAATAAGTTGGGACTTGGTAGGTACCGTTTATGTGGCCATAGTGGAAAATTGGCGTATGTATATGAGTGTGATACGCCGGAAATTCTGTGGATGGACTGGCCTAGGGTCGCGCAGTTAAATATTTCCCAGTTAGTAAGGGAATACTGGTGTAATTTCTATGGCATGACAAGCTATCGGTACGGAAAACGGATGATAATGAAGAAAAACCATGTAAAGGTGCAGTTAATGGACGTTTGGGCAAGTTGTCTCCTCTGGGTCGCCCATTGATTACAGCAAAGATTAATAATTATAGCAGACACGTCTTTCTTTCCATTTTACAACTCAAGTTGTATGGAAGTCTTTGGAAGTTTGGGGAAAACATATGACTTCCAGCGTGACTCGCGCCAGGGTTTTGACACCGCTCGGTCAAGTGAATACCCCTGTGCTTGTAACAGTATTATCTCAGTTTTGGCATGATTTATGTTGGACCCAAAGGCTTTTCCAAATGATTCGAATTCTTTTTCTAGGTGCCAGAAAAAAATGTGGGTCTCTTATAAAGTTTTTGCAATCATTCGCATGCTGGAGCATCTTTAATTTTTTGTTTAATGTGCGATATTTCCCCCCCCCCCCCAACCACCCACAATTTCTGTTTTTCCTTTTTATGAAACTTAAGATTTTAATTGCTATCATGTATAATATCACTGATAGCTGCCTCACTGATCTTTGTAAATCAACTTTTCCGTGATTGCACCATTTACCTGTACTCTTGCAGTTATTTTTCTATACACGAGTTTAGCCCATAATTGGAAGCATGTTCCAAATCCAAATTTTTTCCAGAACTTTCTGTATATTGTTATGTTCCAATCTAATGAAAGGTTTTTCTTGGTTGAAAAGTACCATGGCACCTTTCTGGCCTGTTTCCTGTATATAATCTATCACTGTTCTTATATTTAAAATAATATTTGGTATCCCCAGCCCTTTTGCGGCATTTGATTTATGTTTATCATTGTGCCCAATACTTTTTTTTTTAAAAAAAACCCTATTCGTTAAAATCCTACTTGAAATGTTGTAATCTATATTAAGGAGGCAGACGGGCCTCCATTATTTTAAGGGGGAGGGGGGGGGGGGGCGGGGGGCAGAGGGGACAGATGTCTCCGGGTGCCAGACTAGTGGGGGCGCCAAAAGGGGTTTTGAAATAGGTTGTATGTGGAAATTTTGCTGCAAATATGCAACTATGCATTAGTTTTTTTTTCTTCTCTTTAATAGCCGTTGGCGTTACGTTGGCTGATGGTGATTTTATTGATGAAAATAATGAGTTTCAGAGTTGGGGGGGGGGGGGGGCGTAAAAATGAATCTTGTCCCCGGGCTCCAAACACTCTAGCTATCTAGATATTCATTTATTGTGTTTTGATCAATATGCTGTGCTGTGTACAACTCAGTGTAATATTTTCTAATTTGTTTCATAATTTTCGTTTTACCTGTTACATCCTTATTATTGGCCCTTAGGTTTTCTATATGTTTTTCACCCCCTCTTCTTAACTATTCTCTCTTGTACAGGTTTGGTGACACTTAATCCCGCGACATTTAATCCCGCGACAGTTAATACCTGACACTTAATCCCCCGACAGATTGTCCCATTGACACTTAATCCCGCGACCCTTAAGTGTCAGGCATTAACTGTCACGGGATTAACTGTCGCGGGATTATATGTCCGTACACCCTTGTACAATCACTCTATTTTTGGTGTGTATATTTTTGTAAATTTCCAAGCTCTTATTTCCCTTCCTTTACTTTCTTCTTCCATAATTTTATTTAAACTTTCTTTTACTTGATTTTTTTTTTCTCCATTTCATCTGTATTTATTTTCACTAATATTTCTATCTCCTCCTTCACCATTTTATGGTAACTTCCTTCTTCTCATCGAAATTTTTATAGCAGTGTTTTTGGAATTTATACTTTTAGAATGTCCCACTCTTTAATAATATCTGTATTCCCTTTTTGGTTAAATTCCCCTATAATTTTTTTTTTATTGTCTCTGTAAATTCGTTTCCTCTAGAATTTTGTTATTCAGTTTCTGAACCCCTTTTTCCATTTAGTCCTTCTTTTTATAAAAATTTCAATATTAATTAGTTTATGGTCTGATATTTTAACTTCTGTGATTTTTGCATTCTTATATAATTTGTTATCGTAATTCGTACTATATAATCTATCCAGTCTGCTTGTTTGTTTAGTTTTATATTCATACATATATATATTTTTCTTTTTTGTTTATTTAAAAAAAAGTTTTCCATTTCCCGTCTAAAGCTTTTGTTATCTGTTGCAAGTTCTCCTATTCTGTCTATATTTCCCTCAACTCAGTTAAAATTCCCTCCCATAATTAGATGATTTTCCATTGAATATTAGAAGGACAAAAGTTCTTTTGTAGTCTCCTCATGAACAGTTAGTAATCATATTAACTTACTCCATACATTCCAAAATTATGCCGTTTCTAAGAATCCGAGTAATCAGATGACGTCTAGTGCAGCCCCGCGGAGATAGGTCTAATTGGTAGACGGACAGAAAGTCAAAGGACAAAATGCCACGCAGATAAAGTCATAAAAATACAAGACAAAATGTTACAATTCATACTTTTTTCGGTGTGATGAATAAGTAGGACAAAAAGTCATAGGACAAAATATCGCAATTGAAAATGTTAATGCTAGTACAACTGCACCACATAAAAAAAAACCAACAACATTATACATAATGTGAAGCAGTCATATTCGATAGGAAGAGGTGGTTTCTAAAACAATTTAGCAATTTATAATTTAGTTTGTTTCTCAGAGTAGGTGTTTATACATTACGGGTGACATTGATAAGAATGTAACAATTGGCGGTAATTAAACCTATTTCTGATAGAACTAGACTTGTCTCTAAATGCAGTTGAAGTTTCGGTTCACCTCTTGATATTGTTTCAAGCCAGGGGTATGTGCTTGACCTAGCGGGTTAAACCCTGGAGCAATTCCCGCTAGAAGTCAAACGTTTACCCCAAATTTCCAAAGACTTCCATACAACTTCAGTCGTAAATTAGAAAGCCCGACGTCTCCGTTCTACACATAAATTTTACTCTAATCAATGCATGACCGCAGATCTCCTACTTGCCAAATATCTATAAACCGCACATATGCATGGTTTCTCTTCGTTAGGTTTCCGTACCGCAAGCAGTTCACGCCGTAGATACCATACAGCTCTCACCTAACACAGGGAACTGTTTCGACTCCACCACCTTAGACCAGTCAAGTTATGGTTTCTGGGACATTTCGCCAGTACAACTGCACCACATTTGCTACCATGACGACAATCTTATTTTTACCTTTGTGTAATTTACCGGTTTCCTACCGTAAATACTGCCACGGCAGTCGCACCACCAATGTACACCATTAGATTATAATAAGGACTATGGTACAACAGAGTTATTCATTCGGTTTTTTGGTCTGAATTCACTACTAATGAACCATGGCATCATGGAAACTCACAAACATTTCACTCGGTGACGTTTGCTTCTATTAATTAGCTAATTATTTGGGGCTAACAATATTTCCATTGCACCGAATTCCAATAATCACACAAGTAATCACACAAATCTAATAATTCCTTAAAACAGACTGCTATAACCAAATTGCGCATATTCCAGATTTATTACATTATGAATAACCACCGTAATCTTCTTTTCGTTCTCTATACATCACAGACCTCACATATATCTCAGTCCTTTTGATTTCGGAATGATAAGCAACTGGGTGATCGAGCTAATGTTTAAAGGGTAAACAAGTGTTCCTAAGCCTAATTGTATGTGCCACTGATGATTTAACCTATAAAATAGATTAAAATGAATTTGAGACGGTAATGTTGTGTGGAATATAACTTAGGAGAAAACAACATTTCCATTATTTTAGGCTGTTTGTTTCTTTTGGATAGTGTGCTAAACTCAATATAATAATAATAATAATAATAATAATAATAATAATAATAATAATAATAATAATAAGAAGAAGAAGAAGAAGAAGAAGAAGAAGAAGAAAGAATACCAACAACCACCATAACAATACTAGCAATAATGGTGACCGGTACATGATATTTTCTGAGAAGCCAAATATGAAAGGTGATCATGCAATAAGAGATCACATTTATACAAAGGTCAGTTTGTTGTTTTTTTTTTCCATGGGTGACTGCAACTAATAGGATTGACTGTACTTTCTTTTATAGGTTGTGATTAGTTACTGATGCGGCATTATGCAGCACATAGACGACAAAGAAACTATCCAATCGTATTATAAGTATTTTCGATATGGCATTATGTAAAGAAGAGTCAGCAACAAACATACCCAACTACAATGCGTTTATCGATGCCGCATAATCTGGCGTAAAGTATCTCCGTCGGGGTACCTGCGGCTTTCCATACTTTTCTGCTCAACAAAACCGCTACTGCTTGCAACTTTCTTACACAATATGTCATAAAATAGACTTTTAATTTAAGTCATCCCACATATTTTCCATGTAGAATACAAACAAAGTTCCCCGACAGTAATGATGTCTGTACTAACACGCGGCACAGTTTTCCTCTTCCAAACATTTTGATGCTGTGTCATGTCCAAGCAATGCATGGAATGATATTATCAATGTGCAGTGTCCATGTGTTTAATCTATAGCCATAAAACAAAATGAAAACGCTTGCTTTTCTTATTGAACTTTTATTTGGTTTAGACCTTTCGAAGATTCTTTTGATGACGAGTTCAGCATAATGCACAAAGTACTAGTAAATAGTAAATATGCGTCCTATCGTACAGCAACAGTTACGTCACAATGTCACTTTCTACTGCACTGCGCTGAGATCAGCACCTCCGTTTGCATTATGAATGATGTATCCAGTCTTTTATAATGTATTATTAGACAAGTTTATAAAACGACGATTAAATTGCAGTTATATCTGGAGAATTTAACCGTGTCACCAGTTTTGTCATTTGTCCTTCTTCATTTGAGTATCACATCTTTAGCCAATGTTTCCGACAATGCTAGGTATCTTTATTGACAAGATAGTATATTATATTTTCTTGTGTTGCATAGGATCTATAAATATATTTGTTGTATATTAGTAGTATGTGTATTACTTTAATGAATATCATTTATAAAGGTTATGTCATTAATAACATTTTAAACAGGTCAGTCTGCAGATGTGTTTAATGTTGTGTCTGGATATAATTTGAGAGTAAATATTTCTTTTTATAATTCACTGGAATTACAAAAGTGCTCCTTGACTCGTGACTAAATTATTCATCTAGAGTAATTTTGAATGTATTCAAAGAAGTTCTGAAAAATGTCACTGTGATACATGAAGACCGTTGGCATAAGCACATTCGAAGACCTGGTATTCATTCGGAACACTACAAATTTAATTAATAATACTGTACTTTCCTCTTAAATGAGGTTTTTATAATTTAGATAAATAAATTATTTCTTACATTTTTCAAAACTTGTTCCGTTACGAAATTTATAATGATTGAGTCGTAACACGTTTGCTGCAGCAACATGCAAAGAAATTGTCCTTTGGATTAACTTATTCCATATTTTAATAGTTATATATATAAAACTAAATGAACCTTACAACCTATAATCATACAAATTAACACAAAATATGAATATTAATAACACATAGTGCATGATTTTGTTGTAGATTTATTCAATGTTAATTATGTCTTAGCTAATATCATCTTCCATTTCTATATTATCGCTCTCATTAAGACATTCTCAAGCTTCAACTTCAAATGTTACCATGTCAGAGTGTCAGAGATGGTGTCACTGTCGCGTTCTTCATCAACTCTAACCTCAGATTCATTGTATTTTGCCACCCGATGATCCACGTTAGGTAAAAGCATCATGAAAGTATCACGAATACGCAATATATAAAGAACAGCGTCTACATGCCCGGACACAGAGAATCAGGGCCCCTGGCCTAGGCAGTTAACAGAGTCGGGGCCCCCTTTTTGGTAATTTAGCAACAACAAAAAACTTGTGTCCTCAGTTTGTACCATTTCGTCCACTGGCCGAGATTGGGGCCCTAGTCAGCTGCCTAGTTTGCATTTTCAGAAGCTCGCCGCTGAGCGTCAAAAGAAAATGTGTACTAAACCCTTTTATCAAAGCTCTTCCACTTACTATACATCTAATTTCAGTACTGGCTTATACATCTTCCAGAGGTTGCTGCAAACCAGAACCTGTCACGAAGTGTCCAATGCTTCATAGAAAGCTCGCAATAATATGCAGACCACCTAACCTCAAAAGCAATATCCTTAATTCCATCTTCACTTCCTTATTCTAGTTTGGTTAGCATTACCTGCTACCACAGGGTCGGGTCAAATATCAGAACGCACACCAAGCTGTAATTATTTTTCTTGGTCACAACAAACTTTATGGCCGAGTAAATACATGCTATTTGATTCGGAGCCATATCTATAACAGGTAAAGATATAACCGATTATTTGTCATAATGTTCTCCTTTATAAACTGCTGACACAAAGGATTAAAACATTTACATCCTTCAGTGCATCGCAGATCAGCTTGTCCGTCACGCTTCATTCCTGTAGAAACTGATATATATATATATATATATATATATATATATATATATATATATATATATATATATATATATATATATATATATAACCCACTCCATCTATGTCCCTTGCATTCACCTCGTTGAACTTTTGCATAAAAACCGCAAGATTTCTGGTTGTGCAATTGAAAGAAGGTAGCGTTTTAAGGTCAGAATGAAACACAAAATTGTCGTAAATGCAATAAATAACATGCGGTTAACAACATATATTTTGTACTGGAAAGTTAATGAAATTCCAAATCTCAAATGATGAATCACACACCATGTTATGAAAAATGCATATTTCACAAACCGCAGTATTAAAATATAAATCTTACTGATAAATTATTAGTTATTTATGTATGGCTTCTTATTGGCAACCAATGTTCCTGCCATGGGACATTGCTGGACTTTTTATATGTGAATCCCTACAGCCTAATAAATGACATTGAACTAGTTTAATTTCTGTTGTAATTTGTCCTGGATCAACCCACTATTTTGACTGGACTATATTCATTATCTCTGTCTGGTGGTACAAGTAGAGAGTGTTGGTTCATGCTCACTCGTGTCTTCTTCGAAGTCACAGGCTTGCCCTTGTGCCAACGCCTCAGTTAGATAGAGTATGAGGCCACACCGAAATTAGTCGTAGTCTCTTGAGTTCTTCTTCAGGTTTCTAATCAGCAAAGTGCGATCGTTTCATCTTGTTTTGAGAATATTTGAATTACCTTTCCACGTGATCTTCCTACATACAGAGAGAGAGAGAGAGAGAGAGAGAGAGAGAGAGAGAGAGAGAGATTCTCGCCTAAAGAGTATACATTTGTTCTGCTTTCAAACCGTGAAAAGAAGATGGAAAAGTAAAAACAATTTCGACACAAACGTCAGAAATTTACAAAGTCATTCGAAAGTATACTTCCAACAAGATTACGGACTACTCCAAACGATATAAAGTCAAGTAATGTGTTGACTGTTAAGAGAAAGCACAGTAGGACCCAAAGTGTATACATCAATAAAAAAAAAAAAAAAAAAAAAAAAAAAAAAATGGAGAGAAGAGGGACAATGACATAGATGCCTGTTATCATTGCGAGGAAAAGAGGTCTCGGTTTTTAGTGTCCCAAGCAAATATTCAAAAGTATACTTCCAACAAAATTACGGACTATTCCAAACGATATAAAGTCAAGTAACTTGTTGACCGTTAAGAGAAAGAACATTAGGCCCCAGAGTGTATACAACATCAAAGAAAATAAAAGATTGGAGAGAAGAGGGACAATGGCAAAGATGCCTGTTATCATTGCGAGGAACAGAGGTCTCGGTTTTCAGGGTCCCAAGCAAATATTGACAACACTTTTCCTACAATGAAGCTATGTCTCCATCAATTTTATATATGTTGAACTCACGTGATCTGAGATTGATTTCAGATCTAAAAGTCATTTTGAGCCTAAAGCCTGGTTTTGTAATTTCAGACCTTTCTGAATCAAAGCAACCTGATTAATATTGGATCTCCACAGCCTTACTCTGAGAATTGACCCACACTGATACATGTTCATGATTTGGTGATGTATGGAATTCCCATTCCACTTTATAAATTTTTAGTAGCCTTTCAGACAAACCGTTGCAAATTCGTATATGTGTGTGTGTGTGTGAGAGAGAGAGAGAGAGAGAGAGAGAGAGAGAGAGAGAGAGAGAGAGAGAGAGAGAAGTTCTGAATGATGTTTTCATGTTCAGAAATGTCAACGTTATGAACGTTTTGATTTGAGTTGTAACCCACATGGTCAAGACATAATCTCTTATCGGTCGGTGTCTTTCAGATCTCTGCGTAAGACTGGAGCTCTCATCTTAATCAGATTGAAGATAATACAAACCTGTTTGAGCCTAAACCCTCTAACTTCAGACGAGAAAAGAAAAAATAAACGCGCAAGGCTTGATAATGATTTCAGATCTAAAGAAACTCAGTCTTGAAATAGTAGTGATTCAATGACGTTTTCTATTGCTTTTAACATTGTGCTGTCTGCATCTCACAAACACGGAATTAATTTATTATTATTGCTTAATGCATTTTTTTTTGTTTTTTTTCCTTCTCGTTTTTTTCTGTAGTCAAATCATTACAAATGTTGTTTAGCGCTTAGAGCTCCTAAAGATTGGGCGCTATACAAAGTCCTCATTATTATTATTATTATTATTATTATTATTATTATTATTATTATTATTATTATTTCAGAGTATCTTTTTTACTATTCATTGAAAAGAAGTTTTCATGCAATGTACGTATTATTATTTCGATTTCTTCGGTATCTTCTATACACGAAATGTTTGATTGCTAACTATTTCATAAGTAGGTGATCAAGGGGGTCGGCAACCTACAGCACGCATGCCATAAGATGGAACGTCAAGATGTTTTGTGTGGCACGCGGAGGGCAGCGATAAATCTCAATATTAAGTGTTACTCTCTTACTGGTTGCACGCGCTCGTTTATTTTGTAATTAATCCGGGAAAAAGTGGCATGCTGTTTAAAATAGGTTACAGCAGTAATCTGTGATTAAACAATTATTAGTCTCTTTGGCAGAATTCCTAATGAAGAATGAAGAACTAAACTTGAAATTTGTGATTGCGTTATTATTGTTAAAGTTGTTATTGATGGTGGAAAAGAACGACTCTGAAGTAAGTGCGAGTTGACAGTGTGTGTGTGTGTGTGTGGATTACACGTCCGGGGGAAAAAGAGGATGTATGACAAATTAACAATCTAGTGAAGGCTCGTTTGTAAATGTAATTAATTAATAAATAATTAATTGACAGTGTTGCTTAATTTGAATGTTATAGAAAGTAAAATATGCACACTACCGGTGAAGATGATGATAATGAAAGTCGGAGCCAAACTGATAATGTTAAAATTATAAAGTAGAAGTGAGTGACGAATGAAAAAAATAAATATTTATCTTATTTTAGAGAGGAATGGACTTAGAATCACACTTTGTACCAGAAAGAAGCTATTAATTAGCTTTTTTGGTGTCAAAACGTAGCCAGCGTTGTGCATTAGATATTATTTTGTTACTTCAGTTTTGGGCGTGGTAGGATAGAGACAAGAACGTAAAGTCAAAACAGAGTATCCCCCCTTGGATCTCAAACGCGGTACCGTAGAGGGCGCAATCTAGGTCACTGTCTTGTGTTTATGTCGCTACACATGTAGGCAAAGGAAACATCGTTGTTCAAAGATGGATTTTTCAGCCTTACTCGCAGATTTGCGAGATGTGGCTGAAAAATACAAGGATCAGAACTCTGATCCGAAGGTTGCCACCATCGTCTTTGTGGATATGTTCATTAAGGTGAGTAAAATGGTTTCTGAAAGGATCAGCACCCCCTCTCGATCTTCCGCCTGAGAAATGGTCGATTCCATTAGTGACGTGACAGTTCGCACGCACACTGTTTAGAAGTGGTAACGGCGATATTTTGCGTGATTTTAAGTCATTATTATGACACAATATTCATTAATGTGCAGTTTTTATTTTTACTTGAAATTGCATTTCGATATTGCGTTTTTAAAATATACTGTGCATTGAGACGGCCATGCTGTTTGCCCGAAGTTAGGTCTAAACGGCCTTCATAACGAAAGCAGTGCACAGAGCAAGTACGCAACTTTCATTTAATTATTGCGATTAAACAGTTTATTTCAAATTAATTGTCTTTATATGTTTCCATTAGAGGATAAATATTTGACGCATTTAAATCAGTATAAGTGTAGCCTTATAGCTTTCTGTTGGTTATTTTTCTTTACATCCGGGTATATTGAGGTGTACCCTACTAGTACGGCTTCACGTTGGTTTAAGACTGTTGCATTCATTCATAAAACTGAATATAGTCTGCCTTATTGTGCAGTACTGATTGTGTTGGATGTTTAAATAATGCTATTTATGTATTATTTAAAGATTTCTCTGTAAATAATCTACAGACTTTTAGATTATTTTAGCACAATGCAGGGGTTTCAATCAGAAATAAAAGTTGGAAAAGTTGCAGAATGGGGAGGTGGTAGAGGCATAGTCCATAATTGGTGTTATTGGGCTAAGTTATTGTACCAACATAACTTAGACTGTCTTTTTATGATGGAGAAATATGAAACTTTTTTGGAGACATTTTTTGTTTTGTAATAAAGAATTGGGTGTAAAGCTCCTCTTGATATTTTTTGGGACCAAATTGTCATGGAGAATACTTAATGTTATTTACTTAGCTGGTGAAAAATCTCTGTATAAAAAAAATGAAGTGTTAAAAAGATGCAAGGGAAAATGTACCAATAATAGTGCCACTACTTTGTGGATGGGTTTTGAAAATGAGGCATATTTACAAAATATTTTTTCCATACATATCCTGAAAGAAATTACATGCTCCTCTTCTTCAGTAACAAAAATGCTGAAGTTCATTGAAGAAATACATGTAAAAGAGCACAGGCCCAGGGTTGGTGACTTAAATAAACTCACAACCCAGGCTGAAATCCCGCAAGCCTGGCTTCCAATTTTGACGTACCCAAAATTACCCCTTTTTTAATATTGTAACTAAACATTGCAATAGCAACAATTTGAATATAATTTCAATCAAGTTCAAAGAGGTTGTAGGTAATGAGAGTGTCAGTAGTGTTCATCTCTACAGTCAGTGGGCCCCGAGTGGTCAAAAGCGCTCTCTGTTATGGATCACTGCCATCTCACCTCTGTGTGTGTGAGAAAGCTTGCCACTAGTTATTTTCGTGTGTCTGTTGTTCTTTCTGGGGGTTTTCCTGGGTTCTTCCTCCATTATTAATACTGGTTGCCATGTATAGCCTATCGTGTGCTGATAAATGGTGTTAATCACTACAAAAACATCTCTACACTCACTAGGGACTGGATGGTCCTTGTGTTTAATAATCTCTGCTATGTTCTCTGGAATCCTTTATTTGATGTTGTTTTGCTTCATAAAGTAAAACTCACATCAGCAAGGAGTTCTGAAATTTGTTTTTGTTGGACTTTGCTGTTACTTCAAAGAATCATTGTCACTGTTCACAAAACTGTCAAAAAGATGACGTAGATTAATTTTTTTAAAGTCATATCACTATGATGTCTGCAGTGTGGAAGTTTATAATGATGTCTCCCACAGGGGCATCATGCCACAGACATGTAGCATGATGTCCTACCCAGTCACATTATCCTGATACATTTACTTGGCCGATCAGTCCTAACACTAACCTCTTGATGCCGAGCGCCAAGAGACGCAGCTGTTAGTACCATTTTTATATGTCTTTGGTATGACAGCATGGAATCGAACCCACGACAGTGGTCATTATACTGTACTGTGTGAGTACAAAATCATATTTTTAATGTGACATACTATGCCTCAGTTTGATTAAAATGATAATCAGTTTTCAATTTCATATATGACAGTGGTGATCTGATATGGATTGCACTGCTTTATGTAGTGTTGTTCCGATTATCGATTATAATCGATCATCAGTTGGTTGAGCAGATAATCGATTGTGAACTCCATAATCGATTGTGTGTAAAGGGAGACTACTTTTTAGGTGTATGCAAAGCACAAAGGTTAGTAAAACTCCCAGCCACTAAAGTTGACCTGAAATTTATTAATTCCCTTCACAACGACAAATATGAAACCTTATGATTCATAATTAGGAACATATAGACATTATTACATGGTCAAGTTGTTAAATTGTTGAGTTAATAAATTTAAAAACATTTTGTTGATTTGTTTCAGTCAAATTGCAACATCTTTTGTAGTATTTATAAACAATGACAAACAAGAAAAACATGTCCTTCAATACTTTAAATTATAGACACATCACATGTGAATGAAAGAATTTCGGGGAATTGTAGCAGTATTTCAGTTACATATGACTGATCAGCCATAAAAAGTTGAATTCATTTAACAAAGTTGTAGAACAAAAGTAACACATAAAAATATATTATTGTC
Organism: Unio delphinus; assembly: GCA_029339505.1. Classification (NCBI taxonomy): domain Eukaryota; kingdom Metazoa; phylum Mollusca; class Bivalvia; order Unionida; family Unionidae; genus Unio; species Unio delphinus. The sequence continues at coordinate 4,130,749 of JAQISU010000433.1, read as the reverse complement.
AGGTTAAAGTATAAATATCATTAAAATAGATTACTCCTGTACATTTATAAACATATTGAACTCTTGATCAAGGATATAACTGTTTAACAAAAATTTACTCTTAGTAATCGATTATAATCGATAATCAGTTGGTTAAGGGGAACCGATTATCGATTATGAATTTCTGACCGATTCCCATCACTAGCTTTATGGCTGGGGGTATGTCAACATCTTGAATATACATTTATGCATTTCATCAGCACAATTTTCCTCAGGTGAATTGGATTTTTTTAAAAAAATAGCTCGATTAGCACTTCAAAATACAGGATGGGCCCAATCTAAAATTGTGAGGGGCTGGTGTTGTCGGTCTGTCAGATCTTTTGAGCATATCAAACTAATTCAACAGATTTATCAGTTATGTCTGGGAGAATACTTATCACTTTTGATGTTGATAATAGGCTGTCAATTGATTAGATAGACCCCCCCATAAAAATATAAACTTTGTACATATTCATATATTGCAGAAATTTTGAGCATCTGATATATGAATGCTTCATTTTATGCAGTTAAAGACCAAACAAGCACCTTATCAATTGCAGCAATAAAAGTTAGGCTGGTTTGCCATGTTTACAGATATGCCCTAAAGTGTGCTTTTCTAAGTTTGTTTCATCAATAATTTAAGTGTTACCAGATAAGAAAATTAGATTGGAAATGTCAGTGGCTTGTTTGTTTACACAAATATATGCACAGAAATCTTGATGTTTTGAGGAAAAGATAATATGCTTGCATATCTGGTATACATATTAGAAGAAAATGTTTTCTGTGATATACCAGTAGTTTCAAAGGAACAGTGCAAATACACATTCTGAGCAAAATAAAGAAAATGATCTAAATAAAGATGATCAAATGTTGTGAATTAAATAAGTTACTGAGATCTTTTAATTATTCAAATGAAATTTTGCACATATAAATATTAACATTTTACATTCAGTGGAGAGTAAAGGGTTGCCAACTGCATTTTGAGAACAAAAAAGGTGTGTGTAGAAGATATAATCAATAAGATCAATAAATCAGTCTCGAAGCAATGCCTATGGTTAGATACATGATTTGAGTATAAATCTTAACTTTAACTTCTTCATTTGCTCTTGGCCTAACATGCATAGTATGTGACCTTCGATCACTGACAAATAATATGGAGTAATTTTTATTTTCATAATCCAAGTAGGGTTTGAAATAATGCCAGTACCAAGTTTCATATTTAAATTGTAGTGTAAAAATGGATGATGGAACGATTTTCTACATATTCGGGGTTGAGGAACGTTTACTGATTGAGTGGAGTAGATTGTATGCTGTATAAATTGAGGTCAGATTACATCGGGAAGAGGGGCCCTGAGTGGTCTAAAGCACTCTCTGTTACACTCACTGCCATCTCACCTCTGCGTTGGTTCAAGTCTCAAATTCTGCCAGTGTGGGTATGTGAGAAAGCTTGCCAGTTGCTTCTCGTTGGTCAGTGGTTATTTCCAGGGTTATTCCTTTGTTCTTGCTCCACCATTAATATTGGCTGCCATGTATAGCCTATCGTGTGCTGAAAAATGGCGATAAACCCTACAACAACATCTTGAAGATATACAGTAGCTGATCCATGTAAATGTTTAGTAACTGGATCAATTAATGCTTGTATTAGGATTTTCAAATTAGTTTCATGGTATGGACATATGCACTTTTTGCACATGGACTCGACATTTATTTTTTCTCTAAGTTTTATATCTCACATTGTACATTTGCACCAGACTTAATCACCATTCTCTAACATAGGTATAAGATTTTGTACATTTTTTCCAAAAATTTAATTTCTTTCAGGCTTTGTCAGAAATAAATTTAGTATTTTCATATGTACTGTAACCTAGTGGCACATTAACAAATATAATGCCCACATGTTTCTGCTGGGTGACATCTCATATAGTAAACGTCACCCAGGTAATGTAGGAATTGGGCACACACTATTTCAGTAATGGGTGTCATATTTTAGAATTTGATTAAAGTTAATCGAAATCATTGTTAAAGTATGTAGACATATTTCGACGAAATGAACCGAATGTGTGATCTGGTACAACCTGGATTTAATATTGCATGCTGTGATGTCACAATGAAAGTTACGCATATTGATAAACAAATTTGTACTACCTTATATTGTGACGATTCCATTGCTCTTTCTTGACCCAAGTTTAGTACACAGCTACCATTGTAAAAGACCATAGAGATTTATATTTTTTGTCTGGAAGCTTGTTGTTAACAGTTAGGTAAGGTAGTGATGGGAATCGGTCAGAAATTCATAATCGATAATCGGTTCCCCTTAACCAACTGATCATCGATTATAATCGGTTACTAAGAGCAAATTTTAATTTCTGTTAAACAGTTATATCTTTGATCAAGAGTTCAATATGTTTATAAATGTATAGAAGACATCTCTTTTAATGACATATATACTTTAACCTGACAATAATATTACATTATGTGTTACTTTTGTTCTACAACTTTGTTAAATGAACGCAACTTTTTATGGCTGATTAGTTATATGTAACTGAAAAACTGCTACAATCCCCCGAAATTTTTTCATTCACATGTGATGGGTCTATAAATTAAAGTATAGAAGGACATGTTTTTCTTGTTTGTCATTGTTTGTAAATACTACAAGATATGTTGCAATTGGACTGAAACAAATCAACAAAATGTGTTTAAATGTATTAACTCAACAATTTAACAACTTGACCATGTAATAATGACTTAATGTTCCTAATTATTAATCATAAGGTTTCATATTTGTCGTTGTGAAGGGAATTCATAAATTTCAGGTCAGCTTTAGTGGCTGGGAGTTTTACTAACCTTTGTGCTTTGCATACACCTAAAAAGTAGTCTCCCTTTACACACAATTGATTATGGAGTTCACAATCGATTATCTGCTCAACCAACTGATGATCGATTATAATCGATAATCGGAACAACAGAACATTCAATACTCAGGATGGAATAGACATTGCTTAACATAAATTAGTGTTAAACTTGAAAAGAACAATATGCATTTTAATTTAATGCACATACATGACCCGTGTGACTTTTACTTTATGTTTGTTTGAGCCATGCATTATATTGGATGGTGGCTATTGTTTGTGATAGCATTGTGACATATTTTTTATGTATTGTATTCTCATTCATTTTTCTACCATTTTTTTTATTCTTTCTCAATATCTTTTTAAACTATTATGTATGTGAAGATTCTTTACATTTATGTTACTTTTGACATTTAAATGGCAGCTATTGGTAAGAACTTGAACATCTTTCCAAACACAAAGCAGTGATTGTTTGTCAAGAATACTTTTAAAAAAATGAAAAAAAACTATTACAGTAGAACCTGTCTTGAAAGACCACACCTTCTGTCCAAAAAATGGTGATCTCTCAGGTTACAACATTATATAATCATTAAATCAGTGCATAATGAATAAGATCTTGTTCTCTCAAAACAGGTGGTCTCATAACAGTGTTCTCTCAAGACAAGTTTTATTATTATTAGTTTCATTTTGCATTATTCATTGAGGCTACCAATATGGCCATTCCAATTTATCAAATTTTGGCATTAGCCAGATAAACTGTATCATATTGTATTGTCAGTATTCGATTTTGACACAAATCATATTAGTATAAATTCTTAGCAGACCCTCTCATAGCCATGTGACCCTCTGCTTGTACAAAAATGTTCATATTTTAACTGAGTATTGAGCATGTGGATCAGGACAGCCTCCCATTTAAAAACAATCACACTCATATCCTTCTTGTCCGACAGAAAATAATATACGATTTGGAGAATGAACTGTTCCCGTTATTCAACACCTTTTAGAGTTCTTGTTTTGGTCATTATTCAAAATGAAAAAGACCATTTTAAGCACATTTAATGCATTCAATGCTAGATTCTGATTTTAACGACAGTTTCTCAACTTTTCTTGTGTCAGGTAAGTAGTAAAGCAGCAGAGAGGGTGAACAGACCACGTTTTCAAGCAAAAATAAGGCTTCCAGATCATGTTTTCGAACAAAATATGGCCTATAGATAACGTTTTCGAACAAAATATCAGGTTTCCAACAAATCTCATTTAACCCAAAAAAAAGTCTCCATTTTTGCAAAAACGGAGATTTTACGATTTTTTTAATCAATTTTGCTCGCAACAATGTGGTCATCCACCCTCTCTGCTGCTAAAGTTTTCAGTTCTGGGTTAATAATTCTTTTACGATTTCAACCGAATATTTGATCCAGTCCGATACCATATCGTGTCCGAGGATCATGTAGATTTATTGTTGCGAATCCGTGAGGAGTCGACTGAGCATGACTAAAGAAATCTCGAAATTGATTGAAGTCCATATCAGAACACCATGTCTGCCAAATATTTCTAAGAGTATGAGTATCAATTCCGTTGAATACAGAAAGAATATTGCAGTTATCTCTGATGACTTTTGGAACCTGAGTGTAGCGTTGAGTGACATATATCACGTCAGTGTTTTTGTGACGCCCACGGTAAAATGTTCTAGCAGGATTTTTTTGTTTATCCAACATTATATCGTCGTATACGACTAAATTGTTAATATCTCCATCAATATCATCAATACTCGGTGCTTCATCGATATCGGTTATAAAATCAATGGCGTTCTCACCCTTAATTTCTGATGCATTCTCGTTAAAATCCTTTAACACTTCATAACATCGTTGATCATCTACGCTAGGGGCAATTAAATACAACTTATCCCACTTCATCCATCTCATTATTAAATTGAGCAACAATTGCGTTTTACCAGATCCAGATGGCCCGATTATAATCATCCGGATAGAGTTTGGTAGCGCTGCATGATGCTTAATTGGTTCTCTTGTTTTAGTCGCTGAAAAATCAATTATATCCATATTTCTATACATAAATTATGGATCTATATTGTGTGAAGTGTAAAACGCGTACTGGCACAGATGACGTGACAACGATTACAACTAAAAAGAACCGATCAGCGCTTTCTGGTAAATGCGTGCAATGTGGTACAAAGAAATTTAGATTTGTGTCTATGAGATCTGATTTAAAAAAAAACGAGGAGGTGATATCGCAGCCAAATTGGCAAAGCTCCCTGGAACCCCATGGGCAAAGTACCCCGGAGAAAAGCACCTTCCAGGATATAGCTACTGTGGACCGGGAACCAGACTTGATATCAGACTCAATGATCAAAATCAGTCCCGACCCGGTGAAGAACCAATAAACGCCATTGATAAGGCCTGTCACCTTCATGATGCTGCTTATAAAAGCAGCAATCTGCAACACAGGCATCTCGCAGATGTGAAATTAATTCATGCGTTAAATGCTATTCCTGATAAATCCTTCAAAGAAAAATTGTCTTCATTTTTGATAAAATCGGCTATGAAAAGTAAATTGATGTTAGGTGCTGGTAATTAATAATATGGAATCAATTTATTATTCCCCAAGAGGATACTGGAGGGGTAAATCAGCAGTCCATAAACTCGCTAGTGCTGCAAAAGTGAAAAAAACCACTGCGGCTAATTGGTTATCCAAACAGGCACTATGGCAAATTTATCTACCACCGCCTAAACAAATTCAATTCTCGCATTTTGATGTGACCGCTCCTAATGAAGTTCATCAGGCTGATATATTATTTCTGCCACATGATCGTGGTTACAAATACGCTTTAACCGTAGTTGATATTGCAAGTCGATACAAAGAAGCAGAACCGTTAAAAACAAAATCAGCCACTGAAGTCGCTTCTGCATTTGAAAGGATTTATCGACGAGGTCCTCTGCACTGGCCAAATCTATTGCAGGTTGATCCTGGCAAGGAATTTCAGGGTGCAGTGTTATCTACAATGAAACATCATAATGTCACCATACGACGAGGGCATACTGCGCTACATCGCGATCAGGCCATTGTAGAATGATTTAATCGGACGATTGCTGAGCGGTTATTTGGATATCAATACGCAAAAGAATTCATTCAAGAAAAGCGATCCCGTGAATGGGTTAAAAGATTACCATCTGTGATTACTGCACTGAATAACGAGATTACTAGAACAATCAACATGAAACCTATCAACGCGATTAAAAAGAAGTCAATACCCGTACAACCACAAAAAGATTTCAAAGAACCAATTCTTGGTAGTAGTGTCATTGTGAGGTACTTATACGAACCAGGAGAGCTTGAAGGGGGTAGAAAAAGGGCTACTGATCCTATTTGGAGTGTCACTACGCATAAGATATCTAGTATAACACGATCAACTGGTAGACCTCCAGTCTATAAACTGGATTCAACTGCCCCTCAGCGGGGTTTTACTCGACAACAACTACAAGTGATTCCCGAGGATACTCAATTGCCACCGCATGGTCTTAACTAGCACCGTTGCGTCTATTGCACTCAAGACAAGTCAACATCACATTATTTCTGACATGACCGAGATTGTTATTTTTTCTGTCTACGGTGAATTGGCGAGGATCCTTATCCGAATACTGCCAACACATTATACAATTGCAACTCGCGCAGTGATTATTCTGTTGTTTCTTCAAAGTGATTATTAATTTAGCATCAATATCAAATTCTCGTTTTTTTTTGTCCTGTTGTTTGTAACCGGAGAGTTTTTTATTAATGATGCTAACATCAATATCACTTATTGTTGTGTCATTATCATCACCAATGATTTCATCATCGAGGACAACTCTTCAAAGTTGATTTATTTTTCGTACTCTGGATACTGCGAGATAGACTAAATTCGACCATTCGATTTGATTATCCACCATCCAAACAATTGTATTCGATATAGTCAATCCCTGTGAAGAGTGTATTGTTGCTGCGTATCCTAGCGTCCACGGGGATTTATTAGCACGCAATGCATCTTCAACGACATTGATATCAACCAGCACAATATCATTTAATACGAGAATTTGTTTTTCACTCTGTCCTGGAATATCAACTTCAATATTCTGTTTTCGTGTATCCGATGGCCTATAACAAAGGGGTACTGGAAGCGTTGCAAATTTTTCTTTATGCAATTCAAATAACTTCATCTGAAGTGTGTCCCTGACTATTTTTCTACTTGCAATTATCAAATCATTTGGTCTCCATGTTTCCCAGAAATCATTCATTGGAGTTTCTGAAATCACTTCACGCGCTATTTCGCATTGGATTCTATCCGGTTGTAATCTAATTAGCGCTTTGAATTCTCGTAATCGTTCATCAAGTGATCTATAATCAGTGGTGATTTCTTCATAGTAGTCTACAAAACCCTTTAGCCATTCATGTGGAGATGCACCGACAAATGGTGGTGGTTGGCCGTGATCACCGCACATGACGACTTTTGTGTTTTTGTTTAACAACCACTCAAGAAATGTTTTTAATACATCTAATGACACTGTGCATATTTCATCCCAAATTAAGATTTCAGGAATGAATTTATCACCCATACGCTCAGGAGTCCATTTGTCACCCTTCCATCGAAAAAAACTGTGATAAGTACAGGCATTTACCCCTCGCTGTATCATCTCTCTGGTGAGTCTGTGAGTCGGTGTTAGCACAATCATGTTAGAAACGCTAGCGTTTCCACGACGAAATAATTCAATTGCACGAGTTGTCTTTCCTGACCCACCACAACCGTTTAAATAAACTGTCTTATATCTACATACTGGATCAGATACCGGTGGTGCATTAGAAAATTCTGATTGAATTTCAATACGGTTACAACAAAGATATTTATCATCCATGGCAACGTCTGCGGATTCACAATACTCATGTAGCATCTCCTTTTTAAATCGCCAACGCCCCCAATTTTCTTCGGGATCTGTGAATTTAGCTACAGCTGATTTGTACTTATTGTGTATATACATCGAATCAGTGGCCACTCTAACCGCGGTATTAGGAAATCTATTTATCATCGAAAATAGATTAATAGAAGCATAGGCTAACATTGAACTTCTCAAATGTGTGTACTGGGAATTATATCCATCACAGTAGGTAACAACCGTACCTAATTTCTCACCATTGGATAGAAAAGCATCCTTACGGGATACAAGTTTTCCCTGTTTCATTAAATCCGCTACAATAAAATCGTATTCAGCGACATCTATGATCAACCGCGAAGAGTATTTTGCGTTGTCGTATCGTCCACCCTGGGTAAATTTACCGATTATTCTTCTTCCGAGATCTTTTGCTTGTTCTTTTTTAATTTCAAATAACTTCTTAGACCAA